>OW388301.1:64384553-64984553 GCA_936450465.1 Gibbula magus
TGAGTAAGTTATATATATTTCTAAGATGTCTAGCGGCTAGAACAATCGAAATAAAAGTACTTTATCAGACGATAAAGGTATAGTTTTTGTGATGACGTAACAATTGAATGACGTTTCCGCTCCCCTCGTAGTCACATGTGCCCATGGTAACCCAACGAAAGAGGGCAGTTGAAAAGACTGTGTTTTTCTGCAAATGATAATGTCCTAAAACAACGGTAGCGTTGTTATAACAATTATTGAAGGAATGTGTTCTTTTGTATCCTAATTAGTCTTAAATTTTAAGCTACATTTGTACTTGAACCAAAACGACGAAATCCGCATTAGGGAACCCCAGGAACCACTATGACGTCACAACAGAACAATGTCGTCATAGTCCCTGTTGTCGCACGGTTCGTCAGTTGGCCCTGATCATGGATTATTAATATTAAGGAAGTAAACTCTATTTTTCTTGCAAAATTACTCAAAGCAGAATGTTGTGTTATGGGTTATCTTAGAAAAATAATAAAGTTCGCTGTACCCCAATGTGTTTTGTAATAAAGTATAGTTTTGCCCAGAACTATTATTACGTCAAAGAACTCGGACTAACGTCCTCGTGCTTTAACTATAATAGTTCAGGGCAAAACTATACTTTATTACAAAACACATTGGGGTACAGCAAACTTTATTTCTTATATATATATATATATATATATATATATATATATATATATAGCCGACTGCTTGTTTGCAGTTATATCGGTCCTCAGTTACCAAAAAACAAAATAGCACATCTCTCTAAACCAACGCCCTCTAGCCTGACACTCTAAACATCTAAACAGATACCGTACTTCATGTGTATATTTAATTGGTCCATAGTTATCCATTAGGCAATAAAACACATGATTTATTAATTGAAAGTAGGGATAGTTTGTAACTCTATACAAAGTGACGAAATGTATACTTTAATAAGTATATAGTTCTCACCATGTACTATAATCAGCCACTGAGCATGACATGTTAGTAACCCGAACTATAGCACAGGGTAATTTGCAGGTGTTGAATTTGGAGTTTAAAAACTGTAGATCTTCGAACAACAGTCAGGAGCAATTTGCAGGTGTTGAATTTGTAGTTTAAAAGCAGTAGATCTTTGAGCAACAGTTGGGCAATTTGCAGGTGTTGAAATATCATTTGAAGAATGTTGTAAAAAAAGTTATTTTCTCACAGATTTTTTTTCAACCCATATATCCCAGAGTTTGCACTGTTTTTTTTTTAAATGGCAGAATAATTTGTTTACATCTGGCAATACCTTTGAGAGAAAAATGACTTCTTTTAGGATATAGGTTCACAATAGAATACAATTTGAATCATTGCTTTACTATAGTGAGAGAATTAGTCACATTGTGTCACGCAGGTACGTCATCATCGCACAGTATGATGTCAACCAATCAGAATCAAGAATGACATGGCATCAACCAATCAGAGACCCGGATATTGTTATCACCGCATCAAGCACTATATGTCCTATGCTGTAAGTGTCATTTTATTACCACCTTCACTATAAGTAGATTTTCATAAGCTATCATGAGTTTTCACCACACGTGAGTAGGTTTCTATAGAATACCCTTGGGCTTGTATGCCATCATAGTGGGAAAAAGTGACTTAGATTTAAAAGATATTTATAAATCTGTTTAGTCATAATTAAAAGTTGCTCATAATAACAAAAGTTTTCCTTTTCCAATAAATGTCGGATGACGACAATGACGGTTATTATTTATGTTGCGTCATTATGAAGAAAGTGACTGTTGAAAAAAGATAGATATTCCAAATTCCTTTATAGTGTTGACTTGGCAGGGTGAAATTCATCTGTCTTACTTTGATTCTGTGGGAAATTCCTTTAATTCAAATGGTAGATTGTTAGACTCTCACCCAAAGGTCCTGGGGATGGATATTATATTCTGATGGAAATGACTTTACATTCACTTCACATTAAACTCCCAAAATACTTTAAGTTAACTAAGCTGAAGTTATTACATTACTTATTACCCATATGGTTGACAATAAACGAGTTGATACGTTCTATACGAGCACACATGCGCATGCACATTTCACTTTGGCTTCAATTCAGCCAACTTCCCTACGCAAGGCAGAACTCTTGCCAGTCTCCATTACTGACCGATTTAAGCCTTGCAGTGTTTCCCTCACTTTTCATTGTGAGATAGTGGATCGCTGCACCTGAATTGCCTATTGTGCTCTGATTTCCTGTCACAGAAAGTTTAAGGAAATATGGCAAGGCTTAAATATGCCAGTAATGGAGACTGGCAAGAGTTATAGGCTTGCAAAGGGAGTTCCTGTATTTCGTCATCTGTGACATCATAAAACAATTGTTTATGAGATGACTGTAACTTGCCAAATGAAATATATTTGCTAAGAACACAATTATAATACTTGAAAGTGTGCCAAATGACTTTTGCAAAACTTGTGCAAATTTTTCTATCATGAACCCACGCTTTTCCTTGGGAAGTGCGAAAATTAAAATTTGTAATATGACACACTTCCTCTGGTAATAATCTCACTATATACTAAAGATACGGTTTATTTGCTCCAAGATGAGCAAGTCCAGAGAACGTGTTACACCTAGTGGCAGCACTGTTTGTATTCACAATCCACAAGGAAAGGAGGCAATCAGAATACCAAGGGAATAGATATCACCTGACATCATGCTACCACAGAGCAAGTGAAGAGAGAACCAGAACACTGGGCACTACAGAACACTGGGCACTACAGAACACTGGGCACTACAGAACACTGGGCACTACAGAACACTGGGCACTACAGAACACTGGGCACTACAGAACACTGGGCACTACAGAACACTGGGCACTACAACCACGATCTTGTCATTGAGGCAGTGCGGTCGGAACCTTTTGAGCCAAAGATCCACCTGGGATCAAGAGAACATATCTGTTTGGTGGCCTCTCCTGAGTTGAGCAGTGATGTCATAGTTCTGATCTTTTCCTCAATGTGCTTCAGAATTGAAGTGCATGGAGACAGGTTTGTCCCTATGCTTCAAATGCCCCTGAGAGTATATATAGAATACTAAACGATGTCCTGTTTGATAACATGTTTATTAAACGAGTGGATGGTTTGGTATTTTAACGAGCGAAAGCGAGTTAAATACCGATGCCATTCACGAGTTTCATATACATGTTATCAAACGGGACCGAGTTTAGTATTTTATTTATTATTCAATGATGTAAATAGCGCTGAATTGCAAGAAAATCGTTTTTAATGACGCTCACTTGCAAATAGGTCACTCGCTATTGCAGTCGCACGTCTAGCATTGTGACGTCAACCAAATACGACTATGACGTCACGCGCCGATTGTGACGTTACAATAGCACGCGGTGGTATCACACATGTGTGTAACCAACTCATTGTTATCTAATGAGTGATCTCACCACGGTTGAGTAATAAAAAAGTGTCTCTCATTGGCGGATCCAGAGGGGGGTTCAGCGGCTTTAAATAAATTTGATGGACCCGAAAGGTCAAAGGTGACCCCCCACCCCTTCCCTTGATCTGTCACTGTCTCTCTCCCACATTCTGCCACTCAGGATTTATATATCAAGCTGATTGCTCTTGTGTATCTCTTGGTTCCAACATTTAACATTGATGCTACATACATCAGAGGATTGCCAAGGATATTTGTACTTTTTCTACTTGAATCCTGGCTATAACTTTTGATTGGTCAGCCTATAACAAAAGTGATACTTGATATGTGTATTTATTGTGAAAAGCCCTTTCAGATGAGGTATGATTTTGGACCCTGTGACCTTGGTCATGGCACAGGGAACCTTTTTAAAAAGCCTTGGTCATAATTTGAATGAATTAGCGATAGTCCTTTACTGCTTTACCTGACCATTCATATGAGGTAGTTGCAGTAGTACTTGTTTACCTAGAGAATATTCTGATATTTTAATTGAAACTATGGTCATATCTTGGGGCGTTTGCATTATCAGTTCGTGGTTGTCATGGTCATCAGCTTTAGAGAGTTGTGGCAAACAATTAATGAAATGTCTGTGTTATCCAGTGACTCAATGATTACATTGCCTCTATAACCCTGGGCAATTTATGCTGTTTTCTGGGTATCAATCCCAGAGCATCACTGTCAAACCAGGTACCCAGTAACATTGCTTGGTGAACAGAAGCAAATCTGGAGTTGTCCCTGCTAGATTATTGACATACTTTCAACTCATACCTCTGTGTGGGGGTGGTACAGCCCTTCAAACTCTTGTTGTTACTTTAATCTGGATAAGGAATTTGTTAGCAGGTGTTTGTTAATCTGAAGACAAACACCGGAAGCTTCCTCCCCTCATCTTCATGCAACAACAGCATTCTGTACCTACCAACCTCTCTGTCTGTCTCTTTCTATACGTCTCTGTCTGGCTCTGTCTCTGTTTTTCTGTCTGTCTGTCTCTGTCCATATTTGTCTGTCTCTGTCCCTGTCTGTCTCTGTCTCTGTCTCTGTCTGTCTCTCTCAATATCATTACTTATCCATGACAAGTGATGCAAACAGTGGTGTCAGATGCAACCAATGAGGGGGTTCATTTATCTTCAATTAAATTCATTCTAGAAAGTAATTTTCAAACATGTGTTACATACTGTGTTGTCAGAACAAAATTCCATATAAAGAAGGATTTCTGGATTATAGCAATATTTTCCTGAGACTTGGTAGAAGTGACGTTGTCGACTGGTCAGCTCATAATAACAGGTTTGTATGTATGTATGTATATATGTATGTATATGTATGTATGTATGTATGTATGTATGCATGTATGCATGCATCTATGTATGTATGCATCTATGTATCTATGTATGTATGTATCTATGTATGTATAGACTTTCTTAGACAATGTATCACATTAGACATTTATAGACTTTTTCTCATTCAATGTACAGTCAAGCCGCGATAGTCTGGCAACCGATAATCCGAATCACGCAGTGTCTGAACGGTAGCAAGCTGTAACCAAACTAATCTCTATATAAACTCATTAAATGTTGATGCATTAATCCGTTGATTCCATATCCGAATCCGAACACCAATTACCCGTAACGGATTAGTTAATTACAACTATTGCTGCTTCATTAATCCGATGACAAGCGATCATCACACTGATTGGGTTGGTAAACTTCAATGACAGTGGATTGACACGGGAGTTGAACGTGTCAGTAGTGTGTGATTTTTATAAATTGTAATGTTTTACATTGTGTGTCAGTAGTTTGTGACCATAATATATTGAAATTTCTCCTTTTGTGTGATAGTTATGAATATCCAACGTGTCAAAGTCATTTGATATTCTAAATACGTTCTCGTCTGTCTGTAGATTAAACACCATCTTGTTTGATTCATTTCAGTAGTCCGAACATTTCACCATCCGAACATTTTTGGATGAAAAACGGAAGCGTTCGGATTATCGAGGCCTGACTGTATCATGTTTTTAGACATTATAGACTATCTCATTAGACATTTATAGGCTTTTTCTCATACAATGTATCATATTGTTATACATTATAGGCTATATCTGATACAATGTTTCATTTTATTTTAAATAATAGGCTAGTTCTCAAATATATATTATAGGCCATTTCTAATATAATGTATCGATCATGTTGTTATACGTTAACAACTATTTCAGATACAGAGTATCACATGGTTGAACTCTCTTCTGTTCTGAAAGAGAATGTCAATACTGACCATGTTTGTCCTGTTACTTATCTTGTCAAATAAAACCTGCACCGAGATGTTTGTCCACTCCGAGAAGACAGCCCACCCCTGGGAACCTTGTACCTCTCCTGTATTTCTCCCTTTTACTCTCCCGGAGTGTTTCCTGTATGGTCCTCGTCAAGAGTTGCCATTATTATTGTTCAATTAACCTTATTTGGTGGACTCTTTAAATGCATGAAGAACAGAATGCAATTAGTGCTTTAGCAAAAAAAAATTGCCACAGGGGCTAAAAAGGGTACATAAGGGTTATAAGCAAAACTAGGTTTCAAAAATCAGAATTAGAATTTTACACCAAAAAAAAAAAAGTCCAAGGAGTTGAAAAGATTAATTACAAGAATATTATAAGAATTACAAAATGAAATAATCCCTGAAAAATCTATTGATTGAATTCATTATTCTAAAAGTTTCAATACTTTACTTTTATGTGTTTTTACAAAGTAGGGCAATGTATGGGGGCCAGGGTGTGTTAAACTTGGATAAGTATATATATATGTGAAGGTACATTAGGTGCAAGCTGTACCAGCCTCTATAACAAATGTGAAAAACATTTGAAGACGTTTGGTCAGACCTCAAACACTTTGTAAATTAGGGAGTATGTCATATACTGTGTTTATAATGGTTCTGTCCATGAAGCACTACTTAATTTGCTTTGTGAAACAAAATTCATAAGTGTGAGGGTGTATTTGATATATTTTGTCGAGCCACGGTTTTGCCCATATTGTAACTACAGAAGGCTTTGATATGTTTGGTTGAGAAGAGGTTTTGCCCATATTGCAACTAGCGGAGTGTTTGATATATTTTGTCAAGTAAAGGCTATGACCTTCTTGCATGTATATAAATCCTTGATATAGTTTGTCAAGAAGAGGCTTTACCCTGATTACACCTACAGGAGTATTTGGTCAACTTTGTCAAGTGAAGGTTTAGCCCTTGAAGAAAGCATTACTTATCTAATCACAATTGACATGTATCAATTTGAAGTGTTTTTCTCTGGTTTGGAAATTATGCCACCCTCTACTCAGGCAGACAAGTTTCTTATTTTTGTGAACCACCCGGTTATGAATATGGTATTTTGTAATAACATTAAATTCAACTAGTCCGACATCCCCGCTATACACACCCCTCCCTATCACAAGCAATAAGCACGTTTTTACAATCATAAGAGCCTACAGCCATCACTCAGGCCTCTTCATCGAACGCCTACACCATAATTAAACTCTATTTATCTAAAGTTCCTCCCAAATTATGAAAAATCTATAAAAACCCTCCCAATTTTAATATCTCAAACAGCAAATTTAACCGCTTTGATTATGCTGTTGGTATGAAATCTTTATTTTGTGACAAAAAAATCTTTTAATGATGACATGATTTATTTGATCAAGGTCAAAGGTCAAGCAACGCCGACCCCGCTCTTTAGCTCCCCACCCTTGATAGGATAGAAAGAGACGCCCCAACCACAAGATAACAGCCGAAAGAGGAGCGTAAACTTCTTAATTGTGACGGCATAGCTCTGCAAACATTGCGTATAAGTGCGCTTCTTTGCTTGAATTGAGGGAAAGGCAAACCCAAAAATATTTTTGCAAGTGACGGCTTTCAAAGGCAGGCGATGTTAAACATGAAAGTGTTAGTTAAATAGTATCGTCGCGCTTAAAGGGACACTTGTTTGGAATAATTTGAAAGGAGTCAGATTGAACCCTGCACAGTTGAACACATTTCTCAAACCTAATTGGTCATTTTTTCTATCAGCAGATTTTATAATTAAAACTAAAAACAAAGAACTTGGATTGAACTCTAATTAGTTTGAATTTTCATATTTGAAAATAAAATTAGCAGATTCAGATAAAGAAATCCCTCAGAGCAAGATCTGAATAAAATTAGTGCCAGCAAACATGGTATTGTAAAACAAGCAAAGGTTGCTGACAGGTGAAACATTAATAATTGGTATTTATTTTATGGTAATAAACTCTATCTTTCTGTCTGTCTGTCTATTTACAAGATTTGTCATTAGATGCCAGTGACTTACTATATGTACAAAGGTTTGCATAACCCCACCGGATATCAGCTTGTTTCTGCTTCACACTTTACATCTCGATGTGCAAGTCATTGTGAGAGTTAACAAGGTGCACTTGAAATGACAGAGAAATGTTTTAAGGCTCAAGGAGATAAATACTTTGTAGACTGCATGCTTACATTTTTGTTCAATGTAGTGAAAAAATAGGAAATACTTCAACACAGATTGGTGAGATTGTTTGTGAGCTGATTATACATATATGATAATACATACATTCACTTTCCAATTTAAATATAAATAAATTTTAACATACAAAAATTAAATTAAATATCTAAACATTTAATTTTGATAACATGTAATATACCTAGGTCAGTTACCTGTTTAGAATAAATCTTATTCAAATATTCTCATATTCTGTGATTAAAAAAACAGTTCATTATGAAAATTAACCCTGCATTTGTCAGAAAGTTTGCATAGTCAGTGAATGCTATACAATTTTATTTTATTTGTTTATTTTTATATCATATATCTCAATGTGTTAATATTTACTGTCTGTAAAAAGTCCTAAACATTCATGGAATAATGACAGTGGCAACCATTGGAATGTGAAAAATTAAGAAATATTGAACAGTCATGTATGAGAGAAAGGAAAAGGGAAAGATACTTGACAATATATTACAGAAGTAGTTTTAATTGGTTCCAAATTCAACTTGCAATTATTTTCTAGTAACGCAACTGACAACAAGATTCTATTCTGTGTGGGAAAAGTCAGTTATAAGTGGCAGTAAATTGGAGAATTAAAAAGGTTTTATATACACGAAGATACCTCTATGGACAAAACAATGTTCTAGAACCTAGCCACTGCATATAGGTTGGTTACATGAGTATGTTGAAAGAATGAATAGATAGAAAATATCATAATCTAACAGTCCAATATGGTCAGTAAGAGAAAAATACTTGATAGGGTTGATGATAATCATTTGATATTGGTGCAAGTGATACGTGGATGAATATAAACCAGGTTCTCTAGGATTGGATATCGCACCAACGTTTGCATCGTGATGTTTATTGCTGTATATTGAATGAACATTTTATACTTCTAAATGCAGTTTAACATTACCCATAAAATGTCTTGCAGAACCTTCAAAATACAGAATGTTACTAAAAAGATAAGATATGCATGTACATGTTCTGATGAAGTAGATTTAAAAACAGCAACTTTTCACTTGTAACACACTAGCTCAACAATTGTGCTTCCACATCAAGAGCATTTATTTGTATCTAAAACTGCAACTTTACCTTAGAACAAGATATAAATATGATATATGCATATATTTCACTTAATTTGTTTGGTGCAATATATTGTGAAATGATAAAATGATTGATTAGCCCAATCTGAACTAGTATATGGTGACACACTGGTAATATAGCACAGTTCACATGTTCTCCACAGTTTACACAGTTGGTGAATGGAAGAATATCGGACAAACAGGAAGGTTGTCGTAAGGTGTGTAATATTTGCGGTTGACCACAACGCAGAGCGAGGCTCATGTTACACCACTCGAGTCAAGTCCTCACCTGTAGTTCTCCTCCACGCTGTCACAACACTCACGCTCTACTCACGATTCAAGTCTCTCCCAAGATTAAGAAACCCAGAAGAACAGGAAGTTGCATAGATATGCAGTATTTGGACAGACTATTAAAAACTTTGTTTTTTCCCCCTGATTATGACTATATGACCCTTAAAAACCAAATTCATTATTCGAGTTCTTCTCTGAAACAAGAAAATAGGAAGTTGCACAGATATGCAGTATTTGGACAGATTATTAGAATCTTTGTTTTTTCCCAGATTGTGACTATATGACCCTCAAAAACCAAATTCATCATTCAAGTTCTTCCCCAAACCACAAGAAAATAGGAAAGTCACATAAACATACCATGTTTGGAGAGACTATGGTAAACTTTCAAATACATCGAGATTAATAGTTGAACAAATAGCCAAGTAAACGTTGGATGGAGTCCTCACCTTAATGACTACACTTCCTCTGAAACATTTTGAAATGTTTGCATAATTGGTGACTTATCATGCCAGCCTGTTTTTCTATATTGAAAAATTATATAAAACATTTTGCATTGTGTACCAAGATCAACGGTAACTCTAATTCTATGCAGTGATTTAAACTCAGTGTGACTCACAGTGATAGCCAGGGACTCTCTATAATGTTTTTGTAAAATGCCTCAATGGATTTTTATGATGCAATATTGTATACATAATTTATCACTTTCGAGTAAAATCAACAGTGGCATGTTTGGATTTTAAAACTTTTTCAAAATGCTGATTCTGAAAACAGGTATGGTGATCTGGGACTCCAACATTTCACAAAGTACTACCGGTAATGAGGATACATGCATGACATCAGAACCCTGGTCCTGGCTTCATTTCATAGCTTTTAGGTCATCTCTAATGTTCATACTTCACCAGGTACCCACTTGTACTGCTGGGGGACCAGAAGTATATTTTGAATAAGTCTCTTGACACAAGTCTTATAACTCATGTCTCTGTGTGAGACCAGATTCCACCCCTGTAAACTCTTAGATTCATCAGTCATGAAGCTGTTCACCCATCTGGGGATGAAATATGACCATCATTGCTGAACTTCATGCGATAGAGGTCAACTTAGTCATACACAGAACAATGAATGTATGATATCTTCATTATATTGAAATGGAATAGAGTTGACTGGGATTTGAACTCTATAAGCACAAACATTGCAACTATAAATAAGGTAATCAACGAATTCTCTACAGATGAGCTACAAAACAAGTTTGGATTTCAGCTTGGGTGTTCACGATTCTGGATCTGTGCATATCATAAAGGGTCAAGCAGAGATCACTCCATGGCTAGTTAATGTTTACCTCTGTATTCAGTTTTAAGATTTTATAACCTATTATAGTTTACCAATAGGACACCTATGTTATTCTCAGAAGTAATTAAAACTTAACGTTAAGTCCGCCCACCTGTGTCTGGACAATTGTCATTGTACAGAATACAAGCGTACATGCTTGACTCGGTCAATTGATATATACAGGGAACAATGTTCAGGAATACTTTGAAGATCTCCTTGATGACTTTCTTGAATTATTTATTTATAAGGGATTTATTTAATGGATGTTATTCATAAGTATGGTTGAAGATACCATTATTCCACGCCACAAAGTGGAAGGGGATATAAGTTAGTGCTGCGTGTGTGTATCCGTCCATCCTTCCGTCTGTCTGTCCATCTGAGATAAAGAGGACAGCTTTTCACAGTTTCTCAGTTCGAAAATAAAAAGCACACAATTATTTTTCCAGAGTTATTGCCCTTGTTTTTCTTTTTTTACTTTGTTCATGGTATCTCTGAAGGGAACAGCTTTTCTCAAAAACTATTTAAGATAGGATTACCAAATTTGGTGTGTGGCTTGAGGATATCAATACCTTGATTGAGCTCTAAAATGAGTAGCGGTCAATTAATTTTTCCCGTTTTCATGAGAACTAACATCATATCCTTTCTTGGCTCATTGTGACAATGCAATATGTGTGAATTCAATCAATGCAAAAAACTTTCATGAAGTTAATCTTGATACAACAAAATATTCTTTTATAGAGTTATCTAAGCTATACATATCAACTGTATGTATAAAACCTGGGTTTAAAATCAATGTATAAAATCAGGGTTTTAAGTCTAGCTAGCCAAAAAGTTAAATTTGGGTAATTCAAGTGGAAATTAATGAAAAACCTTTCCGGAGTTACTGACCCAGAGAACATTACCTTTGTATAGCGATAATGTCATGCTCAATGCACATTCATAGTGCACAATTTATATTATTACTGCTAAGGAATTGTATTTTAGTGCCCCTACTAAGCACTCTTCATGACCATATTGGTCCGTACTGCCTGTGTCCAGGTACCCATTTAAACAGCTGGGTGGACTGAGTGCCTTGTGGTTGAAGTGGCTTGCAAGGGTTACAGCACAGTATGAGACCAAGGTCGCAACTTGTGGTGTCTCCTTTGAGATTCAAACCTGGGCTTTTGGCGTGAGAGGCCAGCACACTTAGCAGTATTATACACCTCTGTGTTTACACTGTATATACACATATATGTTATTCACAATCGTATAGGTACAACTTCAATGAAAAGGATATTGAAGACTGACTGTTTAAGGTTTGATAACACGACAAATAAATTGAAATTGAAAATGAAATAACAAGAGACTCACCAAATAGCCATGTTGTTTCTTGCAGATGATGTTTCTTAATACAGATGTTGTTGATTATATATGCAACGTATGAAAATGAATTTCAGAGTTTGACAGAAATAGCAACAATTGTCATGACAAGAGAATAATTAGCTACCTATACATGAGGTAGTGACTCACTGATGTAAAAGTGTTCTGTGTTCGAGAGGAGAATCATGAATATGACACTATTACAGAAGGACACCGCTTAATGGTTATGAGTGTATAAGACACTTACACGCTCTTTCCTCAAAATATCTTTTGATTTTTAAACTTTTGAAATTGTCATCACGTAGAGCAATAATAAGTGAAAAACCATAATATTTCTTAAAGGTCAACGTTTATTTTTTCAATTTTAAATTTTTAAATAAATATGATTCTTGTTTATATAACTCTTAGAAGCAACATATTATGATAGATGAAATTGAATTTGAAGATTTCTATCACAAGAAATTTAAAAATGTATAAAGTAAATTGTCATGATCCTTCAATAGATATATGGAAGATTATTTGAGAGCAACAGTTTAAATTTCAATATCTTAAATTCATGGATTAAATTTCAAGCAAAATAATACAACACTGACACACGATTCAAAGTTTAACCAATTATGTATACAAAAATATATCTCATAGTAGAAAACACTTCAAATTTCTAGAGTCTATTTTAAAAAAATGTTTCACAGTGTTTTAAAGATTTTATAATGAAGAAAAATATGATGTACATCAACGAATGCTCAGTCTAGCGTGAATCTTTGAATGTGATGCATATCAACATAGACGTTTCCATACAAAATAGTAGCAAAATGGTCGTAAGCCTCTATGTACACATGTACAGTGAATAAGTTACATAGGAAACTATTATGTTGGAGGAATGTACAAAACTAACATTTTGATTCATTTTTATAATGAAATAAGAAGATCTCAATAGGTTTTGTTATCAAATGGAATGAAAAGAAAAGTTAAGCTTATCAAATTGTCATTACTCAATCAGCAAGAATATGTCACATCAGTAAGTTGTACATTTCTACCAAATGGGCCATTATTTTTCTGCATATAAAAGGGCCAAACAATTTCATTTGAACATGAAAATTATTGGGAGCTTATATAAATCTTGATTTGTGTTTATACTGAAATATGACAACGGTATATTTCAATGTATTTTCTGCCCAAAAGGAAATTGTTAGACCCTGGTTTTAAAATGTACATGTTCTCAAATGTTAGGTTGACATTGATAGTAATTAATGCATGACGTCTTTCTACATAGGGGAAATGAATCCAGGGATAGAGAGCGATTTATTATAGGGAGGGTGAATCTGAGATTTACAATCACATTCTCATTATTTCTTCTCTAGAAAAATCTTTTAAGGCCCCTTCAAAATATGTTAATATCAAGTTGTCATAACCGCTCAATGAAAGTTATACAATAAGAGGAAGGAAGCATTTACAGGGGATTGGAGGGAACATTATTGGGAGGGGGACTAAGGTTGGGGGGGATTCATACTTCACGATCAATGATCGCTTTCAGCTTAAGGGAGGAGTCGATGTCATTCATGAAAAAATTTGGGTTCAGTCGGTTGGCGGAAGTAGAATATCCTCTCCACCTTCCAATCGTAACGTCGCTATGTGAAGCTCCTCCCCCAACAAGCCTCCCCCCTCCCGATGTGTCGTCACTGTATGGATCTCTCCCTCCCCCCTCCCGATAGCGTGTGTCGTCACTGTGTGGGTGCAGTGAATGTACTCGGCCCGTGTGAGATTGAGCCGACAGTGTAGACCTATATATAACTGCACACCAGGTGGATGAGAGGAGAGGAGAACATCTATAGCTGGGAATCCACCGACTGGGACTGACTACATGTGGGTACTCCTGATCTAACTCTAGCTCACTGTCATTGACTTCTGTACTTTCACCTTCTTGCATTGTTACATTCAGTTTTAAGTGTTTTTTATTTAAGATCACTTGCAGTTTTCTTATTTTGTTGTATATTATATTGGTAAAGATAATGTGGTTGTTTTTATTTGTTTCTTTTTTCATTAACATTATTTTGATACTTTGATTGTCATTTTTAAAAACTATTTCTTAAAAATAGTTATCCATATCAATGTTTTAACCTGTGTTTGCTAATAATCTGTATTTGTTTCTTCAAAATATGAAAATGTTGCATACAAATGTTGTATTAATTATTACTTTGAATTGTTTTATTTCTAATTGTAATATTATCTACTATATTCAAATTATTCATTAGTGTCTGGTGATACAGTAGCACCTATCATATCTCTTCATTGTAGGTTAGAAATCCATCAATTCCAGCCATATATTTCAATTATGTAAAATGTGAAACATCATTACATCATACAGTATCTTAGTATATATACTAAAGATGCATCAATCATTAAAGGTACATTACCTCAGTGATGTATTATAAGAATAATCAACGATTTGCAAGGAATTACGGATTATCTGTCGCGAGTTAATTATTGTGATAAACTCCGAGCTTTAGCGAGTAAATTGACATTATAATTCACGAGGGACAGATACTTTGTAATTCCGAGCAACAAGTTGGTTATTATTTTTCTCACCCAAGTTCATTTTAATGCATAGATATCTAAAAAAGACGGCACATCACAATCTTAGATTACACTGTAAAATACAAATTGTATATTCATGCGCCATTTATTAACTTTCTCACACCTGCGAGCATCTAAATAGTTTGCTGCTGACGCTCTTTTTCAGTAAGATTCTGATGTAATTGTTGAACTTTATTCCCAAAAAGAATTTCGGACATAATAAACAACTTGTAAATTATTATCGCAGAATGAGAGAAACTAGGTCAAACGTACACTAGCAATTGCTCAGTTGCAATGAAAGATAGGAATGTTATAACGTGACTAAATGACGTCATACTTAATGACGTCATAAAGTCTTGACGTCACGACAGTTTAGTCAGTGCCTCTTCCATGCTGCTTCGCCTCGCAAATGTACTACTGTAATTACGGCCTCGGAAACATAGAATCAACATGATTTTCTATTTTATGTTATTTACTGTCATGTGACTTTAAATAGGTATGCTCGAATATTGTTAATCTATGTGATTAAACTAAAGAGGACAGGTAAGCAATTCATGAATGAGCGTAAAGTAGTTCCGTCAACCAATCAAAATGCAAGTTATATTTAGAAAAACTTTAACTCCCATGACCATTATGAAAACTTTAATACCCGGCATATCGTTGCCCGCTTGGGTAAGAATAAGAATGCATGAATCACTAAAGGTACGTTATCTCAGTGATGTATTAAGAATGCATCAACTATTACCTGTACATTATCTTATCATATGTTACTTAGAATGCATCAACTATTACCTGTACATTACCTTATCATGTTACTAAGAATGCATCAATCATTTACAGATACATTATCTTGATATATATACTAAGAATGTGTCGATCATTACCTGTATATTATCTTAGCATGTTACTAAGAATGCATCAACTATTACCTGTACATTATCTTATCATGTTACTAAGAATGCATCAATCATTTATAGATACATTATCTTGATATATACTAAGATTGTGTCGATCATTACCTGTACATTATCTTAGCATGTTACTAAGAATGTATCAATCATTTACAGACACACTACAAAAGAACTAAAGAAGTATCCAAAGAACATACCTGTAACCCCAGACTTTTCAACGTGAAGCAAGTGAAGAATTTGCCTATGCAGGACGTATCCGAAAGAAAAGAAAACCGTTCTCCAGATCAGAAGTTGTAGCGATCAAGGTATAACACACACGGCTGATATCACCCGTACTGTACAGTAGCTTCCTCAACTAGGTGATAAGTCTCGTATCAAGTGAAATTTCCTGAACTAGTAGGGAACTCTCCGGTGCACACGACCGCACGGGACGTCAACCTCCACTGACTCCAGTCCTTATTTACCTCAACCCAATCGCAGGTCGTCACGGATCATTTGTCAGCGTACCTGTGGGTTTCACCTCTAACAGGTAGGTGGTCTTGTATATATATATATATATATATCTCTATGTCCCACCTCTCTTGCTTAAGTATGTGGATTATTTCTACACAGTTTTATGGTGTAAATCTTGTGCATGCAGGTTGAGTGAATAGACACACAGATTGTTTGATTGTTGAAGTTGTCTCGACTATATCTTTGATTGTATTGGTCAGGTATGTGGATTATTTCTTTCATACATTGTTTCTCTATACTGATTGAATAGTCACAGATAGCTGATAGGTGTTTTAGAAATATAGATCCATGGATGTCAAACAGTAAATTGTCTTGAATATAACTTTGATTGTACGGTCAAGTAAGCTCATTATTCACTAATAATGTTCAAGACACATGTGTCTTGAACAGATAGCAAATCATATTAACTGGGGGACCCTTATCATTCCTTGATAGCCTTGGCAACTCTATTGTTCTCTTTGTGAATGATTTGTAATTACTGTAAACTTGCCTCTCAGAATGGTTTAGAACTTATTCAGCAGCCAAAGTATATGCCACACAGTGTTTCTCAATATATTTTCCTGCAAATTCCATTAAATATATCCGTGAAAGATTGCACAATATTTCCTCTGTTTAAACCGTGGATGATCACATCAATCTGACCACACGTACTTGACCAGTTTTCATAAATCTGACCAGTTTTCCTCTATATATAACTCCTAAGGACTGCTGCATATTCTTCGTGTTCATACATCCATGACAAATGCACAAAGTATAGATATAAGTCAAGCAAATCAAGTGTGTACAACTAAAGAAAGCAGATTTGCCCCAGGGGCATTGCTTTGGCCGACCAGTATATCACCTGTCATAAAGCCACTGCTGGAGGAGAGAACCCTGCCGTGGGACACTTAGCTTCAGTACAACGAGGGGTGACATATTCCTCAGTAGCGTAGCATAGCTATAGCCATCTCCTGGAGTGGAGGATTTCAGCTTGTGTACCAAATGAAGTGTACAATCTCGGGCTGTGTATCTAGTGATTGACAATCTCAGCTCCTTTATCTAGTGAAGTTGACAATCTCGGGCTGTGTATCTAGTGAAGTTGACAATCTCAGCTCCTGTGTCTAGTGAAGTTGACAATCTCTGCCTGTGTAGCTAGTGAAGTTGACAATTTCAGCTCCTGTATGAAGTTGACAATCTCTGCCCTTGTATCTAGTGAAGTTGACAATCTTTGCCCGTGTACCGAGTGAAGTTGACAGTCTCTGCCTGTCTACTTAGTGCAGTGTGTGATCTAATAAGGGGAGGTGTGAGAGAAGGCCACTTTAGGATTTTACACAGTGTCTGTAATTGTGATTGTCTGGAGATCAGGTGAGTGGTATGGTGGTCGGAGGAGGAAGTATATATAGTTTCGCCAGGTATTGTAGGTTCTCGTCCTGTTCTGCTTTTACCTGTTGTTAAGAGTTTTATAGCGCTGGTTGGAAAGTGCCCCTTGTTTGGAGTACAAGTATAGTGCGTTTGTATTGTTTTGTAGCCTGAATATGATATCTTCTGCATTTTGTAAATGCTTGTTAGGTTATACTCTTCCTTGATAACATTTGGTTAAAGTAAACTTATATGTCTCCTGAAGTGTTAATTATTGTGTTAATTTATAGAGAGGTCTCTCGTGTTAGAATATATTGAAATCTTACTGTGCTTTGAAGTCAAACACACTTTCAGTTTATTTTGTGTTATTTTGAAAGCTTGAAATAAGTAAAATCGCGAAGTATATCTAAAGTATATGTATTATTAATGCTTGTAACAATACATTACAGATAAATTTCTCATCTATTGTTGTTTCAGTCAAAATGTAATATAAACTTACTTATTTGACTTATAACTTAATTATCTATTTGATATACAAAAAATAAAAATAACAATAAAAAAAATCTGATAAAAAAATCCAAATATTAGAAACATCCATATATGTTTTGAATGGATATCAAATTATGAAAGGAAATTAACCAAATATTCAAGAAAGCAGAAACGATCCCCTTTATATATTTATTCCAATAATTCAAAGTGAACTAATATTTTCTTCTTATGATTAATAGATGTCATTATTGCAGTCTTGAGGGACAGTCTGGTCATGAAAGCCCAGAGAAGTTACACCCCGTCAGACCGCATGACATTTAACATCAAAACCAATCTTCTTTTCAAACTAGCGACATAACTTAGAAAACATTGCATATCCCATAACCTAGCAGCGAGCGTGACTTCTTCTCACTTAGGCTGCTAGAATTTCAAAAGATTAAAGTGACAATACGGCCTGGGTAACATTGTAGAGAAACAGTTTGAAGGAATAGTTCTTTTTATGCATTCTGTGCACTAGCTGAACCAAATTCAAAGGGTGCACAAACTGGGATACATAGACTTTGAGGGGACTATTAGGTGAGAATGATGTAACTTGCTTATCGAGGGGTATAGGTGTCTTATACTGTACATCGATCATCTAGTAGTCTAATACTTAGACTCTGAACAAGATTTTGAAACAAATAAAGAATAGGAGCCTTTATTATATGATTGCAGGTGAAATACCGGGATCTATTATATGATTGCAGGTGAAATACCGGGATCTATTATATGATTGCAGGTGAAATACCGGGATCTATCAATGAAAATAAACTGTTTTATCAGTCACTAGTGAAAATAACAATGGAACGTGTTATCAGTCACTAGTGACTGATATAACAATGACCTGACATCATAAAACAATGCTCCGACATCATGACACGTTCATTTCGTCACATTGTTGCTGAGGCGACAGGCTCATTCTGGAGCCGACTTATCGTAAATGCAAATCGATTTCGGTGAATATGCAAAGATTTGGTCATATAATAAATAGAAAATTTGTCTTTTCTTGACAAATACCATGTTTATCTCATCTCGTGAGGTAGAAAAGTTATATATTTTCACTCGTGGCTGCGTCACTCGTGAAAATATAACCTTTCTACCTCACTCGATGAGATAAACATGGTATTAGTCAAGAAAAGACAAATGTCCTCTTTCTTCTTACCCATTTCATAGTTTCCTTTTCAATATTTGATAGAATGGTGATATTTTCAGAAAAAATACATTTTTTTGGTAAGACTTATCATCCAGTTGCTTTTCAGCTTTGGGGGTGGGGAGAGTGGTAGAGGGATGCTGTATGCACTTGCATTTGTAGTAGGGGCACTTCTTGTGTGGGGCTGCTTATTTGGACAAATGCAATATGTACTATCAATGAATGATATAGACTCATTCCATTTGAAACATATCCAGATTTTATTTGAAAGAAACATAAACTTGAGGATCTCCTCGAATTTTGTCCACTATTGGACCTGATGGGGGATTTCATAGACGTATGTGATATATCTTGAAGGTATAATATTTGTTTAAGCATAGGATAGAGTTAATATTATACTTTAATCATATAATGATTGTATTTCTACAGTTGATATAGCATAATTTTAACTAAAATCTTATGATCCATGTCTGTCCATAACAGTTTTTTGGGTCATTATTCACAGAAAAAAATTTCATTTAATGCATGTGCTGTCAAATGATTTGAATAAGACGTATGTAAGAAAGAAAAACAATTATATTTAAGTCTTCTAGATTCAGATCCTACAGTTAGTTCTTAATTTGATGTCAGTTGATAGAATGGGAAGGTAATACACCAATAGAACCCTCTCTTTAAGTGTGTTTGTACCGCTCTGTTAAGTATTGTTGCTACAAGCAACCTGTGACATTCAAACCGAATGTCTAGACTCTCTCTGTGTCTCCATTCACTATTTTTATAATCATATATTTGAGTAATAGTCAACTTCAATTTTCATCTGCAAAGTTTAATAAATTATCTTTTAATTTAAATAACTAAACCATGATGCCTTTAATTGTGCCCATGTCATTCTGCATCTTCTAACATGCATTCTTCATTAAATAAACTTGTTTAAGCTCTTACAAACGTAAACTTTTTATTTTTTTTATTTTTATAAAAGTCAATTTCTGACTGGAACAGCCTATGAGATTGTAAACTAATAGTAACTAATAAATTGTAATATTCATGTTTACATTAAGAAATTTGAAATGACGAAATAATATTATTCCCTCAAAAACCTATTACAAAATGAATTACCATTAACCACTTCATTTTCAATGTTATTCTGATTGAAGGTAATTAATGGTTAATGTCATATGCTTTTGTTATATTTGCCTGTATTATAAAATATGGAACATAAAAAAAAATATATAAAAAATTAATTGTTAATGTTTCAAGTAAAAACAAAAAGGATTCACTGTCCGTCTGAAATACCTCCCTATACCATCCTGAACTAGAGATTTACTTTGATTGGAGTTTTAATATTTCAAGTAAAAGAAATAAGGATTCAGTGTCCATGTGTAGCAGCTCCTACCAGGGTGAAGCAGACAGACGGGTGACCCAGTAACAGTGGTTATGTAAACAGGGCAGGCTTCACTGTTTGTTCTCTGAAGATAGAAACATGTGTTTTTACAGCTTCTGCTGTGTTTATAGCCTGATTTACAATTCCTCTTACACCATTTCTTCTGTTCTTACATCAACAGTCATATGACATTACGTTTGATAACAATGATAATTTTCTGATTCATATATATATATATATTGTAACATGATTTCGGTGTATCCTTGATTCTGATTGGTTGATTTGCCTATGTTGAATGACAATGAATACCCGCAAATTACTTGGGGCGAATCACCGCGAACATATACATCGTGTTCACAAGATTCGGCCCGACTCAAAATTTATTTTTTCTATTTCTCTTAATATGTGCTCCTTACTCAAATTTGACAGGTGGCATTGTCATTTTCTTACTTGTGTATAGCAGTATAGGTAACAAATAGCTCTTAAAATTAATTAGTTTCAAGTAACTATAATGTTTTTAACAAGTAAGATTTGTCCAAGTTTGACGCCTTCTTTCATGCGGCTGTGTTTACCGAATGCCGTTGCCATGGCATGACGTCATAGTGATCAACTGTTTTGACGTCACAATGCTAGCGTCATTGTCACAATGGGTTAGGGCAAGTTTAAGATTTTTGTTCCTAGGTCTGTTACTGTGTTGATGTCGTAGATAAATGTTTATCGCCATCTAAAAGGATACGTGAATATTATGAAGTGAACATAGTTGGATGACACTGTTTGAGCTTATGTGTAAATTGTTGCTATTGTACATATTACGCCGAGTATTTACATTTGTTTTGACATGACCACACCTCTAACAAAAATGGAACAGTCGCAAAGTCCTTTCCACTCAGAGATAGGTACGCAAAAAGAGAGTTCGTTTCAAAACGCCTGATAACTAACGGTAATGTTACAATATCGATAAATAGTTGCGTTTGTAAAATTTCCGGGATTCATTGCTATTCAACACCCGCAAATTTCAGCGTTTAAAACCTCCGGCTAACGCCGTCGGTTTTAAACTAAATTTGCGGGTGTTGAATAGCAATGAATCCCGGAAATTTTACAAACGCAACTATTTATCTTATAAGTGAGCTTGATTGACATGCAGCTCATTTAACTTTGGAGGTACTGTTCTGTAATAGACAATCAATCAACATTAGGTTTGTTAATAATATTTTCTGCTTTAAATATGCCTATATATACATACATAGACAGGCAAATGATATAATATTCGATAAAAAATAATTATTTTCTACACATACACGTACGTATACATGAGTGAGCTTGATTGAAATCTAATCTAACCCCCAGTTCTGTTTTGCATTAAGACAATAATAATTTTTTTGCTTTTATATATATTGTACATTGTATCTAAATCAAATTTGGTCACATTAGATCAATATCGGTGACTATGAAAATAGATTGTTGTACTCTCTGAAAATTACAAATAACTACCTCAAAATGAATTCACATTTGTCCTTTATCTCATCTAGTGATAGCATGTTTGTTGTCCTTTTGGTACTAAAGTTATGTCATTGTTTGTATATATAGCCTAGCTTGTTAGAGCAGAGACCATAGAATTAAATATGTTGTGTCTCTGGTTATAGATTAGTATAGATAATGGTCATAATGTTTTAAGGTTTTAACTTTAAAAATCATTTTTAATCATTAACCTTAAGAGCGTAAGTATGAAGTTTTCTTGCAGGTGACGACATTAATTATTTACTTTCAAATTAGCAAAGTTTATACTTTCACCTGAGCTGCAGGCAGCTTAAACCATACTCACACATAATGTGCCCTAGGGTTGCAACAAAGATTTAGTTTCCCATTAATCACTGTAACGTGCTTGACAGCTTTAAACTATGTAGAGAATTTGGTAAAAGCTAAAAGGATCAAACCGATAAAGGCACTCCAAGTGAACTGTCTACAAGTCATCATAGATTTGCTTCATTTCAAAGGAAAGAAACGTGTAAGTGTTCGTATTCGTCAAGTCAAGTGAGATCTTGTCGTGGAATAATTTAATTCATTCAACAAAATTGCTCATGCATGAATCGTGACAGTTTGGTTGACAAGGTGAGAGAAATTGAAGTGATACTATCGCTGTATGAAATAAGCAGCTTGACAAATAATCAGCCTGAAAGGGAATTTTGTCAAACTAAAATGGTAAAATCTCAAAAAGTTCCCCCCAGCCCGGAGCTATATAGTTATCAGGTTATGGGCTGACTGACTGCCTGGCTTTATTTTACATAGAGAGGTCCAGGATTTACTTCAGGGTTCACATATTGTAGGTGGTTGAGGGGGTTCACCCAAAATGTCCGTCAAATTTATCTGTAGAATTTGTCAAGAGGGTGTGGGGGGTGGTAAACCCCTTTACCACCACACACCGAAAGAGGGTGGGGGGTGGGGGGTGGTAAACCCCTTTACCACCACACACCGAAAGAGGGTGGGGGGTGGGGGGTGGGGGGTGGTAAACCCCTTTACCACCACACACCGCCTCCCTCGAACCGCAACCTATACTATTGAAGGTATGTCAACCGCAATGGGAATATTGGATAAACCTCATATTCTGATTTAAAATATGTAATTCACCTGGTTCATGCAAGTGTAAAGCATTTCAGAAAATGTGAAACAAAAATTATGATTAAGAGAAGTATGTTAACAGCTTTCCAAGATGACCTAGTAATTCTTTTAAAAGTCATCCATGTTCTGGTGGGGGTTAGCAGTAAATGTGTAAAGTTTATGAAAAATTTAAAACTGAATTGATATTTTTGAAGATATTTTAAACAATTTTTGTCATGTTTGGAGAAGACATTGTATTTGAATATTCATTAAGAATGATTTAAAAATTCATGAATGCAAATAATTTAAAAAATATTTTAATGTTTTGTGCAGGTGTAAGTGAATTAAAAACATGATATTCAGTTTCGTCCTTTAGTGTCTCATTTATTATTGATAGGTTTGAGTTTAGAAGGTGAAAATTGATTTTTTATTTCATTTTTGTATGAAGAACAGAATGAAACCAGGACTGCTTTTAAGACTCTAATCACATATTTCTTGCAAATTGTCAATTTATTTTTTTTCACATATTTCTGGCAATTTGTAAATTTGTTTCTATTCACTTATTTCTTGCAAATTGTAAAATTGTCCTTATTCATATATTTCTCACAATCTGTAAAATTGTTGTTTATATTCACACATTTCTTGTAAATTTTAAATTTGTTTATATTCACATATTTTTTGCATATTGTAATTGTACGTGAATATCTGGATACCATCTCAAAATTGACAAAACTCAGCTTTATTAAGAAAACTGTATCAACTTTCTCACTATCCAAATAAATATTTTCATCCTTGACAGACCAAGTGACAAAGTAGGCAACTAATTCGATATCATCTTTCTCCTGAAAAAAAACCCAGCTTCTCAAATAAAACATTATAAAGCTTACTCCAATCCAAACAAGCCTGTCTATCGACAATCCTTGACACATATTAGTAACCTTTAACACCTAAATGGATATCATATTTCACTGAACAAAACGGTTTGTTAAAGAAGACATTGAAAGGTTTAATACAATCCTAATATCTTATAGTCTCCTCCTAGGTATTGATACGGTTCACTTGTCATCCTTGATACGTCATGCGGAACTTATCGCCCACCTCTTTAATAGCGGCCTTGGGTCATTATTTTTTCATATGAATGTCAAGAAAGTAGGTGCTGAGTTTACAGCTTAATCTTCTGTATATTTTTTTTTCTTTATCAAGATTTTATCGATAATTGTTTGAAATGTATAGTTCTAAACTATGTAATATGTGATGGTATTATTACAATGCTATGTAATATGTGATTGTATTATGACAATGCTATGTAATATGTGATTGTATTATGACAATGCTATGTAATATGTGATTGTATTATGACAATGCTATGTTATATGTGCTGGTATTATTACAATGCTATGTAATATGTGATTGTATTATGACAATGCTATGTAATATGTGATGGTATTATTACAATGCTATGTAATATGTGATGGTATTATGACAATGCTATGCAATGTGTGATTGTATTATTACAATGCTATGTAATATGTGATGGTATTATGACAATGCTATGCAATGTGTGATTGTATTATTACAATGCTATGTAATATGTGATGGTATTATGACAATGCTATGCAATGTGTGATTGTATTATTACAATGCTATGTAATATGTATGATGGTATATGACAATGCTATGTAATATGTATGATGGTATATGACAATGCTATGTAATATGTATGATGGCATATGACAATGCTATGTAATATGTATGATGGTATATGACAATGCTATCTGAGCAAATTGGTACACAAAGTTGTCTGTCATTACCGGTATTAGTATTTCTATTACGCTACAAGCCACACTACAAAATACGTCAATATTCTGATGAATGCAAAGTCATTTTGTAATTGAAACTACTTAGTGTAGCAATCTGACGTCTTTACAAGTCCTGACACGTGTTGTATGAAGACTTCAATCATGTATTACAACAAACCAATAACGGACACTGACAGCGATTGAACTGTAAGAATAGACGCTGATCTAGATCTTCACAAGTTGTCTACTGAAGTAGACACACAGATCACTATTGTCAAATTAACCTCTGGATAACTTGATGATATATGAGAATCGTTATGCTTATATTCCCATCTATATAAAGTTCCTATGTTGGAACATAGGATAGGATAGGTCAGATAAGTAATTAACACCTCATCTCCGTACATGATAACAGATTTAGTCTTATAATGGGGTTAGCTTAACTTTGGACAGTGTAGTGCTGGCTATTGGTGCCATAGTCTGAGGGTGTTGGCTCGAATCCTGCTAGGAACTCATCTGAAAGTACAAGAATTTATACTATTGCAGAAAGCGTGATACCAAATATAACAATGTTATATCTGTTTTGGTTTGGTTTAAACATATTTTATTCAATGAGAAAAGAGTTAGGAACTAATTAAGTTCTCCAATACCTTATCCTGGTATGTACATAGTGAAGTCCTACTTTTTTGACAGTAGAGATATAATTAGATCATATAAGTGGCATGTATTTTCAGTTATCATTCTTATTTTTAAAAAGTTTTACCTATAAACTATAAGGATCAACCCAATAGTTGGACTTATGACAGGGAATAATAAATCAACATGTTATAACACAGGTCATGATTGTGTATGCCTTAATATCAATTGACAATTACAAAAATTCAATTCTTTGTTAATTTCCTGGAGACTGTCGGAATGCCATTGACAACACAGAAGCGTGTAGCGTGTTTCTGTCACGTGGGGCTCGAATATAAGTAGACAGAGGAAGTAGACAATTGGGTAACATCCTCATTGTTCATTGTCATACTAGAAAGATCACAGAGTAGAATATGACAACCTTTTACATTTGTGCCTGAAGTTCAATCAATGGTTTTCATGCTAATAATCCACTTAGTTTTTAGCATCATCAACGGAAATGTGTGATTACCTTTCAAATCATACCTCATGCATTTTATTTTTAAAGCATCTATAATCATCACAGTTTTATCCTTCTCGCTTAAAACATGTAAAACATCTCTCACTAACATGTTTAACTTTTTTATTCAAATTAAAAAAATGATAATCAATGAAATTGTAAGTTCTCTTCATAATTCCAGAAATTGTAATGTGTATTTTTTTTAAATACAACCAACATTTAGTGTACATGTATATCATAACTTAAATCTCCATCAGCTTCATAAAGTCATTATACTAACATTTACTGTGTAACTTATCTTTCTATAAGCTTAATTCATAAAGTCAATAAAATAACATTTACTATATACTTTTCATATATGCTGGAGCCATACAAGTATTTTGAAATTACAGAAACTATTTAGATATGTTTGATACCAATAGAAGTAAATAGAATCCCCATTATAGAGTTACTGAACCATCGATAATAGCTACCACAGAAATGTCATTTCCTTTCAAAAGCCATGTTTTCATAGACTTTACTTCTATTATGCAAGCATTATTATTCTTACATTTAAGTTTACAACTGTAAAGGCAATTGCATGTATATGTACTAGTCTAGATACGCTTAATAGTTACAGATGATCTTCTAATAAATCTGTGACATAGTTACACTCAGTGTTATGAAGTTTGATACACTGTTTCTAATAGTTGTATTTGATAAGACTATTACATTGTATGATTTCTGTATTACATTTGGCTAAGACCATTTTCTAATGAAGACCTAGAATATATGTATCATATTCCTACACCTGTGCATTGGTATAATTATTTCTTCTGAATGTGGTATTACATATGCATCTGGAAACAATTTCTGATATTGATATACTTGAATTTCTTAATTCTTATAATACCCCTCCTTCATTTAATTCTTATTACCGGGTAATGTACTTTTGTAATTAAATTTTCGCAATAAGTCATGCTCCTTTCCAATATGACTTAAGCCCTAAGAATGTGAAATATATATATATAATAATTAGTATATAAATACAGCCATGCCCTGATAGGGTTAAGCCTCACAGTTTGTTTAATTATACATAAATACAGCTTTCGTCTAATTAATGGTATTGCCATAATTAAAAAATTTCATTGCACAATATTGTACAGACTTTCATGAGGATTTCTCATGAAACATGTCCTATTCACAGAATAGGTGTAGTTATTTCTTCATTTCATTACACAATATTTTATAATTAATCATGACTCATAACTTAGTGAAACTGTATCCACCCACACAGTCGTAATAAATCACACAACTCCCAGGTAGCAGGTATCTCAGGTATGTACTAAATGACTATATCAACTTCCAGGTCGTTAACGTCTGTAGTGACCCACCTTGGTATAAAGCTTATAACCTAGCAGGACACATACAATGAAACATAAATTCAATCTAGTAGAGAAAAATAAATAAAAAAAGTGATGATTTAGCTGGATGATTACACAAAAGTCATCATCTTTCTTGTTTGTGTTTTTATATATGTTGTAAAAACAAATTTCAAAATTATTAAAACTACCAGATTTTAAATTTAATGTAATAATTATGATAATGTTTAGCATCTCAAAACATTGGCTAGTTATTAACTCATGTTTTACACATATTTTTTAATTCATGGAGGACACTTTATTAAGATATTCTTCTTGTCAGAAAGGTATGTGAAGTATGCAATAAATGAATATATCCCCTTCTTGTTTATTAATGGTTTTAGTGACCCACCAGGATATAAACGTGATGATAACACTGCAGGACACAGAACATGAGCAGGATACATCCCCTGTAATGAGAATATGCTAATGATGAAGGCTCTTTAAACAGTTTTTAGAAGGAGTTTCTGTTGGTGTAAAACTAGTGTAAAACAAAGTTTGATATTTGCTTTATTAATAAACTTTGATATGGTGAAATGACATACTATTATATATTAAGCTTAAAACCGATATCTTTTAAGTCTTGTAATTCCTGCAAATTTCCATTACAAAGTTTACTTTTAATATAAAAAAATAATGTCTACAGCAGTTATATAAGCAATAAAAACAGCATATGTATATAGTAAATTTCAAAACCGAGGTGTTAGAATAGAAAATGTTTGCCATTTTGTAAACTTATCTGCAGACAATCGAATGGAATATTTTTATAAAATTTTAATTAACAAATTCATCTCACTAAAAATAAAAACAGAATGGTTAAATTACTCAAGCAAGGTTTGAGTGTGCAAGGTTTGGGGAAAATATTTTAAGTACAAGCAATGAGTATATCTGGTAGATCTGTTTCTAAGAATGTTCTACAACGTTCCCTCTTTTCAACAAACTGTTTATATTGAAAGTATGTCTTGTAAATGCATTGGCCCACATGAAATGAGAGTTGATTTTCCGGGGCGTGTGACAGAAATTACATTTGTTTTAGTCATAAATATTGCAAAGTCCTTGTTCAATTGCAATTGTCAATTGCACCTAGCTTTTGTTGGTTTGTGGCAAGATTTATGATAGGAACAACACTGTTTACTATTGTGTTTCTACATTGGATAACAACCTAGCAACCTTTAAACTTAAAACATGGAGCTTATGGCCAAGTTAGATTGCCAAGAACAAAGATATTCTGGGAAGAGCGGGTTAACAAGGCACAACAAGGATATCTGCTCTCTCCTTATCTTTTAACTCAAAGTGAATATTTTCATTGTAATAACCTCTTTACTTTTTGTATTTAACTTTTTTATGACAGAGAACCATAACCTATCTGTATGAAAAGAATATACTTGTAACGAAAATGTAATATGTGTCAATTTGACAATTTTTATTATAAGGTGTTGATTTTAATGAAAATGTGTCAAACTACTGTAGCTAATAATTGTCTAATGGTAACAAGGGGTGAATTTGAGTCTTATCAACTGCTAGCTGATAAATCTTACAATATTATACACTCCCTTCACTCACAAAGGAAGATTATCTTAACTGCGTATAATTTCTAAGTGGTGACATTAATCACTTTTTTAATCGAGGATAACATTGATTTATGAGCCCTAATTCAGACTAATGATAAGATTGTCAAAAATGTAGCGGAAATCTTTACTTCCTTTTCTAACCTTGGGCTTCTATAGCATGTTGAAGTAATTGAGTTCCCTTTATCTATAATTTGTGATTGATAACTGTTTGTTAACTCCAATTTCAATATGAATTGTATCAGCATCAGATTAAATTCAGGTTAATTTGGAATCCATTTTCTCTTTTCGATTTATGTTTGAAAAACATATCTGTTTCTACTTATGTAAGAAAGATATCTGGAGGAGAAGGATAAATGGAATATTCATGAATTATCAACTTCCTCATGAATGTTAATAGTGGCATAATTAAGATAAGATCATAGTTGTCATAATCAAACAAATGCCTCTGATAAATTTTAGATGTCAACTTTTGTATAGTAGAAAACAAAATTGTAGGCGTGCATGCGTGTGAGTTTGGGTGTACATATGCAGAAAATATACAGAATATATACATTTGATGGCTTTGACTGAATCAATCTTCTAATTGATTGAACAGGCCAAAGTATCCAATGTTTACTCTTTTCTGTATATAACCTTATACTTCGCATGAGTAACCAGCATATATATAAATATACGATGAAAGTGCACATACACTTTGTATTATATATATACTCATGCCAGTTCCATTACAATTCAAGCTGGTCACACAAACATGAACAGAAAGGTAGATGCAATGCTATAAAGTCGCCAGGTAGACCTTTCATAAGGACTATCCTACCTAAATACTTGACCAGCACAAACATACATGGGACAGGCCCCCTCCAGGACAATGAAGACATTTCTCAGATTCTTCTTGACTCCTAACCCTTGTCAATCCTTTGTGAAATATTTTGTAGAGAGATTTTGGAATCAAATTTTGTACAAAATTGATTCTAAATGTCAAAAAGTTTTGAAAAATAATTTTCTAAAATTTTCTAGGTTTAAAAATCCTTAATGTATTTAGGAAAACATTCAAACTTAAATCATCAGAATAAATTCTGCAGATCTATGAATTTTCAAAGGGGTTTTATTGAAAAAAGGGGTGGTCTGGGTAAGACTTCCAACATATCCAAATAAAATGTTTGAAAAATTATTTAGAGCCACGTAAGTTAACATAATTACTTGATTTCTACATTGAAGACAACAGGTACAGGTAATTGTATAACATCCAGTAATTAAACCAAAGTGCCATAAACATCACTTAATGGACATTTTATAAATTCTCACCACCACCATGACATGATGTCTAAATTATTTGTCGTTGCCTTTCACCGCTTCTGTAACGAGGCTCATTACATCGTTAAGTTGACAGTCAATATTTGCTGACGGTGACTGACTCGAGTGAGGGGCGAGCTCTAGAGGCTTGTTTCACAAACTCTGACCGGACATCAACGAGAGATCGTGGTCATTCTGTGACGCTTTCAACTTACATTCCACATTCCGTATAATCGCTCATTCTAAAGTTACTGCCAAGTGTTAACCAGCTTCCAAACTTTTTCAAATTTATTTGGATGTTTCAAGATCTGTGACATACTGTCAGTTTGTAGAAGCTTCCAGATTGGATATTACTTACCGTTTTCCTAAATAGTTAACCAACCTGTTCTCCAAAACATCAGTGAGTGTATGGTGTATAGTTCGAGCTTATGTGAGTATGTACTCCGAAACGTCGTGTATTTTCACATTTAAGAGGTTGTTATCCAGAAAATCTTCCTATTTTAATCCATTAATACGTATGTAAGTAACTTCCAAATTGTTTATTCATGTATTTTTATGTTCTTGTTTGAAATGTTGTAATGCTAGTTTGACATAAAACATTAGAATAATAATTAACTTTGCTATAATATATCCAATGCTTTGGGGGCTTTTTCAAGATGTTCATTTACATTCAAAACCCATAAGGTGCGTCAGAAAAGCAATTGTCTCTGGATAACAACTTCTTTATTGTGAACATACATGCTTGCTTATACTCCTTCATCATGTAGAGTGTGGGGTATGCCAACATGGGGTGTATGTATATAATATACTTATGCAAAGACATTATGTTTACAATTGTGAGGATTGTTGTTGGAGAGGGTATTTGTTTAAAAACACACATTTACAATTGAACAATAAGTCCATGAAGTTGTTTCTGTTTTCTTTCCAAACACCATTCGTATGTCACTCTGGAACCCAGAATTTATTTCAGGAATCATGAAACTTGACGCATTGTCATTGTCGATGGAAATCATGTGAAACAATGAGGTGAAAGGGTTTCATTTTCAGATTATGTATTTTAAAATATAAGAACTCTTGACATTTGTTTACTGTTTACGTACTCTGGAGAAATGACATAAAGTAAGCTATCAATAACATTTCTCGTTTCATTGTAACACGTTTGTTAAATCAATTTTCTATTCTGTCACGATTTCATGATATTGTTTATGTTCTATTCTCAATTGCTAATATGTGTAGGTTCAGATTTCATATTATTCTTTTTGACCTTTTGTACATGATTGCATGGTAATGAAAACAAATTGTTTCCTCTTTTGTTTTATAACTTTATGATTAACTGATAAATATGAGTTTAAATTTTTTTTATCAAACAATTAATCAAAATCAACTACATAATAGCCAAAACCTTTTGACAAATTATGTATAGATTATATGTATTTGATAAGGGTTTATGAAGCTATTAACCTCTATTTAGAAATCTGGTATTGTATTAAACAAAAATGTTGTTGTCTTAAGGTTGAAAGGAAAGACTATACTCCTTATGTTAAGCCCAAAGAATGGCAAATTTTACAAATCATTTATAAGATGTTATTAAATTGAATATTTTAAGATAAGTATTGGTATGTACATAGCTGTAGGTGAAAAGTAGGTTTTCTATGTCGAAGTACAGGGGGGATCTCTATCTCCGTACATGTTGGCATCGTTGTGGCTGAATTATGATCCAAGAAATACACACCCCTTAGACAGTGATGAAGTATTTGTAGATTCCATTCTTATATTAATACTACTTCTATATCCCCTTGAAAGAGATTTCTAAATCTTCTTGTAAACCTACGGTTAAAACAGAACCCATAAATTCTTCATATTATGAAGGTAAATTGAAGAGAATGATCCTCCTCCTACAATAATAACAATCCTATTTTTTTATCCTCGTCCATTTTCCTGTTCTCTTTTTCAAGCCTCTTCCACGTAACGTTTGATCAGCTGTTCTTCGTTTCTTGCATGTTTCTCCGAGGCTCCTGGGAATTTGAGACAAGAGTGGATGGTTTTAACCTTTACCCATATCTTGTCGAAACTAGTCGGGAGTTCTTGTCTGTATGTAGTTGGTAGTTCTTGTCTTACTGGAATGGGAGTTCTTATCTGACTGATTTGGGAATTCTTGTCTAACGGAGTCAGGAGCTCTTGTCTGACTGAGTTGGGAGTTCTTGTCTGACTGAGTCGGAAGTTCTTATCTAACTGATTTGGGAATTCTTGTCTAACGGAGTCAGGAGCTCTTGTCTGACTGAGTTGGGAGTTCTTGTCTGACTGAGTCGGAAGTTCTTGTCTGACTTAGTCGGAAGTTCTTGTCTGACTGAGTTGGGAGTTCTTGTCTGACTGAGTTGGGAGTTCTTGTCTGACTGAGTTGGGAGTTCTTGTCTGACTGAGTTGGGAGTTCTTGTAAGATGGCTGACTGTCAGTGTAAACATAATCTAAAGCATGACTGAGCGCAAATCGATAAAAAGATGTGATGCAATTATTATTGTTTCAATTCACCTGTAAATAAGGTATGTTGTAGCCGTTATCTATATCAAACACATGTCGAGAAGTGCTTTCTTTCACCTGAAAGGTATATCGATAACAGTTATTGTCTGGCATATATGTGGCAAAGGGATTAAATTTGGATGCATGGTCATAAATTACATCACATTTACTTTTGTTAAAATTGTATTTTGACAAAAGTTTTTTTGTTTCATTTTATATTTGATCAGCTCTTGAGTTCTTCTTTTTAATTTGCTCCCCTGTACATGCAAATTTGGTGAACCCCGATGTCAGTATGTGAACCCTCTCCCCCATTATTCATGAAACGTTACAAATACCATGTCTGACTGTAAGTGTAAAAATGCTGGGGGAACATCTATACATGGAGCAAGTGCAGATCCATCGGAAATTGTTCAGAGATTTATATTAAGTTTCTTATGATGCAATTACTACTGTGTAATTTGTCAATTCTCAGCCTTCTTCATGAGTCTTCCTGACAAAGAAATGACACGTTGAGTGGAGATATTGATATTGTGTTGTGATTTTCGTTTATTGAGAAAGTTTCTTTATTTTACAGATATTGAGCAGGATGCATCTAAAGCGACAAATTGGAATAGTGTTCATCACCCTGGCAGTGTATGCTCAGTTGAACCATGCCGGTGAGTTGAGTTAATCAAGTTTGGATGAATGAAGATGAATGAATAAATAATTGAATGAATGGAATAATATATGATTAAAGTATTATAACATCATGTCAACACACAATGTTGTCACTCATTGTGTAATAACTTTGAACATTTGTTAAAAGTTATATCTTCAACAAGCAGGTAATAAATGGTATATCATATCATACATGCAACAGGTGTCTTAGTATAAAAGAAACTGCAGCACGTTTTTTTTTTTTTTTTTCCTATTGTTTAAAATTTGCTTATTATTATTTAGGTTTATGCTGTATATCTTTACTCAAGGATGTTCGCTCCTCAAATTTATAGAATTAAACTTTTTTTCTAACTTATATTTTTTAAAAGATCAAAGTATATGATTGAAAAATCAGCATTAAAAAATAGGGGGTAGTGTGGGTTTTTTCGAGATATGACGCCTGAAAGATAGTGGGGTGTAGTACAATTTTATGGGAAAATGAGAAAAAAACTGCTAAAAACTTAAAAATACTACATTTCTAGTATTAAACGTTTTTTTCCTTTTTTGATATGTTACAAAGTTCATTTTACCCTACCGAAATCGATGAAAAAATATACATGGTAGTGTGTTTTTTTTTAAGCTTTGACACAAAATGTACCTGAAAACCCTCTTTTTTAGTCAAATTTAGGCCATTTCTGCTGTTAAAGCACTTTTTAGAGGTTCTAAAGTCACATTTTCTTTATTTCATATGTTTTTTAAAAGTAAGTAGATGATGTAGAATATCATGAAGTAAATAAAGATGAGAAAAAATCTTTACTTAATCATATTTCATTTTTGAACTTCAACCCAAAGGAGCGGACATCCTTAAGAGGGTAAAACAACCCATTACAAAACCCAATTATCCACAGTCATAGAAAATGAATAAAATAGAAATTGCGCGCAATCATTTTAGTGTGAACACCTTATAATGATTCGAGAAATGGATCCTTGTTGCTTATCCGAACAATTTTAATTTATAATAAGTTTCTTTAAAAAATTCAAACCACAATCATTTTGATTGTCCGAAATTAGTTCCATTCAAAATATCTATAGTGCTACAACAACAGAAATTGGACTGGTGGGTGTAAAATAAATGTTTTCATACTCAAATTACCTTTTTAATTTAATATAATATTTCATTCATGAATCTATACTGCATACATGTTCAAAGTCACGGTGCCAGCGGGTGGCATCCTCTCCACAATAGACGCTGGTGACCTGTATAGACGTGACTCCCACTCTAATTATAATGCTAGAGCGCCACCTATAGCGAGGGAATGTTGTCGTAGCCATGGATGAAGTACCTTATAAGTTTATAAGTATCAGAGATTACAGGTTTCCGGATGAGTAACTTCTTTATTAAACTATAGAATCTGTAGATCCTCATGCTGTTTTCAAGCATATCAAATACAATCGCCCACAAAATGTCATAATTGACATAATTACTATTTACATCGTTTCTAATTATCCCACGAATCTCAAGGTAACCGTAGTGTTATGTACAAGAATAGGAGATAAGGTTAAGGGTAAAGAATGTTTGACTTAAGTAATTGTTGTCTTGACTATATAGGAGTCGCAGACCGATGTGCCACACACTTCAAATTTGTTTTAGCAAAATATAGGATCATGCCATCAACATTACAGAAAGTACTTGTTCATAAACATTAATAAATAGTCCCTTGAACCATGGGATGGCCTGGCCTAGTTTCATCACAAGCAATGAATAAAGTCAGTATGTATGAAGAAAGTAGTCATTACGTTCACTGGGTAAATTAAACATGGTCGTCTACATGCTGAGAGTTTGGTAGTTAACCTGACTGGAAAAGGTGAATGTCACCTGGTGTCGCCAACACGAATGGAACGTTGTTATTCAAGCCTATCAAAGAAATACATAAAATGCATCGAAAGTACACATAAGAACAAATTTACTTTTGCTCAACAATTTATTGATACAGAATTAAATGAGGAAACCTGCATACAAATACAATCAGCAATTTTAAAGAAATGATGACACGAAATGAAAAACAACAAGTGCAAAACTTTGACTGCGCATGTCCAATTCAAAAATGGCAGATGAAAGTCTGACTCCTTCAGTTTGGAAATTTAAATGCTTTATTTCATACCATATTGATTAATTGTGATGCAAATTTGTCTCCGAATGTGTGCTTTTCTTTGCTTTTCAATGCAATTTGAGTTTTGACTCCTTCAGGTGGGAAATCTAAATGCTTCATTTCATACCATATTGATTAATTGTGATGCAAATTTGTCTCTAAATGTGTGCTTTTCTGCAATTTGAGTTTTTTTGGTAGGTCAGTTACAGGACATAAATATATGAGGCTGAAGTTACTGCTAGGCAGATGCAGTTGAAAAATAGTGAGCGAACTGATCAGTGACAATGTTCAAGAGATTAGAGTCATCAGGGCCATGTTCAAGAGAGGTTTCAAAGTAATCGCTCAATGAACGATCACTTTAAACCTCTCTTGAACGCGATTGCTCAATGTAACGCTACGTAGCAAGGCGAGCAAACTTCGAGGAATCGCACCGTGTCGTTCAGGAGAGAATATGCTACATTGAGCGCTACATTGAGCGCTACATTGAGCACTACATTGAGCGCTACCTTGAGCGATCAATGAGCAATTATAAGCGCTCGCTGTTATTGAACGGAGCCCTGGTGTGACATCTAGCTCCTATACTGGGTCATAATCTTCTTTCCTCTCTCTTGCTGACCAGCCAGGCATGACTTGACAGGAAGAGACGACTAAACGTATATCATCTTCTGGACTGATACCCAGTCTCTGAATAGAAACATAGATGTATGTCTTGGTCTGTATAGTTGGTCTACAAATGCCCAACTTCAAATGCATATTTTCAAATTCATAGCTTCAAACGCTAAGCTTCAAATATCAAACCTCCAATGCTGCCCTTGAGTTTTTACTGGCAATAAATTGAAGGTCCTGTCAATTTACTTAGCGGCAAACCATTCTCATTGACCAAAACATTTTGTAATAACATATCGCATGCTTTCAATTGACGTGACTTCATAATGTTTAAAATATGACGTCACAATACCAGCACCGTGGTCGCAATGGAGTTTGTCCCATTTATCAATAAGTTTTTGCTGTTAAGTGTGATTAAATCAGCAAGTTGATAAAATACTAAACTCTGTCCCCTATAATACCATATTTATGAAACTCATGAATGGTATGGGTTTCTCACTCACTTTAGTTAAATACCAAACCACTCACTCGTTTCATAAATATGTTACTGTGCAGTACGTTGTTTAGTATTCTCTCTCTAGTATTTGACTGCATATGACACTGTTATCCATATATTTTTTCTCATTATGAACGGTCATTGATAACCAAAACATGTTCAATTTCAGAGAACCTGTGCTGTTCGTTCCCGTGTCAGAACAGTGGAATCTGTCTGTCCACCGGCGTGTCTTCCTACACATGTGACTGCTCCAACCTCGAGTTCTACGGAGAACATTGCGAACATCGTAAGTTGATATTGTTTTTTTGTACGTTTACATATCAAACATATTTTTGTATCACTATGAATGTAACACTTGTTTGTTGACATTTGAGACTGCATGTAAACGAAAGTGAATTTGTCCAAGTGATAGATATGAAACTCTGTTTCTCTCGATTCTGGACACACTTGTCATAGACATCTATGAGGAAGCTGCAGGAACCAAAGAATACAAACGACACATGCTGTCTTCACCTTGTGATACACTTGTCCTCCATTAACTGTTGTGTAACTGATTATATATTCCCTTCTTCCCAACATCATATCTTCCAGTCTGGAGGAACTAAAGTCACTCCGCTCCACTCCACTCCACTCCACTACGCTCCGCCCCGCCCCGTCATTTATTATATGCTAAGCGATGTGAGACTGAGTTTTCCCAGGCTGAGTTTTCTCAGTTTGAGAAAATCTGTTCTCATCACTGCAGTTTGATATCACTTTCTCAACATAGTGAAATATCACAGAGGGGATGACGTCATGTGTACAGTGGTATGACGTCACGTATAGAATCAAAGCGACGTCATCGCCGTTGCTAAGTGACATATCAACAATGGTATGACGTCGCCAGAACTCACTCAATTGAAGCAGTTTTGGACGTAAAACACCATATTTACGACCACAGAAGCATATAATAAACATAATATTTTGTGTTTTCACTGTAATATCATGTAACTATGTTTGTCCAGTATATTTGTTTGGTTTAAAGAAGCAACAACAACAATTTTGCAACATTTATTCCCTGTGTTTCAGCGACATTATTCAAGAAAATCAAGATGATGATAAAGCCTGACCCAGAAGCTCTTCACCATCTCCTGACCAACTACAAGTGGTTGTGGGACATCATTAACAACTTGTCATTCCTTAAAAACGCTGCCATGAAACAAGTCTATCTCAGTAAGCAGCTTTATATAACATAATTGATATAAAAGCAAGTCTATCTCAGTAAGAATTTCTATATCACTCTTATTGATATCGAAGCAAGTCTATCTTGAAGGTTTCTTATACATACATACATACATACATACATACATACATACATACATACATACATACATACATACAAACATACAAACATACATACATACATACATACAAACATACATACATACATACATACAAACATACATACATACATACATACATACATACATACATACATACATACATACATACATACAAACATACATACATACATACATACATACACGTACATATTGACAAAGCACTAGACTGCTACATCTAAAAGTCTGTATCCATTGCTAGCATGTTATTTTCAATCTCATGTGAACAATTTTCATTCATCGCACTCACACGATAGCAAGATTATTCCACTGAAAGAATACAGTTTTTCACTGGCAATCATATAAATATGCTTTCATTATAATTGTGAATCCTTTATCTAGCTTATTTGTGTCACTATGTCACTTTGTCACTGAGCATATAGATTGGAATTTAGCTAAAGATACTCAAATAATCATGAATTATATGTGAACAAATATTTCATGTTAATTGTTTCTTCCAGTGCGTTCACATATATTGGACAGCCCTCCGTTGTATGAATCTGATCATGAATATGCAACATTTGACGCTGTCGCCAACTTCTCATACTTCACCAGAACGTTACCACCAGTTCCGTTAGATTGTCCGACTCCTCTGGGAGTTAAAGGTTAGTACCAGGAGGAAATCCTGCATCATTGTCATACTTGACTTAGAAATAGAACCTTTATCAACTGACAGTCGATTGCTTTATTGTTTCTCAAAGGACTTAAACTTAAGTCAGATTTTCATAAATATCCATCATTGTGAAGCCACAAAAAAAAGAACCAATAAAAGTTCAGATTTTATTTTAATGCAATTAATTATACAGAGCAAGGATGGCCAATAAAATATTCGAATTTCTCAAGGTTTACACATGATTACTAACGCTGAAATGTAACTACAATTTCCTTCAAGAAGTGGCCCTCTTGTTTTGCTATATTTATGCATGTACACCACCCCTACCTTGATAAAACAAACAACTTTATGAAGTATGAAACCAAAGGGGTCTGTAGGGACTGTTTCCATTTACTGAGTCCTGATACGCATAACTGTTTAGCATAACTTATGAAAGAACTTCCCTTCGTTTCGATAGGAAAAAACATGCCACCCTTTGAAACTGATAAGAGACATGCATGTTACACCCTGTATTGATGTTTTATTCATGGCTCCCTAGCAACGGGGTGTAGTTTGATATTATTTGCCTGATGGATGTGGATAGATGTAGATTCATCCTGATGTTATGTATGATATACACATGGACTTTGGTAGCACTATGGCTTTTGGATGTTACTGTTATTATTAGGTTTCTATATATAATTAAATCATTTTCAATTTTGTTAAAAAGTTTGATCTTTTAGAGGTTTTTTTGTGATTGCTTTATTCACAATCTTCATATGATTTATTTTACAAAATTTAAAATAAATATTGAATAGATAATCAAATCAATTTGATAGATAACAACTGAATTGTTTACTGAAATCGTTTTCCCCTAACACAGGTAAGAAAACTTTACCCGATGTGGACGAGCTGGTGAACAAGTTTTTCCTGCGCACCAAGTTTCTCCCGGAACCGATGGGCTCCAGCGTCCTCTTTTCCTTCTTCGCTCAACATTTTACACATCAGTTCTTTAAAACAGATCTCAAACGTGGTCCCGGCTTTCAGTGGGGCGGACATGGGGTAGGCATATCTTTCTCAGCTCTATACGTTATTAACATATATACTTGACAAAAATAGGTAGGGATATGTATATTTTGATATTGTGAATAATGATATATTTATTCATTGGCACATTGAAAAAATATCAATGATATAACAAATCAAATATCCCTAAATTATTTTGTTCAGTATATGTAAACTTCAGCAGTCTTTCAGTAGTTACCTCAATGTTGGCAGATGCAGGACATTGTTATTGTCTGTTAGTGACGATTATTTGATGGAAATATCTTTTTAGTTTTTTTAATTTCATCTGTAAATCACCTGACTGAAACTTGGAACATATTTTACGAGAGCTTCAGTAGCTACACCCTTTCTGTCAGTGGTCCTCACAGTTAGATGTGACAGTCTGAAATCTCATGTCACAACACACTGAAGAGACAAAAGAGACAACTTTATTTGTTTAAATAGTAGAGAAATTTGCTGTGACCACTTAAGAATATTTTTTTTATGTTAAAATGATTGATTTCATTCCCCAGGTTGATGTCACTCATGTTTATGGGAAAGATAAAGCAAGTGAAAACATGCTGCGAAGTTTCAAAGATGGTAAAATGAAAACTCAGGTTAGTATTTACATTTCTCAAACATATTTCTGATTGTCTATTGAACATATGAAACTAAAATGTGTGAGGGATAAAGATATTTCAATGAGATGTTTTATTGGAAGACAACAGCGTTGAAACAAAGTTGAATTTCTAAAACACTGGACTCGGGTAATATCTGGAAATATCCACTCTTCACATGCTTTGGATCCACCACTGATTTATATATTTGTATAATATATATACTCAACAGTATGTATCATCTTTATACAGGTAATCAACGGAGAAGAGTACCCCCCGTACCTGAAGGATGCACCTGTAACGATGACGTACCCCCCTGGCACACCTGAACACATGCAGTTCGCTCTGGGTCATGAGTTCTTCGGTCTCCTGCCCGGGTTATTTGCGTATTCTACGATCTGGATACGAGAACACAACCGCGTCTGTGACGTACTGAGAGGGGAACATCCGGAGTTTGATGATGAGAGACTTTTCCAGACAGCAAAATGGATTGTTTTAGGTGAGATGAGAATTTATTACGTATGAAGGCAATCATAGAGGGTTTAATATTTTCCATACAATGCCCTAGAGAAGAAAAATAACTCTTTGTCATGCTGAGGTGACCAAATAATGGTTTGACGTTTATGTTTAGTTTTTGTATGATTTGGATGGTAGTCAGATTCACTTGAAACAGATATAACGTGGTTACATTTAGATAACACTACCTTCAATAGTACAAATTCTTCTACTTTTTTGGACCGAGTCCCATGTCGTACCAACAGCTTAAAACACAACCACGGTGCTGGCAATAGTTATCTTACTCTGAGGGTGTGGTTTGAATCCTGCAAGGGACTCGGCCGGAAAAAGTACATGAATTTGTACTATTGAAGGTAGTGTTATCCCAAATGTAACAATGTTATTATACCCCCGCTACGAAGTAGGCGGGGGTATATAGCGGTTATCCCGTCTGTCCGTCCTTCCGTCCGGTCAATTTTCTCAAAAACCGTCAACCAAACTTTGTACAGTTGTTAACCATGTTCTTCCGATCGCGCACAGACAATTTTAAATTTTCTGAGATTTAAATTTTTTGTCGTTTCCATTGAAACGTCACTTTTTGGACTTACTTTTATTGTGTTCAATGGGGAAAAGTTTTCTCAGATACTGTTCAACCTAGGTGAATGAAATTTTTGTTGTGAGTACTCATGACCATACTCTTTATCGAGTTCGAAAACCAGTTCCGAAATATTATTTTTTACGGAGTTATGGCCCTTGAATCCGAAATTGAACTTGGTACCAAAAGAGCTGTGATGCTGAAACTATTACATATGGGTGAAAGAAATTTTGTAATAACAGTCAGTTCCTAAAATTATGTTGGACAATATTATGATGCTTGAAGCTGTTTTTCATACAAAGTAACCTCCACATCTATAATTCTCAATGGACGGATAGAGGATGGCGGATGGCGGGGGTATGTGAGCCATGCTCACTTTTTTCTTGTATTTGTTCACTATCTAAATGGCATGTATTTCTAAATGAAACGTGTTTGATAGTTGAAAATTATCTAAAATCAGAGACAAAACCTCCTGATCTCCTGATGAAGACTTCCAGTAACCAAACCTTTTCTGAACTTCAAATTGTTTCAATTCCAGGGGAAACTATAAAGATAGTTATAGAGGACTACGTCCAACACTTAAGCAACTACAACTTCAAGCTGATGTTCCGACCAGAGCTGTTGTTCGGGGAGGATTTCCAGTACCAGAACCGTATCGCGGTGGAGTTCAACCACCTTTACCACTGGCATCCACTCATGCCGTCCGACTTCAACGTCAGCGGTAACATCGTTCAGATGAAGGATTACGTGTTTCACTCGGAGCTCGTCATTAAGTCCGGACTAGGAAACTTTGTGGACTCAATGTCACGGCAACGAGCAGGCTTGGTAGGTTCATCTTATCTGGTTGATGAGGTCAAATAAAGTTGATGACATCACAACTTTAATGCAGTGTTCTTTTCATTATTGATCTAACACTAATTAGAAATTATTTTAATGATAATTAGAATCTCTCTCTCTCTTGTGGGGAAGTTTCCCTGCATATCTACCAGAACCCACTAAACACAGCTTCCTAACACAAAGGAGATTGTGTCTCAGTGGAAGGGAGGCCCCCCTACGCCCCTAGCATTAATTTCTTTTTGTTAAATTTAGCAGGACCAAGTTTTTAACAAGCTCAGTTTTGATGCTAATGACTTAGTGTGTCTGTTCTAATCATCTATCTCACTTGTTTCTGTCTGCTCACTCAGATGTCACATCACAACCACGGCCCGCTGACGGTTAATGTTCTTAAGGAATCCATCCTGCATGGACGAGAGCTAAGGTTCAGATCTATGAACGACTACCGCAAGAGATTCAACCTTAAACCTTACAAGACATTTGAAGATTTAACAGGTATATAATACACTCACAACCACTCTATCCAGATATATTGTATTCATTGACTAAGTTGGAGATAATTACTGTATCTTAAATATGTTATAAATAAATAAATGGAATTTTAAGATAATTTTTAACACAAATTTAACATATATTTTCATTTCCAGGAGAAACAAAAATGGCTGCCCAGCTAGAAGAGATGTACGGTGATGTTGACGCTGTGGAGTTCTATGTCGGTCTTTTGATAGAGAAACGCAGATCTAAATCGATGTTCGGGGCTGGGATTATAGAGATCGGTGGCCCCTACTCAGTGAAGGGGCTTATGTCTAATGCTATCTGTAGCCCAAAACACTGGAAACCATCAACATTCGGGGGAGAAACTGGATTTAATATCATAAAAACTGCAACTCTTGAAAAACTGTTCTGCAACAATATCAAGGGTCCTTGTCCCCTTGTCTCATTCCGTGTTCCTGATTACGTTCCTGGGGATGTCGATGCAGAGATCTCATCCTGTTCTCATGGATGTCATCAAGAATTATAGTGGTTAATTGATTTATTTAATTATTTCGTGAATTGAATTGTGAATTATGTGAATGATGTATGTTGCAAAAATCATTGATAAACATATATTACATGTTACATAAGTATGAATGATGAATGAATGAATGAATGAATAGTTAATGAATAAGAAATTATTTTTGTATATGAATGTATTGAAGAATGAACTAAAGTAAATGTAACATTGTTAAATTTGGGACACACTTTCTGCAATAGACAAACTTATCGTAGTTTCTTTCTTGTACAACTTTCAGTAAATATAACAAACATATTTATAACATTTATGAATGAATGAATGAATTAATTAATCTTTTCTATATTGATTGATGATTCTGAGCGAATGAATGAGGATTTATTACTGTGCTAATTCATCAATATCTCAACTAAATCTGTGATGTATGGCTGAGAAATGTTCTCCAAGGGGAGAGAAAATAACTGAATCGATGGATGAATAAGTGTAGTGTTGTCTGATTTAATTATCATCTCTCAGTGATCATAAGCATTTGAATGAATTCCACATGTGATTTTAATTACAGTCTTTGTAAAATGTTTTAAAAGAGGGATTATATATATCCTTTTTGTTGAAAGCAAATATTTTTGTGCTGGAATATATTAAATTAGTAGTCAATTTAAAATTGTTATTAATCATTGCTACATCAGCTTTACTGCCATAACTGTATCAAAACATCATTCTCTACATTAGAGAGGGCATTACGTCATCAAACTAAGTCCTAGGGACATTTATAAATACACTCATTAATCTATGGCATTTATACTGGACAAAATCAGTTAGGGATATTGTAATTGTTATGAATAATATTTAGTTATTGAATCAGTTTATAAATATATAATTATTCAAAATTTCATAATTTACAATATCCCTAATTATTTTGGTCCAGTATAGCTAGTGAAGAAATGTAAAATGGTTATATTTAGGATAACGCTATCTGCAATAGTACAATTTTTACTTTTTTTTGGGACACCCTCAGAGTCAGGTACCAATCGCCAGCACTGACTTTACCAACAGATTAACTATTCAGCCACCAAGACCTTGACAGGCTTGGGTTTTGAATCCCACATGGACCTCATCCACGATATAAACACAAGAATTTGTACTATTGCAGATACCGAATATAACATAAGGTTGAAAAATGTTACACTCATCTTCAGTTATGTTGAGAAATGCTGCTTGTTAATAAGTTTGTTTTTCAAAACATTAAAAAGCTTCAGTTTTCATAAATTTAAAATGAAATTCATAGATTCATCAACTCTGAACTTTATTGGATGTGATGAGAAGATTAAATAAAACTTTTCAATATTTTTTAAGCTCCTTTTTTAACAATATTTTTTTTATTTCAATTGAAATGTCCACAGATTAGAATTTATGGTTAGGAAATAAATATTTTTTTTCTTATTGAGTGTACCATTGATGGAATGAAATGTGAAAAGTCTTTGACACATTTTGTTGTTGGTTCAAAGCTTTGTTTTTTGTAATTTACAGTGATAGAAATATATGTGAATATGAACGTGTGAAATATCATTGTCAACATTATTGTGTATATGTTGTAAAATATGAAACGTCCTCTCCTTGTTTGTACATTTGGTTGTGATATGTTTACGATTTATATGTTTTGTATATTGGGAATGTATTGTTTCATTAGTCCATCCCAGTGATCAAAGAAAATAGTAGATGTATATTTATCAATGAATGTTTGCTAATATTTAAGTGTGAGTGTGTATAGTTCATCATTTGTTGTGTAAAAGTTACAGTAATACAATATATATATTGATAGAAAGACAGCTAAAACATTTTATTAATGCAACATGAAATGAAAGTAAACGAAAGATATTCATAATCTGCCTAAATTGACAAGAAAAAGAAAATGATTCGTCAACTTAAAATTAAAATTGTTGATAAAAATCAAAGATGATCTATTTATATATATAACCTATTTGGCAAATCTGTATAGGTTGTGAATTTTAAAATGCAACTTCAACGAGAAATCATGTGTCACATAAACAAATTTGAGATTTAATGGAAATTCGGGGGGAAAGTCATGAAAATCATATCAAATATTATCAAATATCATGTGGTTGTGATTTAAAATTACACAGACTTCCAGAAAAGAGTTTGTATAGTACAAGGAAAATAACATTAAATAATTGTTAAATTTGTTAATCAATTTTGAATGAATTACATGAGAACATGCAAGAAGTTTATTTACTGAAAAATGAAACCACATATTTATTAAAAAATTCCACTACATCTTATAAATTGCCACTCAAATAATTCACATTGTCAAGTTTTGCCATTGCATTTATTATCATTACAATATTGATGTTTGAAAAGTTATTTAAAAAACATCTGCTCATGTAAGACACACTGCCATGTTTCTCACTTGTATTTTCTGTGGTTATTATGTTGGCCAACTGCGTTTCTGGTCCATTTGTTGGTAGACTGAATTTCAATGGCATGTTAACGATAATCAGTGAATGTTATTCTTTATAACAACAAACAAAGCTATTTTTCTTTCAATGTCCTCACAACATGTGATCAGCATCAATATATTTGATATTTTATGTACTATATGTATATTGTTGAAAATTTGTGTTTTCCTTCTAAACAATTAAGTCATGAAAATAAAAAATACATCTTTAGTTTTGTATTTCTTTACATCATTATCGGCAACCTGGTCCCCATGCAGGGCTGATCAACTATTGAGAAATTAAAGGTTTGATGCTAAATGAGATGTACCAGCAATGTGGGGAGTTTGCATTATTGGGAGAACATGACTCAATTGTGTTGCTTTAAAGCGTCAAATCCTTATTCATTCCTTTTAAAAGATTAAGTCATGAAAGTGAAAAATACATCTTTAGTTTTGTTTTTCTTTACATCATTATCGGGTGAACATGAATCAATTGTGTTGCTTCAAAGTGTCAAATCCTTATTCATTCATACAAGAGGATGAAGTGGACTCTGACAGGTGCTATCGGTTAGGTCAGACATGCTCACAATTTTAATAAATAACTAGATTGTGAGGGAAATACCAACTTAGCCCTTAGCATGAATAAAACATACTTTTTTTGGCTGCATTTATCAAATGATAAAGGCTCTACATCAGTTGTTTCTTATGTTTAATGTATCCTCTGCAGTGGCAGCTTGTATGTAAATTTGATGGATCACAGAAATGCATGAAGCCCCTTTTCAACAGTTGAACCACACCTTTCGTGAAAGTTTCTGAATCCACCTATGTTCTGCTTGATGTCTTAAACAGTCCTTCTTTATATACAAGTTCATTATAGAAGTTGTAGAGATGAAGAAAATGAATAGTTATCCTCTTTATTGCAATGAATACGATGTATTGGTGTAGGTACCAACATTGTTATCAAGCAAATGATACACAAATATAACAAGGTGATGTACACCGATTCCTAATTAAATATTGAGGCAATTAGGTGATTATAGGGCGATGTACAGGGGATTGGTTGTGAAAACAGATTGACATTGAGACAACATTTGCTTGTATCCTTGACAAATTCTTTAAAGGGAAAGTTCTATCAATGATTTATCAGCAGCATCCGCCATCTTGGGTTCTTGACATTTCGCGAAATGAAAACACGCTATATTTAACCCAATTCAAAATTTGTGTAATAATAAAACATATACACTGATAGAATATTCACATAGTAACACATAACATATCATAAAACTAATAAACAATATTCTGTTAGGCCGCAGCGAAGTTTTCCCCACTCACAGCGCCGATGAATGGCTTCAGTTCTCAATGTTTTCATTTTTCAACAAATGTGAGCTTGTCTTTATCAAGTTGTGAAATATAAAGTCATCAAAATATTAACTTCATTAATATCTTTCAATTTGACTGTGTATTAATCACATTTTAATAGCATACATGTGTAAACGAGAATATCTCCTGGAATTTCGTTTCCACAAAAAATACCCCGATAGAACCCTCCTTTTAAGTGATGTTTATATAATCTATAAAAAGTACACACATTGGTTTGGTTCCATCCTCAGTTACCCAGGGGTTTATATATGCTGCGTTACTCTCCACTATATATCACCCCTCAGACAATCAATCAGAGAAATCTGTACTCAAATTACCCACCCTTGGCCAACGTGACAAAATCAGTAACCAATGAAAATACTCGATAGGATAAGACGGAAACGGTCAAGGGAGATAACCGGTGATGGATGGCTAACATAATGACCATGCCCAGGAGGTGCGCGCTTTGCAAAGAAGTGATATGAATTAACTGTCATTGGCTCGCAGGTCCAAGCAGTCTGGCAGTTTGATTGGCTCATGCTCACTCCAGCCAGGGGGGGAAGGGGGTAATTTTAGTACAGATTTCTGTGATAGTTAGTCCCAGGGGTGATATAGCGGCGAGTAACGGAGCATATATAAAACCCTGGGTAACTGAGAATTGAGCATATCAGATAGATTGGAACCATATTGGGATGACATAGAAACAATTATTATTTGAAGATAAACCCAGTCTTGAGATTATTCATCAATGGCAATTACTTTTCAATCTAAGAAGTTAATTGTGAACATTTACATACAAAAACCTTAGTCCTATTGGAAGAGCCAGACCATGTGGCCTGAAGCCTCTATGCTTCCAGTTTGATTGTGGTTACTTTAGTGGGGTCCATGAACCGCTTTCCAGACATGTCCGATTCCGTTTGGCAGTTCAAGATGGCAGAATTGTCCACCTATGATAACAGAATGATATGAAAGAAGGAAGAACTGAAACATGGCCCTCAAAGTATTTCCACCAAAAAAATGGTAATAGTTTTCTCTTTAAAGTGAAGTATTGCTCACCATATCAACAGCCTGTCCCGGTGGATGGTGATGTTGCTGTAGGGAGTTGTTGTCCAGTCTGTTGTAGGCGCAGATGAGGGCCCACCGACGTCTTGTGCTGTTGTTGACGTTACTCTTGTGCAGTAGGTTGCAGTGAAAGAAGATGGAGTCCCCTGAAGATTTATATAGGATAAAGCACCACTATGAGGTTATGAGAGATTGTAAACCCTGGAAGAGGGGAAATATATGGTGATATTAGCTCCATGGGGTAGTCATTCATCCTAGGATTACAACGGAGAAGTGTTGATGCTATTTTTATATCATTTCTATCAGTAACAATGATTCAGTGACATCGAGATCGGGAAAGTTAAAGGGTCAGATAAGGGTAAAACCGTGGACAAGGGCTTCCATTTATATAAAACTCTGTGTGAAGGCTTTATCATTGATTTTCATAACCATATCAGTACAAAGGGGTGTGTATTGCTTGGGAATAGAGTTAGAAGACGTATATACTGGAGTCTATAGGCATACATGCAAGTTCAACGCCATTTCTGAGCGGTATACGCCCCTGTGTATCAGTATTTACCTGGTTCCATCTGGATGTATCTATGAGTGAAGCGTTGTTGTATGAACTTCACCCGGTCTGGGTCTGCCCCCATCTGTCCTGCTACCCAGTCGTGATGTACCCGGCCACACAGGTGGGACCCTTCTAGTACCTGATGTACCGGTACAAACATAGCCGGTGTTGTAAATGATGTAACAGGCAAACTAGGTAATTCAAACACATTATACCATCAATCAATATATCTCGGGGATCCTCGGCAATCCGTAGATGTACATTACTTGAAGATGACTCCACAGTTTGGCAACATTGCATCACAGGTTTGTGGCCAAAGTTGGGCATTTATTTAAAATGGATCTCAGTATAAAGGTGAATGAAATTGCCTCCGAGTTTGGTATTCATCATAAAGTGTTGCCAACAGTATCCATGTAAGTTTGCATATATCATAAGTGGATGTACAATGTGTGCCTCAAAATACGAATGCATATGACCATCAAAAAACGAGTGGAAACAAGCTGAGAGCTGTTGAAGGTATGAACTACAGATCCAGAAAATGTCCAAGAGCATCTTTGTGACTAGATATATGTGATATACCTGGTAACTAGTGACTAGTACCCGGTATTTGTTTTATATTCTCAAGTTACTACTACGTCGGACCCCTACATAGCATTTTACTCACAGCATTATGTACTGCTATAACATGTTGGACACAGCATTATGTCTTGCTATAGCATATTCGACACAGCATCATATCTTGCTATAGCATGTTTGAAACAACATTATGTCTTGCTATAGCATGCTCGACACAGCATTATATCTTGCTATAGCATGTTTGACACAGCATTGTGTCTTGCTATAGCATGTTCGACACAGAATTGTGTCTTGCTATACCATTTTTTTTACACAACATTATGTCTTGCAAATGGCGTTTTGGACAATGTGTCTATGTCATTTTTAAAGAGATATATCACGACAGGGTTTTGGACACAGAAATCTGCATTGCTGCAGCTTTTCGAAATGATATAACACAAAGACTTGCTGTGACTGTTGACTCAACAGATACTCTGAATCAGCCATGTATACTTTGGACCCTATGTAAATTTATGTACTGCTTCAGCGTCTTGGACACAATCACATTTTGGACACAGTTTGATATTCATCGACTGACTGACAACAAATCCTAGTATTCTACCTCCAAACAGCCGTTCTCGGTGTCAGCTGCATCGAGGGCGGTGAACACAGCCACCATCTGGGGACGAACAATTCCATTATGGTACCAGTAGCTGAAATACAACAAATATATATCCACCTTTAAATCTTCATAATGGTAAATGTTAATGATGAAGACTATTAAGTTGTAATATGTGACATTTTGTTGGGAGAGGTCTTATTGTCATTAGGAGGATTTATTAAAGGCAAGAAGTTATTTGAGAGGCATTTTAGAAGCTAGTAACACGAACAAAAAGGTTCTAATGATTTCACATGAAGAAAGGGGACCATCCAAGTGTCCATACATTTGTAAAGCAAGATTTACTTCTCCAAAACGTTGATTCTTTTAATTTTACTGTTTATTATTACCATGATTATAATATAATGTACGTGATAGCCTCTCTTAAATGACATTAAACATTCTGTTTTAAATAAAATCAGTTGCAAACAAGCATATTTTAAAATCATTTTGAAATTTATATGAACTATAGAAATGAATGTATGATTATTGAAACAATGGTTTTACCCATAATCCTGGTGCCAGACAAAGCTCCCGCCGGTCTGTGCTTCCTTCATCATGAGCTTGGAGTGGTAGTGGTACACCTCACCGCCCAGCAGCTGGATGTAGATCACTACTTTATAGTACATTGTTTATATACAGGATAATACTTTCATTAATCATTTATTATTTGCAGTCACTTTTTAGCAGTTACTCTTTTCGAGTGTTGCTACTCTGGTATCAGTACACGTATCATCATTGGATTGGATTGGTAATGGTACATGTACATACATCCAAAGAGAAACTGGCAATCTATAGTTCTATCAAGCTTGCATTTGTTACAGAAATCTATTATAGGATATCTCAGTCTACATGTCTCTGATGGCAAACGGTATCCATTTACGGTTTCTTGCTCATTTGCTTCGAAACGTCATGTATGTTCACAATAAAGACCCCACAAAGACTTGATCCATTTGTTGTTGTCCAAATATCTCAAGCATTTTAAGCAACACTGCATTGTTCGCAAAGCTGGTAAACATTTTTGACCACAGTAGTTCTTCTCATTTAAAATATATTGGACGGCATCTCATACTTTCTAGTTTTGCTCAGTCCAAAAGTTTAACAAGTGTTTGCCACTAACATGGCAATGACCCCCGCCAGTGACATTGAGTTAGTAAGACACATCATTGGAGCTACTTTAAATATTGCATTACTGGTAAAAAGTGCCATGATGATCAGCAAATTTTAAGTCTTTGGGTGCTTGGGTTCATGATATATCGTGTTAATAAGAGTTCTAAAAGTGGTCAAAGTGTTGTGGTGACCTTGAAAACAAGGTCATGGTCACCAAAATGGACTGGTGTCTGAGTCTTCGCCAAATGTAGGCTGACACCTACACCAACTCTGGGTCCAACCGGTCATAATAAATGGTGATAACAAGAGTTCGAAAAGTGGTCAAAGTGTTGTAGTGACTTTGAAAATAAGGTCAAGGTCACCAAAATCCCCTGGTGTCCGCGTCATCCTCCAGTGTAGACTGACACCAAGTTTGAAGACTTTGAGTCCAACCGGTCAAGATATATTAATTGCGTTAACAAGAGTTAGAAAAGTGGTCAAAGTGTCACGGTGAACTTAAAATAAGGTCAAGGTCACCAAAATCAACTGGTGTCTGTGTCTTTCCCCAATGTAGGCTGACAACTAATTTCAAGACTTTGGATGCAATGTTTCATGAGAATTCGCGTTAACAAGAGTTCAAAGAGTGGTCAAAGTGTTGTGGTGACCTTGAAAATAAGGCCAAGGTCACCAAAATTTACTAGTGTCTGCGTCTTACCACAATGTAGGCAGACACCAAATTTGAAGACTTTGGATGCATCGCTTCATGAAAAATCGTGTGAACAAGAGTTCAAAAAGTTGTCAAAGTGTCGTGGTGACCTTGAAAATAAGGCTAAGGTCACCAAAATTGACTGGTGTCTGCGTCTTACAACAATGTAGGCAGACACCAAATTTGAAGACTTTGGATGCATCGCTTCATAAGATATCACGTAAACAAGAAATTTGACGAAGGACAGACGTACGTACGGATGGACGCCGCTGAATTCATAGTCCCCCGTTCCGCGTTGCGGCGGGGGAAATTAACCAATTTGGCAGTTTCTGCAACCTTCTTGAAATGCGCCAATTTGTGTTACAAAGTAGTTCTTCTCATTTAAAACATAGTGGACGGCATCTAATACTTTCTAGTTTTGCTCAGCCCAAAAGATACTTTTATTAACTAACCAGTTGGGCTGTTCCTGCAACCTTTTTGGATCGCGCCACCATCCCAGTAATGTCATGACCTGGATGACTCCACACACAAAGTCGACTCTTTCTGTCTTTGTCATCAGGAATCTGAGAGCATTATCAAGAAACTGAAATGTTTTACTCAGCACCAATTTATTTCATGTGTAAGTTCCCCCGCAAGTCATAAACCGCGCCAGTCTCCATCACTGACTAATTCGTTATTCGTATTTCGTTAGCTTGTCTGTTAGTGTAGAACTCTGTGAAGTTCAGGTACTGGGCACTGCTATGCTAACACATGAAAAGTTAACGATATGCAGCAAAATTTAAATTAGCAAATGATAGGACTGGCAGTGAGTTATGACATGCGAAGAAAGTTGAGTGGTATATAGCTTTTGGAATAATGAACCATTTTGTCCTCAAAGGTTCAAGTACCAAACAAATTGAATATGAAAATGAATTGATACTGTGTGTTGGATTAAGATGGTATCCTTACTGTGAGGAGTTTGAATTCTTACCCCAAATGATTTTTCCCGGATTTGTTCACTTCCTTCCAAGATAGATTTAACCTTCTCAACCTCGCTCTGTGTCAGTAAACCTCTGAAAGGTGGTGATAAATGCAGGTTGTACTGTAGTATACACACTAAACTCTCAACTTCTTAGAGTGATATTTAGAAGTTGGCTGTATGATGATCTAAGACCACGTTCCATGGATTGACAACATCTATCTACACATACCTTACAAGCAATTAGAACCAAGAAAACGTCGTACCTGACAAGGATATAGCCCTTCTCATCAAAGTGTTTCTTGTCTTCTTCTGAAGCCTCGAATGACATGTTCAACTGTAAGTGGATTGATCATATGATTAATCTTTATTTCCACCCTGGACTTAGATAATTGTACATCCGGTTACATAATAGAGCTGAGAACAGGATAGGTGTTAATGCAAAGATAAAAGTTAAATGGTATATGACAGACTCCAGCACAGAACAACTCATTGCTATACTCGGTAATAATGTAATAAAAAGTAATCTCTATATATTCATAGATATACATGTAAAATAGTGGTTGAGTTCGATGCAGTAACATGCTTTGAAGTAATGTTCATAAGCCTGGCCCAGCCATCAAGAGAATGTCCTGCACAACCGAAGTAATAGCACCGAGGTATGTCAGTTTGTTAACCTCGTTGGTAGCATCTTACAGTCTCATGACCATTACGACACACATTATCATTATATAGACTCTTGCTCAGTGTGATCCTATTTCCAAATAGTGTGTTACAAGAGGAGTTGATGCTTAACAATGTCCTAACTGTCAGTCTTGTATATCAGACACTGTCCAGGTGTGACCGGCAGTATACCTAGCTTTAACTCTACAGAGACAGGTGAAGTGTCCATGTTATAACCACAGGTTCCAGAGACAATGGAGAGAGTCGGATAGGAATGTACCAAATCTATTCCTATCTACAGCTGGACGTTCTCAGAGAATAGTTCTTCGTTCTTTGAGTAAGTTCTTGCCTATAGCCTTCTGTACCATTTGTTTCCATGCATATTGTCATGGATTTGTCCTTTTCTCACGAAGGTGCCAAAACATCTGAAAATCCTGAACCTGAACCATGTTCCAAATGTTATGGACAATCGGCCATGTGTAATTTACCACAGTTGACACATATTTCACAAACCCTTTAAAATTAAAGGCAGGCTTCAAAAAACATGTACTAAAATATTAGACTTGTGAGAAAAAGATTAAACTGATATTACAAACGTTGTTTGTCTTCATAAGATATTGTGAATAGCATGTTTACTGTCAGATTGTTATCAAACCCTTACTCGTGCAATGCAATCAGTAAAAAAACACTGCTTGATACAACAAAATACTAAAAACGTTGAACAATATATTGATAGATAAGATATATGACCCTAAACAAGATGCATAAATTTAAACAAAAGTTTTTAAAATATCATATTGGAGTACTTGATTGATCAAATGTTTATACGTTATGATGTTTGTTGCAACAAAGCATATGCAATTATTTACTAATGATTTAGTGTAGACTAGGTTACCTTGTTGTCGTCTATTGTCCAGGTAAATCTGGAGCCTTCTGTTCTCCTGTTATCTACAGAGTTGTTGATTGTTGTGGGAAAGCGACCAAATGACACAAGTATTTAGGAATTAAAAGTTAGACGCATAATGATAACATTATTTGTTTTGATACAACTGATTTTAAGCTGAAATTATGGTATCTTGGTTAAGCAGTATTTTCAAATTCCGCAGTCAGTACAAACACGTAAGATCCGCATCTGGGTAATAATAATAGTGACTCCAAATCAGAATCTCAAGAGTATAAGAGAAACTTTTTTTTTATTGGGGAACATTGTGTTTTTTTACCGAATTTCCTGCTGCTAAATTAGACCATCTACCAAATGCCCTCCGATACCAGATTATTGTACATAAGCCATGAAGAAAATTGTATGGCTTAAGATCTTTAGAATTTGTTTCTGCAAAATATAATAGGATTAATAGGATTATGTAGAGATTTCTCCCTATTCAGTCGGGATATCTTTCTTCCATCTCATTTTGGTTTCAAGTGCAGTCTTTGTCAAGGTTCAAAGTGCTTGTAGACATTTTAGATCTTTTTCACAGTTCTATGCATTACATACAGTGGGTATGAACAAACGTGCATTAATTTGTGTTAATACACACTCTGGAAGTTTTCATTTGGATGTTTTATTCAAAGAGTGATGAACAAGACTGAACATATAGTTACACCATGTCTCTCAAAGCCAACTGAACTTAATTTATAATTTGTTAAACATTATTTGTTCATAGCTTAAAAACTGTTGTTTTGGAATCTCCTGAACCAGGCGAGAGTGAAATATGTTTTTTTTGCTTGTTTTATGAGATCATACAGCAACAATGCGTCATCATTAAAGTCAAAGAAGGTACATTATGCTGACAGTGTACTAATATGATTTCCTTATCTCATGAAATTTACCTTAAAATGCCAACATAATGTCTGAAAGCCCTTTTATTTTGAAATAAAAATTTCAGCTCCCATGTGTGTTTTAAAATCTATTTAATCTAGTTAAAACTAGCTGTAATGTTATATGTCACCTAAATCCATAATGATACACTTAGGGGACATATACCATTAAAACAAGTTTTAGATTGAACAGTTATAAAATATTAGTATCTCACTCTCATGTGTATATCTTTTTAAGAGATTTATCTCATCAGAGACATTCAAAATCTACTTAATATGGCAGAAATATTTTGAGTTTGTTTCTGTTGAAAATAATTAGGTATAGTTACTATTGCCCCTGGGTGTATTGTTCAGGTATAGTTTCTATTGCCCCTGGGTGTATTGTTCAGGTATAGTTTCTATTGCCCCTGGGTGTATTGTTCAGGTATAGTTACTATTGCCCCTGGGTGTATTGTTCAGGTATAGTTTCTATTGCCCCTGGGTGTATTGTTCAGGTATAGTTTCTATTGCCCCTGGGTGTATTGTTCAGGTATAGTTACTATTGCCCCTGGGTGTATTGTTCAGGTATAGTTACTATTGCCCCTGGGTGTATTGTTCAGGTATAGTTTCTATTGCCCCTGGGTGTATTGTTCAGGTATAGTTACTATTGCCCCTGGGTGTATTGTTCAGGTATAGTTTCTATTGCCCCTGGGTGTATTGTTCAGGTATAGTTTCTATTGCCCCTGGGTGTATTGTTCAGGTATAGTTTCTATTGCCCCTGGGTGTATTGTTCAGGTATAGTTTCTATTGCCCCTGGGTGTATTGTTCAGGTATAGTTTCTATTGCCCCTGGGTGTATTGTTCAGGTATAGTTACTATTGCCCCTGGGTGTATTGTTCAGGTATAGTTACTATTGCCCCTGGGTGTATTGTTCAGGTATAGTTTCTATTGCCCCTGGGTGTATTGTTCAGGTATAGTTACTATTGCCCCTGGGTGTATTGTTCAGGTATAGTTTCTATTGCCCCTGGGTGTATTGTTCAGGTATAGTTTCTATTGCCCCTGGGTGTATTGTTCAGGTATAGTTACTATTGCCCCTGGGTGTATTGTTCAGGTATAGTTTCTATTGCCCCTGGGTGTATTGTTCAGGTATAGTTTCTATTGCCCCTGGGTGTATTGTTCAGGTATAGTTTCTATTGCCCCTGGGTGTATTGTTCAGGTATAGTTACTATTGCCCCTGGGTGTATTGTTCAGGTATAGTTACTATTGCCCCTGGGTGTATTGTTCAGGTATAGTTTCTATTGCCCCTGGGTGTATTGTTCAGGTATAGTTTCTATTGCCCCTGGGTGTATTGTTCAGGTATAGTTACTATTGCCCCTGGGTGTATTGTTCAGGTATAGTTACTATTGCCCCTGGGTGTATTGTTCAGGTATAGTTACTATTGCCCCTGGGTGTATTGTTCAGGTATAGTTACTATTGCCCCTGGGTGTATTGTTCAGGTATAGTTACTATTGCCCCTGGGTGTATTGTTCAGGTATAGTTACTATTGCCCCTGGGTGTATTGTTCAGGTATAGTTACTATTGCCCCTGGGTGTATTGTTCAGGTATAGTTACTATTGCCCCTGGGTGTATTGTTCAGGTATAGTTTCTATTGCCCCTGGGTGTATTGTTCAGGTATAGTTACTATTGCCCCTGGGTGTATTGTTCAGGTATAGTTACTATTGCCCCTGGGTGTATTGTTCAGGTATAGTTACTATTGCCCCTGGGTGTATTGTTCAGGTACTGTATCAACAGAACAGGATGAGCTTCTAATGCTCTTGTGGACCAAGACTTGGATTGAATTTCTGCCAGTTCCTTCTGGCTCAGTTTCTTCAGAAATCATCCATGAACATACAGCTTTGAAGCACTTTAGTGGTGAACTTGGCAGACAGTTATGAAGAGGTACATAGCACAGCTGGACAAATCTTCCTGCTCCATTCACTCAGATTATTGCTTGAGACTGAACGCATCACATAGAAAACAAAAGTATCTGATTATTTACGGAATGATTTTATTGTTTCAATGTTGTCTTACAGTTAAAGCATGTCACCATGACTGGTATAAACCATCGATACAACAGAGCACCATACAACCAACAGTGCATCGCGGACACATCCACATCCACATCCACATCCACAGGAAAATATGCAACTCTTTGCTTTTACAGGAAAATAACAAGCAGAGACTAGTCTCTAATTTCAAGGTAGGAGAATATATCCCAGTGAGAGCTATATGATTCTGATAGAATGATCCCCATTTGGGGAGGTGATTTGTTCTTTGCACACAAAAAAAGGCCAGGTGATTTGAGGTTTTACACCCATTGCAGGAGTACTGTTTTGATCATATTATCTTCATGTTCCTATTTCCACTGTGCAGATGATCAATGAAGACTTATAATCGGATGATCGAAGGAAGACTAAACTACTAATGTCATAACAGCAAAGTCTTCATTCTGGCCCCTGAGATTAGGAAAGCGACTTTAAGGGATACTGCGTTGAGGATAAAAATGAGTCTCACTTTTATCTACCTATGCTGATTAACCTGCCTGCTAACGAGTTACGCTTCGCTTCACTGTCTACATGCAGTAGTTTTTATTACTAATTACTTCAATTGTCTGAAATTGGGGATCTGTGACTCATTACCAGACACGTTAAACGCAAAAGTAGATAAGTCTGATCTCGTATTTATCCTCGACGCGGTGTCCCTTTAAGAACGACTTTTGCTTCTCACAAATATTGGTATTGCTTAGACAAAACCAATGTTAATAGCTGAAGTTTACCCTTGAGTTGTAAATTTTCAAATTCACAATTACATGTTGCTGAACATAACTATGCTTTAATATGGCCTAAGGGCCTTATGATTATATTCAAGCAACTCAATTTGAAATATGAATTATCATGAAGGATGTCAATAACTTCTTTGATTGTCATGGATGTTAATAAGACCATGTTTTCCTGTGGATATGAGCTGGAACAGAAAGCTTGGAGAGACAGACAATAAATACTGCCTAATTAGAAACCTTCACTAATTAAGCTAGCCTAAAATTGATTTGTTACATATTCTAGTGAGCAACTTTTTTAAAGAATGATTGGAATCTAAATCAGGTTCTTCTTAGATTTGTCTTTCTTAAATTTAAGCACATTTTAATTTTGTTCATAAACTCCAAAAACAATATTAAATGTGATAGTTTTATTATTATTTTAACAATGTTTTTAGGAAGTATTTCAACAATCATGTTAATTCAATCTAATGAAGTATTTAAAATATCTATTAAAAGATTTAATAATTTTAACTTAATCTGTTCATAAAATTATCATTCTTAAATACAATGAATAATAAGAACAAGCAAAAAGTACAAATACTGCCCTTTGAAATTCTAACATTCAAATGTATAAATGAAGTTTGAAACCACATATTATCTACAAGAATAATAACTAATGATACAACTTGTAACATTGTAACACAGTAAGCAGTAAACATCAATAAACAGATAATAAATAATAATAAACAGCTCTTGGATTCACGTAACAAAATTTCACAAAAGGGTTTTCTCAAAACAGAGAGAGTTGAGTGAAGAAGCATGACAAGATGAGAGCTGAATGTTACACTGCAGACACAGCATATTTCTGGAGCCTTGTTTTATTCGGTTGAATTCCCGGACTCGTCACACCAAAAGATGTTAACAAATGTTGTACTTCCTTGCTTGACACTTAGCATTAAAGGCGCTGTAGCACGTTTTTTTGCAAAATTTATTTTTTCAAATTTCCCATTGATAATGATAGTTTATGTCATTTAAATTAACTTTAGAGGGTAAAACATCTTATTACACAAACCAATTATCTGTAGTGGTAAAAACTATGTTGCGTATAAAGCAAAAATTACATGGCGGCCATTTTATTGTGAACACAATTTATTATTTTGTATTACAAAAACGATTCCCATGGCTTTACCGAAACATGTACACTAATTTTAAACTTTATTTTCCGAAGAGAGAATGATGTTTTACTATTGGTGAAATTATTTTTCAAATATATTTCATCAACTTTTTTGAGCGAAAAAACGTGCTACTGCCCCTTTAATAGGATAGAACAATATGTTATAACTAGCCCTGCACTTTCAGGCGCAAAATGCACAAACCAAAACGTACCCTGTATTGCGGACAATAAAGGATTATTATTATATTGTCATGACAAGCTCTGTTATTTGCAATCAGTGAAGTTCAGCACCAGTCGGCGTGTCTTATCAGCAGATGGGTGAACCATTGCTAATCTATGAGTTGTAAGCGTGATTCATTTCCTACTTTGGAACATTAGTTTAAAGAAATATACCCATATGTGACTTTGAATTTGCCCTTCTCTGGACGAACAGAAAACTGAGGCCCAATCAGATTTACTTTAATCTCTATCTCTCACTGCTTAATGGTTAATTAACCTTTTTCTTTAAAATTATCATCTGTTTGAGAAAACCCCTTTGTTGTTTACCCACTTGACTGTAAAAAGCATCTACCTGGATAGAGCTTCACTGAAACGAAAATAACAATATGCTAACAAACAATGGTTCATTTTGATTCGCAGTCTAATCACCAAACATATCAACACTTAAAATCAACCAATGAGTAGCCTGGAACATTCGCAAATATGCAAAGACAAACGGTTAATTGATGTACTAATTGAATTAATGACTGTACTATTTAAATGAAAACCATGATTAATTGACATACAACATTTATGTATGAAACCACAGATGTATAAAAATATACCACTTCATTTCAGTGACTTGAGCATTTTCTGGCCATTTCACAACAATATCTGGAAACAATTTTTATATTTTTCAATAGGTATCTTATTCATATAATTTGATAATATGAAATGATTGTTATACATTGTATATTCGAATACACAATTCTAAATCATAAATACATTGCCATCTTTTCAACATATGCATAATTGTAAAGATAATTAAAAACCTGACAATATTTTATTGGAAAATTTCCTTAAAATCTTAAATATAAATATTTTGTTGTAAAAATTCATTTAATTTTAATTATTTATGATAGAATGACTAAAATATCATGATGAGATCAATTGAATATATGGTTATGATAGATAATTATCTCTAGATAAATATAATAGTTTCCACGACAACATTGATACATAATCACTTTTTGGTTGTCTCTGAGCTAGCACCACCTGGCTGATATGTTTTTCTCCTATAAAACAAGAAACTTACTTCAGTTTATATAACTCAATCAACCTTTGTTCAGTTTATTTGCTAATGAAGAAAAGAAATTGATAATAAATTGATGTTTTATTATAAACATGAATAATTTCATAACAAGATGTTTCATCTAATATACTAATATATTGAAAATGTAGTTTTCAATTAAAACACTATATTCTTAAAGTAATGAAATTGTAAAAAAGATTGCCAAACATGTGTTACATAATTTGCCATATTGACAATAAATAATTTATGTAAATGATACCAAAATCAAGAATACTGTAGTCACTTACCGGTAAATTATGCATTTATTGATATAAAAGTATCAATCATCAACAGCATTAAATGAGTGAATAAAGATAGAATAGTAACTTCAATCACATGCATATATAATTATAAATACTGACTAGTTTGAGAAATAAAATATACCCCAACAATTCTGTATGCGGATCTAACTAATACTGACTCTGTATAGAAGGGGGTTGGAACAGAACAGGACCTGACCTAAGGCCATACTACTGTCTAGATGCAAACTAATAAACTGGATGACTATTTCCACCACATGACCACATAATTTATAAAAACACTAGTAACAAGATGAAAATACTATTTCTATAGATGGAAGATTTTACATTTGGCACAAAAATATCAATGAATATTATCTTTGAGAATACTGTCCACAGCACTTTCATTGCTCACAACAATTAAAGTAATTAAAATAATTTGATTATGACCCAGTGATAAACAACAAAACAAGAAGAAGCTTCAGGCCACATGAACATATTCTTGTTCCTCATAACATCGTCTGGTTCTGTTGATCAGTTATTTCTATATATTTAGTATATTCCTCATCATGAAAACTGGAATTCTTAAAAGACATTTGAATTATTTTTCAATGAAATATGAAACTCTAATAATAAAGTCAATATTTCAAGCATATTTTGAGAAATTAAGTTGCATTTTCTAGGGTAATGGTTATTGGTTAAGGGTTATAATATAGGGTTATAATGTAGGGTAAGGATATATATGGTTAGGGTTAGGATTACGGTTATAGGGTAAGGGTTATAGGGTTAGCGTTAGGGTTATATGGCTAGGGCTAGGGTTGTAGGGTAAAGGTTATAGGGTTAGCATTAGGGTTATATGGCTAGGGCTAGGGTTGTAGGGTAAGGGTTATAGGGTTAGCGTTAGGGTTATATGGCTAGGGCTAGGGTAATAGGGTAAGGGTTATAGGGTTAGCGTTAGGGTTAAATGGCTAGGGCTAGGGTTATAGGGTAAGGGTTATAGGGTTAGCATTAGGGTTATATGGCTAGGGCTAGGGTTATAGGGTAAGGGTTATAGGGTTAGCGTTAGGGTTAAATGGCTAGGGCTAGGGTTATAGGGTAAGGGTTATAGGGTTAGCGTTAGGGTTATATGGCTAGGGCTAGGGTTATAGGGTAAGGGTTATAGGGTTAGCGTTAGGGTTTAGATTTAAGATCTGGAAGTAATGAAAAGCAAGAATTTGTTTATGTGGCTTAAAATTGAACATCATAATCCTTCACAATATACCTTTTTATTGGTGGCAAGTTACATCACCAGAATAATTAATAATGACTTGGTTTAGCACAATAAGAATCAAAGTTTGATAAGCATCATAATACGAGCAATTCAACGATGGCAATTAAGAACTGAAAATTGCTGAATTAACTACAATCCTTTTACATAACCAAAAGCAAGTCACATGTAAAACTTATTCAAAAAGCATTAATTTTAATTTTGGCATTAGTATTTTTTTTTAAATAATTAATAGATTAATTCCCAAATTGGTTGTAGCAAATAGTTATATACAGAGATGCGAATGGTCTAAATACTTTTGCATGTGTCAATTCAATTTTGTATTTATTTTTTACATCAGTTGTGACCATTGATTATTTGATACATTTTGCACTAAAAAAGAGAAGTTTTATGACTTATATGAATGAATTTCTGGATAACTTTAAAGATGTATCAAATAAGATATGAAAGGATAGTATAAAACCATTATTGATACGATTGTTGAATTACATGAAGCATATCTGGATGCTCTTGTGAATACTTAATATAAAACCAATATTAATAAAATTTGAAATGTTTTAAAACAAACAAGCATAACAAATAATTCTGAAAAAGGCTTATGGCTAACTATTTATCTCCACAAATTAACTATTTAAACAAAAATACATGGAAAGTTAAGAAAGTAGTAAAAAACACTTTTCTTGATACTTAGAGAATTCAAATGAGTCTCTCTCCATTTATTGGATCTATCATTTTCTCCATGGGTATTTCTCCACTTGACCTCTGTTCAACTTTGGCTGGCTTGTACCTGCCTTGCATCTTGCGACTTCGCTTCGTATACCAAACTCCGTACAGCAACGCTGCGACGAGTAACAAGGCCAGAATGACAACACACGCTGCTACTACACCGCTATTACTCGTAGCTTCCTCCGTTCGAACTGGGAGTGCTGTCTCGCAGAATCGACCTGTAACCAAGGAAATAAAAATACCCTTTAAGGAATTTATTATTCCAAATAAGTGTTGTATTTCACTCATATTTGTGACAATTTTGTAACTTACCTTAACTCATAACCTTTGCTAAAGTTATCCTTTATATAAACTCTGTGTATTAGGAATCCTAAACCCACTTTCCGAAATTCTTCAAAGGCATTTAGAAATTGGTGTAGTAATGAGAGACATATATAATGGATGAAAACTTCTTTATTTGTTTCACACGATGTTTCTCGGATACTTCTTGCCCCTTCTTCAGGTGGATACCGAACACACTGTTATATATATATATATATGTTATATAACCAGGGATGTAGCTCAGTTGGTAGAGTGTCCGCTCATCACCCGGAAGACCGGGGTTCGATTCCCGGTCGCGTCATACCAAAAGACGTTAAAAAATGGGAGTTGTTGCTGCCTTGCTTGATACTCAGCATATAAGGACAGAACAACGCATGAACTGGCGCTGCACTGTGGCTACCGGGTGCTATTTGCACACAAATAATTTCCTATGTACATTGTATTACGGACAATAAAGAGTTATTATTATTATTATATTATATATATGTAGATGAACAGGTAGCCAAATAATTATATACGAACATGTATAAAAATCCTTCCCTTATAAAAATGCTTATCCTAACCTTTTTTAATCTATTCTCTCTATGATGAATATAATTATAACACTGGTTACATTAGAAGAAATGAGTTGGGGAACCTTTGTGGGGAGAGAAAGGTATTGAAAATGTTAATATGTCTTTTTTTAGTATTAGTATTATTATTTTGTTAGGTGATATCATTTCATAAAAATCTTTGAATTTTTGAAAGTTGAATTATTCCTATTAAAACCCAAAGTAATATTTAGTCTTATGGAACATCTGATATTATTATATGATTGCAGGTGAAATACCGGGATCTATCAATGAAAATAAACCGTGTTATCAGTCACTAGTGAAAATAACAATGGAACGTGTTATCAGTCACTAGTGACTGATATAACAATGACCTGACGTCATAAAACAATGCTCCGACGTCATGACCGTTCATGACGTCACATTGTTGCTTAGGCGACAGGCTCATTCTGGAGCCGACTTAACTTAAATGCAAGTCTATTTCGGTGAATATGCAAAGATTTGGTCATACAATAAATAGAAAATTTGTCTTTTCTTGAGAAAATACCATGTTTATCTCATCTCGTGAGGTAGAAAAGTATAACCTTTCTACCTCACGAGATGAGATAAACATGGTATTAGTCAAGAAAAGACAAATATCCTCTAAATATTTGGCTAACACTTTAATGACAGAAATCTTACCAGTTTTCGTACTTCCACAGCTGCAGTTGTAATCTCCCTTGATATTGATGCAAGATGATCCTTCTGAGCATCGATGTGACCCTGTCACGCACTCATCTACATCCACCTCGCAAGTAGTTCCTGTGTATCCTGTATTACTACACTGACACTCAAACATCCTCGACAAGTTGAAACAAGTTCCGTTATTCTTACACGGAGAACTGGCACATGGTTCCTCTTCTTTCTCACAGAGGGCGCCATTGAAACCTGTTCCTGTACAGTTGCAAGTATATGTCTTTACTCCATCGATACATCGACCACCATTTTGACACACGTGACCTTCACAGTCATCTACATTGTCTTGGCAACGATTGCCTAGGTAACCAGTACCACTGCAGTCACAGACGAAGTTGTTCATGAGGTCGATACAACGTCCACCATTCTGACATGGAACAGCCTCGCAGTCATCAACATTCTGACCGCAGGTTTGACCCGTCCATCCCGCGGGACAGTTGCAGGTGAAGGATCCCGCGTAGTTCACACACTGACCTGCAGAAAGGAAAAACACAGACATGTTAAAGAAAATAGTCCCGATCATTACTGAGCAGATGACGGAAGCTGTGTTCTTAATGCACTGATCTAATGAAGACTTATTATTTATGTTTTATGAATAAATATTGTATGATGTTTTGATGACCACTGTATCTGATTTAAACATAAACTGCTGTAAACAATGAAATATAGAAGAATTTAATCTCACCTCCATTATAGCAAGGGTTTCCTCCATCACACTCATCAACATCTGTCTCACATCGCCGACCTGTGTACCCAGTGTCCTCACAGTCACACGTGTAACCACCGACCTGATTCTCACAGCGCCCCCTATGTTCACAGATTCCATCAGTCTGGCATTCATCCACATCCTGGGCGCACTGAAGTCCTGCGTAGCCTGTACCATGACAGTCGCACCTGTACGAGACAGTATACATAGTACAATCCGGTCGGTTGAAGCAGTATTGGGCCTGGCAAGATTCGTTGTATTGGCCACAAGAGTTCACAATATCACTGCAACTACATTTACCGCGGTAGAGACAGAGTCCTGAGTTAAAACATGGCTGACTGAAGCAAGAGTCAAGGATTGTCTCACAATACGTCCCTGTATACCCTGGAAGACATGAACACTCGTATTTGGAGACAAGATCAATACAGGTGGCGCCGTTTTGACACTCGTTAGTCATGCAGTCGTCAATGTTGGTCTCACAAAGAGTTCCCTTATAACCTTTCTTACACTCACATCTGAATGATTTGTCTGCATTTTCGATGCATTGCGCATTATTTTGACAAGGATTAGAGCTGCATGCACGATGGTCAGATTCACAGTTCTGTCCGTCGAAGCCTTTAGAACAGACACAACGATAGCCTCCAACGTATTCTTCACAGACTCCATTGTTTTTACACGGCTGACTCTCGCATTCAGCGGTATCATTCTCGCACTGAGAACCTGAGAATCCTGGCCGACAGTCGCACTTGTAGCCAGAATAGAAGGGTTCTGATTGGTCGACAGAACTCTCCCGACACGATCCACCATTCTTGCATGGATTCTCTACACATTCGTTGACATCAGTTTCGCAGTGCTGTCCTGTGAATCCCTCCCGACATAGACATGTCGACGTTTCAGGCGAACTGTCGTTGAAAAAGCATGTTGCTCCGTTATAACATGGGTTGAATTTACACTGGTTTACAGCAGTCTCACATCTTTGTCCTGTGTAGAGAAATGAACACTGACACCGGAAATTGATTTTATCATTGCGACATTCACCGCTATTGAGACAAGGTGCAGAGGTACAGAAGTCTCGGAACTGACAGAATGTCCCGTAAAATCCGGGATCGCAGCCACAAACAAAAGAAGCTTCTGCTTGTAAACAAGTTGAGTTTTTGCTACATTCATGTCTGTAGCAGTAGTTAAATATCTGACAGTTCTTCCCCTTGTATCTCTCATCACAGAGACAAGAATAGTCACGATTGTCGTCACTCGCAACACAACGACCATCGTTGAAACATGGGTCAGACGAGCAGACATACTTATATTCACAGTCGTCACCGAAGTAGTCATGGTGACAGTCACATTTGAAGTCATTGATCAGATCAACACACGTGCCTTCATTCTGACACGGTTCGCTCTGACATTCGTCAATATTCTCGGTACAGTTCCGGCCGGTCCAGCCCGGTGCACAATGACATTCGTAATCCAGAACTGATATCGAGAGACACTCTATCGTGTTGACCTTGGAGCAAGGATTAGAGTCACATGGATGATAGCTGTACTCACAAAACTTTCCCGTAAAACCTGGCGCACACGAACATGTGTATAGTTTATGTCCGTCATCACAGGTGGCGCCGTTCTTGCACCGATGACCTTGACAATCATCAGAGCTCGTCTCACAGTTTGCCCCCTCCCATCCGTCAATACAAGGACACGAGTGATCATTCCATAGATCGTTGCAGTACGTATTGCCGGGGCAAGGGTTCATACCGCAGACATTGTCACCATGGCAACCTGCTTGGATACTGTTGTTCCTGGCAATGACTCCTGGTTGAACTGCGTGACTGGGAAGATAGTTCAGGTTGACATTGTTGGAGGTGAGGTTTCGTAGACAACCCTTGTAGTAACCAATGATGAAGCTAGGATCACCTACAAGAAGGAGATGCGTTTGAATATGAGCACATTATTCCATATGGCATGAACAGGTGGAATTAAATTAAGAAAGAGGCGATGCTTGTTGAAAGGGTTCATTGAGGAGGTTGATCCTGGCACTCCATACGGATCCACTAAAGGATACTGATGGATACACTAATACATGAACACAAGTCAAGTAAATAGGAAAGAACATGTACAAGAAAGAGGTGCATTTGAAATATGAGCAGTTTATTCCATATAAAGCATAAACAGATATGGTTAAAAATTTGAAATGAGTGCATTAGCTTTTTTTTAACAATCTTTTCCTCGGTGAACAACTGAGATACTGTGATATAAGCATGCTGTTCTTTAGCAGATACCAAATGTAAAGAGTTGACAATTGGCCAATGCCCATGCATGGCTCAATACTGCACATATACATAAATACCTAAAAATTCAGACTTTGAAATTTAAGCGATATGCTCTCTGCTGATTGGATTAAACAAGGTCATGTGACCGGTATACATTCTCATAAACACAAGACTGACAGCTGAAAAGGATAACCTTCATAACCTGACGTTTAAAAAAAATAACCTGGGGTACTACTTTATCACTGTATCAATGCACAATTATTACACTGCTATCACATGCTCTTTTCTTGATTAAACTTTTTAAAAACCTTACAACGTGAATTCTAATTGTAGTTTGATTCGAAAGTTTTATTAAAACAGCATCTTAGAACCAAAAATTAAATACTTTAATCATATTTCCTGTGAACTACGTTTTGTGCGTGGTGACACATAAGTGATGCTGTATTAATGTGGGCGGAGCTTAGTGCATGATCCAAGACAATACTTAACATTTGTTTTATCATGCACTGTACACTTTTTGCAGAGATTTTTTATATTCAAAAGTTTATTTACTGATTAGAAATCGCTTAAATTTCAAAGTATGAATTTATAAGAAATAGATTTATAATGTGTTTGTTCACTGGCTTATAAACGGTTTGAAAGTTCAAGTTAAACTGTAGTATAAATGCCGTCGATAAGCTCAGGCATTTATACCAGTTTAACTTGCACCTTTCAAACCGTTTATAAGCCAGTGAACAAACACATTATGAAATCTATTTCTTAAATAAACGGTTTGAAAGTTCAAGTTAAACAGTAGTATAAATGCTGTCGACAAGCTCCGGCATTTATACCAGTTTAACTTGCACCTTTCAAACCGTTTATAAGCCAGTGAACAAACACATTATGAAATCTATTTCTTAAGTAAAGGTTAACACTCTACCTGCTCTGAACGGCTTGGCTCCCAGATACATGATGAGAGTAGAGTTGAGGTCAGCCCCGTATGGGTTAAAGTTAGCAGCGAGCTGCCTCGTGGTTCCGTCCAGACTGACCATCAGCTGGTTGTCCAGCTTCTCCCAGTAGACTGTGTGCCAGTCTCCATCAGACACTGATCCACTGAATGTCAACATGCCTGCAAGTACAACAACATAGTGAAGATTATTACAAAAATACCTGTAATATATAAATATTCCTGGCCGTTCATCTCCTCTCAAAATAATAAAATCTATTTTGTTTATGATTGTGAATTGTGTTACAGTTCCATTTTTACCTGACATTTATATGAGACATTGCACTGATTGCTGTTTATAAGAGACATATTGCAGTTTAATGGATAGACAGTATCCATTCGGAATACACCTTGCGAAACGTGTGTAGATGAATATGACATCGTATATTAACTCCCTAAACTCACCTCCACTGCCGGGCACGCTGACCTGAAGCTTTGTGTTGTAGAGACGGAACTCTACCAGGTTGCTAAGCAACCCGTTCATGTAGAAGAACTCGAAGTAGACGAGGGTTGCTGTAGCTCTTCTCGTCCGAAACTGAAACCCGCCGGAATCTCCAAACGGAAACACGGTTCTATCGATGGTCATTTGGGAGTAGCTGAACGAGCCGTCAAATGAGGCTGCAGACACTGTGAAGAAAAACGTAAATTTAAAAAATTACCCAATGTGGATTGGTCAAAGTGAGGATGACATCTATCACAAACCGTAAAGATGATCAACTTCCACATGTCAGTGTCCACTCCCAGCTTATCCCTTTATGATCAGTGTTTCCTGTAAATTTGCCACTCAGAATGATACAACATATTATTCATTCAGCACCTGTTATGTTACTTTTAGGTATTTAGGTAATAAGTTTTATCATCAAAAACTGGGTTCCACAGGAGATATCGCTTGTATGTGATCAAGCCATATCTCCTAGGAGATATCGTTTTCACAGTAGATTTTGAACAATGCCCTGTTGGCGACAGCTACATGACATCACAATGATTTTGCATCATCAAGTAATGACATCACAATGCTATGACGTCATAACCACAATGACGTCACAATGCTATGACATCACAGCACTGGAAGCCAAATGACAGTTTTGTGTTCAGATATTTCCATTTTTTATTAAAAACTAATGAAGAATGATTTTGGATGATAAATAGAGAATCTCACCAAAGTGTCTTCTGATATCAAATATATCAACACGAGTTGATTAAAGTTACAAATATCCGAGGCTTGCCGAGGATATTTTTACTTTAATCAATGAGTTTTTTGTTCAGATATTTCCATTTTTCATTAAAAACTAATGAAGAATGATTTTTGATGATAAATAGAATCTCACCCTCGTGTCTTCTGATATCAAATATATCAACACTCGTTGATTAAAGTAAAAATATCCTCGGCAAGCCTCGGATATTTGTAACTTTAATCAACTCGTGTTGATATATTTGATATCAGAAGACACTTGGGTGAGATTCTCTATTTATCAAGCAGACGATAGAGAACAAGAACGAAACTGCTTAATACTATTTCCAGGTGAGTTAAAACTCATGGATTCTGGTATGGCGTCTTATAGAGCAGGGATGTAGATTCAAAGTTTTTCCAATTTGATATTTCTCATGTTAGTCGACCAGAAGTTAAAGCGAGGTTATATGGGTAAGTCTTGCCACCCTGGAACATCCATTCAACAACCTTTCAATGCCATAATTACAAATATATAAAGAGCTCACCTTCTGAGCAGTTCTGTCCCTGGTAGCTTGCAGGACACACACACGAGTGCCCCGCCCACCCTGCAAGACACACCCCCTCGTTCTGACAGGGGTCCGGTGAGCAGCTCTCCTCTCTGGAACAGCCGGGGGTTGGAGGGGGAGGGTCGTTCCCGAATATGGAGGCGGAGTTGGCCTTTAGGTCGATGGGTTTGTAGTTGATTGTCAGATCTCTGAGGCAGCCGTCAAATCTATGAAAAGAGATGTTTTCAAGGTGAGGTTACAATTGTCATCCATCAGTTCTAATGAAAGGTAACATTAATCTTCATTCTTCAGTGAATTTGGATCTCCGTAGAAATTTGTGATCCATCAGTTTTCAAGTAAGATAATCCTCATTCTTTGTTTTCTGAGAAGTTTTCCTGATGATGTCATGTGAAAATATTCACGTTACAACTAAAAACCTTATAAGCTAATGAAATCCCATTTTCAAGTTTTCAAACAAAAAAATTAACAGAATTTGATAAATGCATTGAAAAAAGGAAATCTGTATGTCACATATAGAAACACTTTGAAGGGCACCTGTAGGCCAGATGTTCTTAAAGTTCCCTGAGGAACAAAGGTAGCATAAGATAGGATAAGATATTTCTTTATTATCCCAAGGGAAATTTGCATATACATACATATAACTTTAGTGACTATCAAATCTTCTCAATTGATTTGTAAACACCTACCCTTCCACTGTGGCAAGTCTGGTAGGTCGAAGCCTCCACTTATCAATGGCGGGGTGTTCATGTAGTTTCCCCAGGAAGAGAGGCATGGAGGCGATAATGTAGCTACTGACAGTGCCCGTCCCCGAACCAAACACTCCTGTGTCCGCTGTAGATACTGTGATAATAAAGGAAGAAAATGTTTGAATGGGCACAAGTGTAGTTTACCAGGGATGTAATGGTACTGACGCAATAACATATCTACTGATCATAACAATATCAGGACCAAGCACTGCAGTCTCAGGTCTGGACACTATTGATCGTAATGGACACTGAGAGAAGGGAATCACTTGTAACCCTGTAAAAGTGCTAGAGACACTGAGATATAAACATGAGGATGTGACGGACATGTTGTCAGGAGGTTACCACATCAACATCTAATTATGGATATAATAATGTGTGGTATGCTTGGACAAAATATTGTGATAATGTGACCAGTTTGTTACTGAACTCGTTTAATAAGTGTCCCGGAATATTCATGTAGGCCTATACCTTTATTATTTCATTCAGAAATAGTTTGGCACAAATCATATCAACCGTGGAAGTTTTGATTGGATTGAAAGATATGTATGCAAGATTAAATAAACACAATATTTACCTTGGATCCGGTACCGTCCTCCAGTGAAGACCACACTGACGTGGTACCACTCCCCGCTGTCCACGTTCTGTCCCACCCGACTCACGGTGTCAGAGTTCCCCGACACGATGTGGAGACGGATCTGACCCTTGTCTATCATTATAGCCAGGGCATCGTTTGTCACCTGTCAGATCAGTGAAAATGTTAATCAACCTTGTAAAACTGAACATCTCTTGAGCAACAAAATAAAAATGTACATACACTGTATTAGTTCTTTGATTGACAATGACATTAGAATTTATGACGAAAAGTCGCTCTTAAAGAAGTTGTATATCCATAATATTTTCATTATTCTTCATATACTGTATTAGTTTTATAGAATTTGGGGTAGACTGAAAATATGAATTTGTTAAATCAGATGGTAAAATAAAACAAAGTCACCCAAATATTACTATTCCTAAGACTATCGGACAATTAATCTTTGTCCATTGATACAACTTCAATGTTTTGTCCCATCTATCAAACAAGGGTAACTTGACAAGTGATATTAATGATGTCACAGATGTATCACCAAACTTATTATTTTCAGCCTGAAGATTGGCTGATGCATGTAAATCTATAGCAACAATAATATAGCAACTAAATATATCATTGTATAAATTTATAAGGAGAAAATAGAGAAAGCAAATACGAAAAAATATCTTACAGTGTACATGATCATCCCCGAAGACCGATTGGTCGACATCCAGAAGGACAGCTCGCGTATCTCCATCAGTCCGCTGTAGTGCAGCATAGCGTTGCTCGAGAAGTGGGCCATATTCTGGAAGTCACATATCTCCCCGGCATATCCTGGTCGGCACTGGCAATATTTCCTGGTCCAGAGGTCGACGCAGGTGCCCCCATTGTGACACAGACCAGGGGAGCAGGGTTCGTGGGTAGCACATCCAGGGGTGGGGCCAGGAGGGGTGGGGGTTGGGGCCAGGTTAGGTGTGGGTGAGGTTGAGGAGGAGGAGGAGGGTGAAGACATCAGGCTGATAGTACGGCTGTTGATCATTAGGTTCTGGATTTGAAAATGGCCATGTTATTAATTTAGAAGAAAAAAAACTGTATAACTGCATCCAGTGCAAGCTTCCATGGATGTAAAGTTCCGGGGCTTATTTCCCTTAGCAACCTTTACTAAGGTTAACCTCAACTCCTATATGCTTTAATTTTGCACCAAAATTACTTAAGTGCTTAAGTCAAAAACTGACAAAAAGCAAAACAACACTACCAGTGTTACATGTCATGAAACATTAAAACGCTATATAAATCGTGTATAAGGCAAACTATATTCATAAAGCATATTCAACCTTTCATGTATTCACAAAGTTATAATCAAGCAGACTCTGTCACTCACCCCAAGGCAACCGGAGAAACCCTCCAGGGTTTTCATCTTGCTACGAATGTATGGAGTTGTGGATGCAATCCCTCCTAGAAATATTTCTCCATCAAACCGGAACGGCAGACTCTGATTGTAGGTGAACGACAGGAAGCAGTGGTTGCCTTGGTTACAGTTGTTAGGGTCCACGGTTACTGTGGTTACAGTGGTCGTCATGACAACATCTACTGCATGGCTGTAGATGGACCTGATTGGCTGAGAGATAGGAATGGAGTTGTGGGACGTCTGTTGTCCGCGACTTTCCGTCACCCAGATCTGTCCCTTGTGTATGGCGAGACCGAAGTGTTGGGGTCGCCCTTGTGGGTCAGACTGTAGCAGAAGAAAAGTTGTCAAATCTTTTATTGACAATGTATATTCATTAGGATGATCATCATATGAAGTAGCGGATTCAGAAAAGGTATTACCAAAGTCATTAAAATTGAGAGAAATGAGCCAAAATCTATTTTATCTGGTGTTACAGAAAGTGTTCCCTTATTGTTACAGGCAACTGTTGTCTAAAATATTTTCAGTTTTAAATAACAATAAAAGCTACATCAAATTCATTATATTTGGATAAAAGAAATAAAACCTACCCCAGCAATGTAAATAAGAACCCCTGAGGGTACAGTTGTAGTAAAAGTAAAGCCAATTTCGATATGACTTCTCGTATCTCTACGTCTTCGCCGTCGTTTTGAAGCAGCCTGCGAGAAATCTGTCTCCAACTTGACAAACCCGAGACCATCGAAGCTTGCAGTGTTCACTGTAGCACAGGTGGCGCCACTGACGCCATTCGGACACTCGCAGGAGAACTCTCCAAGATTTGGTTGTGTACATGTGCCGCCATTCTCACATGGGTTGGGACTACACTCGTTGATGTCTTCAGAGCAGTTCCGTCCTGAAATTTTGAAAACAGCTAGAAATTAAAATTGATTTTTTAAGATTGAAATCTTAGAATGGGTTGTCTTATAACTTATTATTTCCAATGGCATCATTGAAACATTTCAATTTGTCTCATTGTCAATAATACATCCCTTAATTTACATGCACTGTTTTTAAGCTAGAAAATGACTTATTGGAATTCTTAACAGAAAACATTTAGCTAAACTGATAAGATGAATGGGTTAAATACATTTTTTAGTTAAGTAATTGTTAATATAATCTCACCTGTTGTACCTGCCGCACAGTCACACCTGTATCCGTTAACAAGATCCACACAGGTGCTGCCCTCTGCACAGGGGGAGGTACGACATTCGTCAATGTTCTCTGTGCATGTCTCACCTACGTTGTAGAGATTAAATTAAAGACAAATCATGAACATAGTCTTGAAAGACATAAAAAAAATTGGAGTCATAGGTACTGTACACTTACAAAATTGTTATGATGAGGAATTCAAAATCAGTTTTCAATAATTGATTTTCAATGAAAAATTATTTATTTATATAACCTATAAAAACTAATTACATGTAGCCTCTGAAATGAAGATCATTTCATTTTAAGGGCTGTATGACACATATTATAAATGTACAGATAAAACTCACAAGTAAATCACATTGTCCTATTTCAATATTCCCTTACCAATATGATAATTGATAATGTCTTAACAGGCTGATTTGTAAAACACCTACATTGTTGCCCTCTAACAGTAACTACATTGTCAGGAGAACAGAAGTTGGCATCAACTAGGTTTTCCTTACATTAGACTACAGTTCATAAGATATCAATGCAACATATTCACTTACCTGTGTACCCAGGTAGACAATCACACCTGAAGTTGTTAACGAGGTTCACACAGGTAGCATTGTTCTCACAGGGCGTGGCCAGTTCACATTCATTGATGTCAGTCTCACACCTCAAACCTGAACAAGACAATGTATATTCATGATAGATTTTCAAATTATTTAAGAATTGAATGTCAGTTTGTGTGTTTGCACATAACTGGAAGATGTAAATGTTGTAAGCATTTAGAATATTATTACAAGGATGATAGTTCTTGACAAACTTGTACCCACCTTCATAACCAGCTGGACACACACACTGAAAGCCCCCGTCCTCCTGTTCTCGACAGGTGCCCCCCTGCAGACAGGGGTTGGTATTACATGGACTCACAAGCTCTGTACATGTCCGTCCAGTGAACTCGGGTGTACACGTGCAACTGAATCCATTCACACCATCGGTGCAAGTGCCACCGTTCTTACAGGGGAGGTAACTGCAGTCGTTTATGTTTGTTTCACAATGGAGACCTGTAAAAGAATTGACGGAATTCTAATACTATTTCAAGAATGAATTGTAAAGTTCTATCCAAAGCTACAGCGAAGTGTTTCAATAACATCAATGTTTTATTCATAGAAAGGCGTTTCTTTCACTATGATCAGGTAAAGTCATTGTTTTCACTCTGTTAATTTGTATAACGCCAAAAAGACATCAAGACAAGAAACAATTGATAAACACAGAAAACAGAAAAAATTCTCTCCCATTGTCGGGTGAGAGATAGGAGATACTGACCTGTATAGCCCGGGTAGCACTGACATACATATATATCTCCTCTCTGTACGCAGGTGCCCCCTGATCTACACGGAGATATCTCACATCCATAGTCAACCTTCTCACATCTACCACCAGTCAGACCTGCAATGATCGCACAGAAAACTTACACATAATTTTGCTTTAAATTCATTGCTCACAAAATCAGCGTTTTAAACTTTTGATTTTCTATTCCACAATATCTTGTAATTAAAATAGACTAAAGACTTACCCTGAGGGCTATTACTCAAATGAGCTCAAATAAGCTCAAAAAACCATATCTACCCAGATTGCAGTTATTGTTTAAATTATATTTTATGAATGCTTCAAACAGATGAAGACTTACCTTGAGGACAGGAACACCTATAAGCCCCGCCCACAATCTCCACACATGTGCCGTTATTCAAACAGGGGCGTGTCTGACATTCCTTGACGTCAACTTGACAGTTGGGTCCTGTCCAATAGGGGCTACACGCACATTGATATCCACCAATCAGATTGTAGCATTGACCTCTGTTCTGACACAGGTCGGTGATCGTTTCACACTCATCAACATCATCAGCACAGGTTGGTCCGGTGTAGTTAGCATGGCATTGACAGCTGAAGCCTGGAAACACAGCATTGTTTATATGAAGATGTCATGATTTTGATTGAAGTATTCTGTATTATTCCTGTATAATTTCTAACAAAACAACAATAAGCAATACTTTTTGTGAAGATATTTCACCTTAAGATAAGATAAGACAATTCGTTATTATCCCGAGGGAAAGTTACATTACATCTAATACCCACTTTGAGAAATTAAAATTTCAGTCAATATGTTTGGTGCTGACCCTATTTGAATGGGTAATGATTAAAACATAAGCAATTCATTTTTTCAAAGAATTTTGTGATTTAGCTATGGGAGAATTTTAATTGAGCACAAATTAAAAAAACATGATTACAGTCACGTAAAAAGTTGTGAAATATGACTTTTGAAGGGCATTTAGAAATGGTAAACATAAGAAAACAAGATTTTCTGGTTAGAACTTTTTTATTGTGAAGAAATACCAGATTATTTATCTTCACAATAAAGAAGTTATTAAATCTTGTTTTCTTGTGAATACGTGATAAAAGACTCACCATCATTCGCTGGTGAACATGTGCCCCCGTTCAGACATGGAGAGGACATACAGTCATGTGCCACCATCTCGCAGTAAATGCCAGCAAACTCTGGCGGACATTTACACTTGAACCCTGCGTGTCCATCTGTGTTTTCCACACACGTGCCGCCATTTTGACAGGAACTTGCTCTGCAGTCATATATGTCGCCTTGACAACGGTCACCTAAGAAACCACTTGTACAGTTGCATCTGTAACCTGTGGCAACACTGTTGTCACGGAAACATGTGCCGCCATGGAGACAAGGTGTTGGAAAGCAGGGGTCAGTGTCAATTTCACAGTTCCGTCCTGTCCACGGGTATGAGCACTCGCAACCATAGGAACCGACTCCGTCAATACATGTGGCGCCATGGAGACACGGGTTGCTATGGCAATCGTTGAGATGAACGTCACATCTGGCACCGGTCATGCCAGGTGGGCATTCACAACTGAAAAATATTTAATGAAATAAGAAATTTATTCATCATGCAAAATATGAAATCCAACATCAAAGAGAAATGGTGCAGCATTTCCGTGTTGTTGACCAACTATTTAATTATTTTTATAAATATGTAATTTGCCAAAGATGAAGTATTAAACTCTTTCAATATTATTTTCTCTTAACAAATCACAGATTTTTAAAAAGAAATAAAACGCAAAACATGAGTACAATAAATGAATAAAAATAAAATTTTAAAACAAAACGTCACCTGAAGTAGTTAACCCTGTCAACACAGATCTGGAAAGTCTGACAGGTGTGATTGACACACTCGTTAACGTCCACATCACAGGTGGCGCCGGTGTAGCCAGGAAGACATGCGCAAGTGTATGTGTTGATGTCGGGCTCTGAGCATTTGCCTCCGTTCTGACACGGCAGACTTGCGCATTCGTTGACATCAACCCCACACCGTCTTCCTGTGTAACCTGGACCGATAATATTTGGGAAATTAAATAAATGAAGCACTCAATATTATTTTTTTTAAATTGTTGTGTCAACATACTTGTTGTCGTGAGAGATGATACAGTCTAAGTACAGCAGACATTTTAATAATATTCAGAGAAAGTATCTTTGTTCTGACATGGCCGACTCTCTATTTTCTGTGTCACCTGTTATGTGATGGGGTCATATTGCTAATAATTATTAGTCATCAAGACAAATGTAAATGTGTAACACGTCTGTATGACCAAGTACTGTGAACTTACATCTAGATGCAGCATAGGTTTTATAAGCTCAATTCAAATAACACTTCCCCTGCCCACAAGTCATAATTCGTGTCAATTTCCATTACTGACTAATTTAAACCTTGCTGCATTTCTACTGAGCAGTTTAGGCAAGTTGGAAGTTTATGCTCGATTGTTTTTATAATCATTTATCCTAATACAAACATATTTGATGGCCCATGAAAGGGTCTCTACAGTATAAATCTTCTCCTCTAAGCAACAGAGGTAAAACATAACAATAAATACGTACCATCAAGACAGGTACAGTTGAAAGAGTTGACTCCGTTATGACAGGTGGCGCCGTTCAAGCACGGGGAGGACGAACACTCATTTATATCCTCTTGGCAACGGTCTCCATGGTAACCAGGCTTGCAGAAACATGTATAACCACCTGCAACGAACAGAGGAGAGCACATGGGATATATGTCATTGGTCTTTTGGTCACTTTAACAATTTCAATAATTATGAAAAGTTTCAAATTGATCTTATATATTCATTTGTGATTGCACATATCATGTATCAATAGATATGTACTAATATTCATATCACTGTAAGAACAGAAACATTCTGCTAAGTTTCTAGCAGCAAAAAATACAATAGTAATTCAATCAGTCGAAAAAAGGACTTTGTACTTAAATTTAAGACATACATGTTTCCAAAAGGCAGGACCAGATCATTGTAATTTATGTGTCAACAACAGGCAAGGTGGGAAGACATTTATTACAATTTGCTTATGACAAACATCATTGTGTGTTGCTTATAAAGGAGAGGTTTAGGGTATGCTCAATTTGCTTTACTGACTGAGTAGCCGGTCACCTTGACCTCTGCCGCCTGACCATTTTTTTTTGAGCGGCTAAATCTGAGTCTGATACTGGCTACCAACTGAATGTGCTGGTTTCGTTTGAGCAACTCAAGATGGTAGCATGTGGTAAGTATCGTGAATGTGTAATATTGCCCGGTGCATTCGAATCGGTCAGTGACACGGCTTTAGCGGTCACGTGATCATGTGCAACGGCTATCAGTCGATTTAAAACAAATCGAACATACCTTTGTGAAAGCTAATCAAGTAACAGATATTTTAGGTGTGCTTCGGTCACTTTCTGACACACCTTAGTCAAGCAATCTGTGTGGGCCCATAACAAACCAGCCACCTTCTGGATTAAAAACTCAACTGATAATGAACAATGTTAAGATTATCAGAATATAGAATTAATTTCCAATTAAAACGAAATTGTATTAACAGTAATTTAAGAAAATAAAGCTATAGCCAACTCACCTGTTGGTTTCTCTACACAGACAGCGTTTTCTCCACACGGGTTGAGGAACTCACACTGACGGATGACGGCCTCGCAGTGTCTTCCCATGAAACCTTGCTGACACTCGCACTGATATCCACCAATCAGATTGATGCACGTTCCGTTGAACAAACATGGCCGACTCTCACATTCGTTGACGTCAGATTCACATCGACCACCTGTGTAACCTGAAAATTGTTAATTGTTGTATAATTATTAGAATAAAAAGATTTATGAAGTAATGATTTATCAAAATTGTTAGAATTGACAATCTTTTCATAGTTTGACACTAAAGTGATCATATCTTTGCTACATGCGATTTATGGAAGCATTCATAAAATCTATTACATATGCATATTGAAAACTGCTTTTGAACTCTTACTGACTTAGTTGTTATTGGTCTCAGATTTACTTCGTCCATCAACAGAACAATCCCATAAAATCAAACATACCTTCATACATTACATATTTCTTGAACAAGACAAATTATTGTATCAGAAGTGAATTTAAACCATCTCTGGTGATTTAAAATCTCGGATAGATCACATACAGATGAGAACCCCATACTCTACTTGAGCTAATGGAAGTTCATACTGGACCAAGCAAGTAGAGACTCCTTTGTTTCCCAGTCACAATATGGTATTCGGCAATTCTTTGATAAAGCAAATTTAATGTCTCATTACTCTCATCTGTCTAACTCTCTCATTCCTATTAGCCCTTTTAGGCCAAAATTTTCAACATTCTGAAAAGCAGTTTGGGAAGGCTGGAAATAATCATGGCTGAAATCTACAAACCTTCTTGACAATCACACAGGTAGGACCCGTAGGTGTTTTTACAGGTTGCAGAGTTGAGACAGGGTTCATCTCCTCGGATACATTCGTCCACGTCGTCGTCACATGTGTCACCCATGAAGGCGTCCGGACACCTGCATGTAAAGGTGTTGAGTCCATCTGTGCACGTGCCTCCATTAGAACAAGGGCTGCTGGAACACTCATCGGCTTCCTGTAGAAAACAAGGGGGATAACTCTTAGCAAACAAGGGAGATTACTCCTATAGGCCTGTTATGTTTTGAAGATGTCTTAATTATCAGTTTTATTGATGGGTGCATAGAGATGAATTACTAGGGCTGTATTTTATAGTCAATGTTAAGAGTGTATTTACGACAATCTTCGCATTAAGAAAGCATCTGAAATAGAGGACCTGGCTTGTTGTTCACTATGACCATATATTTATGATGCAAAACAAGATCATTCAGTGTAGTTCCACAATGTACAATGCTTCTCGTTTCACATTACCTGCTGACAGTAGCGCCCCTCCCACCCAGGTGCACAGATACAGATGTAGTCGTTGACGAGGTCGTCACAGGTAGCTCCGTTCAAACACAGGTGAGGCACCGAGCCGCGGCAATCGTCGATATTCTCCTCACATCTAGCACCTGTAATGAAAATAAATGTAAGTAGGTTGGTAGGGGAGAAGAAGTTAATGGATGCACAATCAACATCTCTATTTTCACAATACCATCATTAGATCCTTATGCCATTTTCTAGCCTGAGCAAAAAAAAACACTTCATATATTTATTGATAATCAATAGAATTATACTCTTTCCTACCCATTTCTTGAATGATTCATTTGAGGTAAGATTACATATGTTATTCACATTTCATTGTCTCTTGTGAACAATATACTATGGTTTGGAAAATACAGTTTAACACAATGGATAAAATATTTTAAACAAACTGATGAAAAGTCACCTGTAAATCCCGACACACAGTCACACGTGTAAGACGTCAGACCATCTTGACACGATCCACTATTAAGACACGGCCCAGATTCACAATCATCTACATCCACGTCACAAAGTAGTCCAGTGTATCCTTCCACACACAGACATGTGAATGCGTTCACTTGATCTTCGCATGTTGATCCTCGTAAACATGGCGACGGTTCACACTCGTTGATGTCGACCGAACACGTGGGTCCAGTGAATCCACTCGCACATGTACACGTGAAGGAGTTGATTTGGTCTCCACAAGTTCCTCCGTTCAAACATGGCTGCCCCTCACATTCATTGATGTCAGTTTCACATCTTGGGCCTGATGGAGACAAGTAATACTAATTAGGAATAACAAAATTAAGAAATAATTTGAGTGTTGATATCTGTTAGTTTCATGCATTTCTTTGCAAAATATGTTGTGTATCAAAAAGAATGGTTTCACATTCATTGATGTCAGTTTCACATCTTGGACCTGATGGAGACAAGTAATACTAATTAGGAATAACAAAATTAAGAAATAATTTGAGTGTTGATATCTGTTAGTTTCATGCATTTCTTTGCAAAATATGTTGTGTATCAAAAAGAATGGTTATCATCTCCCCAGAAAAAGGAATGAGGGCAACTTCCCGCGTAAGGCGTAACTTGCGCCAGTCTTGATCAATGGCCAATTTAAACCTTGTCACATTTCCTTAACTTTTCTGTGCTGGTGCCTGAACTTCGATGTGATTAGTCCAATTGAGTAATTTGGAGGTTTGGAGGTAGTTGGATTAACAGTCTGATTAAAACCGACGGTATTCCGCGGAAAAAATGTGCAAAATAGTGCATCTACCGGGATACGAACTCATATCGTTCGGAGGTTTCCATGCCAAACCGTCTGGTAACAACCCGTTGACTCCCATGTTCTGACGCAATTCAGTAAACCAATCACAAGACGTCCAACAAATGCTTTCGTTGCGAGAAGCTAGGGGCAGATAACCCCAAACAGCTATCCTTTTGTCTGTTCTGAATGCTTTCAAAACAGCGACCGTTTAAAACTGTGATGTGATTGGTCAGCTATTTGACTGGGCTTTGGCTGCGCTAAACTGCTTCGGAATACACACCCATCGGGATGTTCTCAGACCTTGTGGCGAGGAATCTATAGAACCTGTTCGTATCCCGGTAGATATATTATTTTGCGATTTTTATTCCTCGGAACAAGGTCGTTTTAATCAGACTGGTTGGATTGAGGGCTGCACGTTCATCATTTTACCCATCTATCCGTCTGTCTATCAGTCAATCTGACAGTGACTATTAGTTTCCACTACATAACTTGAAACTTGTTTAAGATATCACAACAAACATTTATTTGCATATCAAGAAAGTGGCAAACATGTGTATATTGACAGTAAATATATTCAGAGATGTTATTTTTATTTACATTTTAATTGATGATAACCTGGAGAACAAATTAACATTGGTTGAAGATCTCTCAGTGAAAATTTGCTACACATTATGGGTGATGAACTGGGGCCTAAAGATTTAACAAACTCTTTCCAAATGTGACTGTTTCAGGTTGTGAATATTTCATTACTAATATCAATTACTCTAAACTCCCTCAAATATATCTGACATACAAGAGACAGCCCATTTTCAATGGTGTCTAAACATATGATGTATTTGGTTCGTTTCGTATTTCACCATCTGTCACCTTCCACCATTATTTGTTTAGTTGTCTATTCATTTGCATTGATATATTTTCCAAGGAATCAATATTTAGTTAACACAAAACAGAATACTTATATATTGACTGGAACAACTTCGGTTGTATACTTCTAGTCATATCTCGGTCACATCTATGTGTTCCCATAGATACTGAAAATTTAATCTTTGTACATTATTTATGACATATTGATGCCAAATGACATATATGCATTTATTATATATATATATATATATTATCAGTGGTGAGATACAGTAATTATCAGTTATAACTTAACCCGTATTTTCATTGGGTTATTCTACTCTGTCAAATAACTCTTATTATTACTCGCCCGTATAAGATACTGCAGTGTAATATTTATACGGCAATATTAAACTAGTGTAATACCGCCGCGTGTATGACGTCACAATATTTTGCGGTTATTACGTCACAATTGGAGTAACGTCGTCACAATGGTGTCGGACTTGCGGGAATCATAGTTTCAGAGCCATGTCGGCTATTTCGCTGGATTATATGTTGGCGAGTAATAAACAGAATACTAAACTCCCTTCTATTGAATACCATTTTTATTAAACTTGTGAATGATTTGGTATCAAACTCGCTTTCGCTCGTTTTATACAAAATCATTAACTCGTTTAATAAAAATGGTATTAAATAGAAGGTCGTTTAGTATCCTCTATTTATCACATGATGTCATCATTACAATAGAATGACATCATAGGATGACCGTGATAAAACAAGACCATCTCGGATGTTCCATTTATAAAATTAACATCATTTACAAACTATCTTAAATTTGTTAATCTACTCAATAGAACATTTGACATTTCTCATAGACAATAACTTTAATATAGATATTCAGGAGCCATTGATCGAATGTATGTTCATTGAGATTTCTGGTCAAATATTGTGTGTATCTCATCTTGTGAAGTAAAATGATATATTTACATTAGTAAAAGTATACATTTCTTCTTCACTCAATGAGATAAACACAATAAACACCAGAAATGTCAATGAACATACATTCGACCAATGGCTCCTAAATATCTGTATTAAGGATATTGTGTATGATTTTGAAAGTACCGTTATACCAACACCGTGAGCAACTACCTGCTTCATGCTGAATGCAATTAGAAGTCTGCTACCAACTATCTGACTTTTATCCAGTTAGAAATCTAGTATTTGATAGTGACTGGATGAAGATCAACGGTGAATCAAATGACATCAGCAACACACAAAGACATCACTGATTCAGCAGGTAAATGATAAATGGCAAAATTCATAAAATACCAGTATCTTTACATTTAAGTAATCATTATAGATGTTGTATTAGTAGTGTAATTGTTAAGCTTTTGATAAGAAACTAAAATCAATTATTTAAACTAAAAGATAGGTAAAAGGTAATAAAATATTTTTAATCAACAGTATTTGAGGCACACATGTAAACAAAACAAAATGATTTGAAAAAAAGCAAAAACATTACAAACCGACAACAAAACAATTTAAACATTTAAACAAAGAACATTTAGATCTGGTACAGAACACCCAAAGGACTATAAGCAAGAAGCTCATCTTCTGAGAGACTAATTCCTTATTCCCCTGCTAAATATCTGGGACTCTCTCACTAAATAAATCAATACAACTCCATTTCACTGCAAGCTTGTGGTAAAACCAATCTCCTTTCATTTATGATGACTTAGGAGACCTATCGAAGTTCTTCCACGAGTCAGGTCGAGAACTTGTAATGACAAGTGGAACCGTCAACATTTTCTTCTTTCTATTTCACTAAATGGTCACTTAGGAAACCTGGTGGGAGTTGTAACAAACAAGTAAAAATAATTCAGAACCATTTCAGTTATTTAAGTATTTAATAGTTCCTATCCTTTTTACAATTAAATACGGAATGAGCATATATATTTATAGATATATATATTTAAAGTCTTTAATAATGGAATGAGCATAGATATACGAGATATATATATTTAAAGTCTTTTATAATGGAATGAGCATATATATTTATAGATATATATATTTAAAGTCTTTAATAATGAATGAGCATAATATATATATATATATAAAAATCTTTGAGGGGCATTTGGAAGTTGAATACTAAAACAAGATTTTATGGATAACAACGTTGTCATTGTGTGGATATACCCACTGTTTTGGGGTACATGTTCTCAGGTACCTGTTCTCTCCTTCGTGATGTGACATGTGACATTCCACCTGATGGAGGAGAGAGCATACACTCCAAAACATTACTTTTGTTGGATATAGACTTTTCCGTACACTAAGAGAAAGTTCTTAAGTTTGAACGCCTTTATGCTGCCATTTTACAACATTCTGCATGACGTTACCATCACTTATGTGTCGTAGGGTTTTTACATTTAAGTTGATATTTTTAAAAATTATGCCAAACTGATGAAAAACAGTTGGTGATCACTTATTATCATTTCTGATTTCAAGAGAGCACATAATATCCAAGAAGATAATTTCATTTTATGTATTTATATTTGCTTGACACACTTTTTTAAAGATTTGTTTATCAATATAAAATAGTATGTGACACTGAACTGTTTATTTGTTTAATGCTGTACTCTGGGGCATGCAGCCTTCAATACAGAAATAAATTCTCTCTGGCAATATCTAAAATGTTTGGGTCTAAAAAATTCTGTTCAATATGTGAAATACAATAATAAAATTGCTGTTTTTCTTTCAAGAGAGCTTAATCTGATTTAATTTCTCATGGCATTGTCATTAACTTTCAAAATATAGATTATATATACATCCCTGTAAGTGATTCAGTTTAGTTATTGAAAGCATTCTCTTCAAAAACAATAAAAAATGTTGTTGATGGTAGTATTATCATTAATGCCAACTCTTTAAATCGTTCAAGCACCCCCACATTTTCTTACCATTTTGGAAAAAGACATAATAAACTTGCTTTTTTAAAAAGAAAAAGAAATTCTAAAATAAATATGTCTTTGTCACATTTACCTCGTTAAAGATTTACTTTAAGGTTATACATTAATAAAAAAAACTTCTTTTTTTTCAGCAATTAGTAGAAGTTGAATAGTTGAAATTGAAAAAAAACAATGGAAGATATTTTCTCAGTTGTACAAAAGCACCCAATAAAAATAAATAAAAACATTAATCATGTGTCATTTAAATCTTCTTTTTTGCTCATGTATGAATATAAAAAAAAAGGGTTTAAGGCATATGCCTTTTAAATTTGTTAATTTTCCAAAGGATTTGTACCAGAGACATTTCATCAATTCATTATTTCTTCAAAACAATTTGATTCTTAACATTATATATGCTTTATGTTTGACTTACTTGTATCAACTGACCATGAAACCAACTTGTTTACATAATTTAATAATTTATTTATGTGTATGTTTTTGTGTACAACATTCTGTTTAAATGTGAACCTATGTATGTACTTGTGAGCGGCATTAATATAAGCCATTTAGGCTTGTTTGCCATTGAATAAAATATGTTTAAACCACCAGCTGCTTGATATATGATGGTAAGCTAAATGCTTCCAAATGTGCAGAAAATTTGCAAAGTAAGCAATCAATCAAATTATTTTACAAAGCCATTAAAGCCTCGGCAAAAAAAAAATCAACACAGTAAACTGTTTTAAAATAAATGTGAACTCAACACAACAAATATCAATTTATCATTATCAAATCTGTACCAAAGATGAGTTTTCTGTTGAAACAACATTGTCATGAATATAGGTACCATACCATTCTACCATACAGCCATCAGCTAACAGCTAGAAGATACCTACTTCTACAAACAAGATAGCAAAAAAAACGGCAAATGGAAATAATTGCGATCCCATTTTCGCCCGTATAAAAATGTGCAAAACAAGGAGGCAGCTGCAGACGGGGCTCGTCTTCACTTCCTGTCAAGCCTTGAAGTAATTGGTGCCGTAACTACTCCAAGACAACATTTCTTAAAAGCTTCCATTTAGCTTCCTTGTTTTATATTCTGCTGATTTTGCATTTTACAGATGAACTTTTTTGACTCAACAAATATTAAGTATTCTAAGAACAGTTACTGGATAACAACTTCTTTAATTAGAATTTAAAAATAACTACTGTGCATGCACATGAGACGTGCAGTTTCGGCTTCTGCACATGCATAATGATGTAACTCGATTTTAATTGGAAACTAGTAATTACGAAATTTTTTGCGATAGGGGATGAATATGTAAGCTGAGTTAATTTATATTCACTGTAAACAGCACATATGGTGAGTCAGAACGTATTTCAGCCTAATAAAATTTTATGAAACACAATGGATGCACCTTTAATTAGAATTTATAAACCTCTAGTGATGTCACTCTATTGTCTAACCGGGGTCTTCTTTTACCCACTAAACTTCTACTAGTAGTTTACTAGGCATTCTGTAGGAAATTAAGCCCTGGGATTTCTGTAGGAATGCCCGGTGCTAATGTGTTTTGAACGACAATTAAATTCTAAGGCTGTGCAATATTATTGCAACACCAATATATTGCAATACAGTATGTGCAATACTTGTATTGCAATAAGATTTTCATTTTGCAAAATATTGCACCAACATATATCGGTATTAAGTCAAATTTATTCATTTATCTTGTAAAAGGCACATTTACTGGCTAGAATGTATGTTGGACTGTATTACAAATGATATTTTTAAAGATCTGAAAGTCATTTTATTAAATGTGTCATGTTTAAACTGCAAAAAGAAGTATAAAAGTTGAATGGAGAGAAGTTCATTTAGCATGTTGCAATATCATTGGCACTAGTTAAAATGGTTTCTAGAGAAATATCTCATTGTCAGAGGATCTTGTAATATATTGTGGTACGTATACTACCGTATTGCAATACATAACATCATATCACAATTTCTAGTGATCATGTCGGGTTTTGATCTCTGGACCCTTTGCTTGCCAAACCAACGCTCGTATCAACTGAGTTACGTGGATCACAATATCAGAAGTAATTGTTAGTCCGTATGAAACCTGTGTTTTACATGAGACGGGTAGCACATGCAACTCCCCTGCACAGCAGGCGTGTTGCACGAGCAGATCATGGCTGTGCTTTCTTCGCATGACAACTGATCTCAATAGTAAATACCATTGAATCAATGAGGATATTAAATATTAAATACATAAATTACATCTTAAATATAGCCTCGGTCGGTTCATAAGTTAGATCAAAACGTTTGGCCATCCCCAATTTCCTTCTGCCATGGACATTCTTTCGCCAAGAAAATGGATCTCTCTCTCTCTCAATGTAACAATCCACCTGATGAAGATGAAAGCTTCTAAACATTGTGTATGTTCATCAAAAATACAACTGATCAAAATAGTAAATACCATTGAATCAATGAGGATATTACATATTGAATACATAAATTACATCTTAAATATAGCCTCTGTCGATTCATAAGTTAGATCAAAACGTTCTGCCATCCCCAATTTCCTTCTGCCGTTGACATTATTTCCCAAAGAAAACCTCTGGGTCGGTTTTGATCCTTAACATATACAATGTAACAATCCACCTGATGAAGGTGAAAGCTTCTAAACATTGTTTATTACCCATATGGTTGAAAATAACTGAGTTAATATTATTGATATGACATAATCTCTATGTATGTTCATCAAAAATGGGTTATTATCTAGCTTTTCTTCTTTATTCCAATTCTAAATGCTCCTTAAAGAAGTAAAATGTTCTAGTTGTTGCTAAAGGCTATAAAGAAAAACAAAATCGTTTACCTTCCTGTTTGACGAGAGTTTTTCTTGTTATCCATTTTAGAGAACATTATTCAGGAATACATGTCTAATGAGATTCTTCTGCTTGCAACATAACACTGTTTTAGTTTAAATCTTTGTATAGAATTTCAAAGTCAAAATAGGAAAAACAAAATATATCAAATTCACAAAGCAAAAATCAATAAATTGCCCGAAGCTGTAGTGTACTTTAAACATATTTCCAATATCACTGCAAGTTTTCTCTCTATTACAAGAACACAAGTATTGTATTTTCATCATGATGTATCATCTTTCTGGAATTTAATCTAAGCAAAAGAGAAATTTCTACATAAGGCTATACCAAAATCATAGATATTTAACGAGTTAAAATTGATTAAATGCCCTAAGCTGTTACATGTTTAAAAAAAAAATTCAAATTACATGTCATTCAAAGCTTCCTTATAACTTTAATGATGACAACATTTCATTTTTACTTTTCATTTTTAAATTTCACAATATCCTAAGACAGGAGCCTGAGTAGCATCTTTAATGAGAACAAGTGATTGCTGCGAACATGGCAATGTCCCTCACCGCTATTAATGAGTTTAGTAGAGAAACACATCATTTGTTCAAAAGAAGCTTCTTCATATATTGCATTACTGGTAAAAAGGTGATGATCAGCAAATTTGAAGACATTGGGTGCTATTGATCATGAGATACAGCTTTAACAAGAGTTTGAGGTAAAAGTGTCGTGGTGACCTTAAAAATAAGGTCATGGTCACCAAAATTGACTGGTTGACAACAAATTTGAAGTCTTTGGATGAGAGGCTTCATGAGACATTGCGTTAACAAGAATGGGACGTACAGACGCAGGCAGCTGAAGACATAGTCCCCGTTCCACGCTGCAGGGGGGGGGGGGGGGGGGGGGACGATAAACTTCCACCTGCTTCTATCTTGCTCTATAAGAGCATGTTTACTCAAGACCCTTGGTAACATGTTAAAACTATTATCTGATTTGAAAGTTGTTCAGACTTTTATTTTCACTTAAAAAACCTTTCACAATCTAAACAAAATAATCTAAGATAAAAGATCCCTCAAGGTATAACCATAAACTGATCTTTCACAAATTGCATAATTTAAAGTTAAAATAAAAAAAGTGCCCAAAGCTAGCAATTTTTAAAAATTAATTCAAGAAATGACACATTATTAAAAAGTTTTCATGATGGTTAAAAATAAAAGCAAAGTAAGTGCAATTCTGTTTTTAAAAATCAAAAGAAAACAAGCATAGCTTATAAATTTCACATTGCTGTAAGAAAGTAACTATAAGGAACGATTGAAAATTCCAATTTCAAAGATCCTTCTTATAAGTTGGCATCGTGATTCTGTAACTAGACAAACGCATTAAAACAGGAAAATGTCTTCTGCATTGCAATTTTGTTTCTGTTGCAACAAAAACGTCCTCAAGATTAAAATATTTACGCACAAAAGAACAAAAGCTTCTTAAAAATAGTTGACCCTCAAAAATACAAAGAAATGACACAACACTTCTTGAATCAGCATTCCACGTTCATCTTGGATGATTAATCCGAGTGACTAATTCTATCAACGTCAGCGGTGAACATGTCAAACCTCGTCTTCGTCAAGAGATGCTCCACGTCTTAAACTGTCAGCGAGGATTTCTAAAGTTTGGTCACTTAATGGGAACTTCTTATTCGAGTCTCAGTCAACATGAGATGTGAATCAGTTCTTGAGAGGAACGAGCAGTTGTTTTTGGACAGGAGCCATCAGGGTTCAGATAAAAGCTCTCTCAGACCTTGAGTGGGAGGGGTGATTGGCAGGTTGTTAAAGAGGGAATGGGATGAACATATAGAAACAGTGAACCAAAAGAAAACCTAGCTAACTTTGTAGTTTCAAGCAATGATACTTTTCAAACTTCTAGTCAGTTGATTCAACATCTTGGGGATCTTTTGTAAGGTACATGTCATAGGTGGATCCAGACATTTTGAAGGGGGTTTCATTGAAAAGGGGGGGGGGGTCACCTTTGGGGTCCATTAAATTTGCATGCAAAACACTTCAAAGTGGGGGGTGGGGGGGGGGGGTAGTTCCCCCTTCTGGATCCGCAACTGAATCTTGCAGTACCGTAAGAACCAGAAAATTTTAGATTTCTGAAATTTGCACACTTGGGTCTCAGTTCTTGTGAATCAGTCAAACTGAGATCAGTCCATCAGTTCCTTAGAGAGATAAACTATAGTTTTTTGACAGCAGCCATCGGACAAAGTCTCTCCTGAATCTTAAGTGGGATAGGGGAATTAAGTTAACATCTTTCAAAAACCTAACATTGAGCATGTGCAGTCTGTTACAGAGACCCTGGGTTTTGGATGGAGCATATGGAGACATCCTGTTGGAATCAATATGAGACAGAATCAATCAGGGTTAGAGACAAAATCTGTCTGAGACAGGGTGGAGTGAAATCTTTAATGAATCTTGGCACTGAATATTGGCAGTTTAGTTAAGAGAGCCTCAATACATGGAATATGTTGAACCACTGTTGAACATGTGGAACCATTGTAGCATATGGAAGTATGGGAATGTGGTAAGAAATATGCATCCAAAATTACAAAATGATTAATGTACCCGATAGTAAAGCGTGATCAGCACCATGTTAAAGAGGGCATTGTTACATATTGTAACAAGAAAACGACCGATGTCATAAGATGACCGGGATAAAGCAAGATGATCTGGATACTCTGTGAATACAGAATTAACTTCATTTTCGAACCATTACATTGTCATTAGAAAAATATGAAATAGAATACATTTCTCATGTATCTCATATTGTGAGGTAGATGTCATAAATTTACAATCGTGGTTCCTCGTTCGTACTCACTATTGAAAATATAAATTTGATTTTTCCCTGAACGAGATATACATTGTATTCAAAGAGAAATGTCAAGAAATAGTTATGATTTGTTTTACGAACAATGTGCTTTTAATATACATGCTATGCTTACATGCTACTCTTACATTGATATCAGATTCCAAATTACAGACAAATGTAATTACAAACTCAATACACCAACAGGGCTGCAAAGAGCTCTTGCGGGACCAGCTGATGGGCAGAAATGCCCTCTGGATCTGAACATGTTTCAAGTCGTCAGTCTTCGTTAATTATCTAAATGAATTTGCCGGACACACAGTGTGACCTCAGAGCCTAAGGCCAAACACTGGTCAATATCAGCCATATTAATCCCCTTGACATCCTGGTAACACCTCCCTCTCAGACTCTCAGACTTCCAGGCACCAAGGCGCCATCGGTCTTCTTGAGCACCAATACCCTATAACTCTGGTTTTTGTTTTATGTGACAATCAATTTACTGTTCATACAATAAAACTGTCGGTTTTCTTTTGGGACCTTATTCTTTATTACGGATTACAAGGAGTCAAGAACAACAGCTGAATATCTTCATTATTGTCTCCAACACCTCAGATTCCTGTTCCTCTTTCCTGGTATCTTGTGCTCTTCTACTTGCTTGACAATAAGTTTACTTTTAACACATTTACTGACTTCTCTCTTGGGATTGCATGACTATAAATCTACTATTTCCACATGAAATATGTGATCATTTCACTGAAAAGATATGTCTCCCTGTAGTCTTCTTATGTTATTAACACCTCTCTGGGCCATCATTCTAGTTTTTGGATTAGTATCTTATTAACCGTTGACAATGCTGGACCAATTCTCAAAACATCATTTCCACACATTTCCCTGAGTGAAAGACAATATTCTGCATGGATGGAATCTTTTACCAGTTTGTAGTAGAAACAGTTGTGAGACAATGAGAGACTAGTTGACCAATTTTGATGAAATATATCTTTAAGTCTTTATTTTACTAACAAGACAAAATGAGATTAATGCTTAAAAAAGTCCACCTTTCACATATTTACTCTCATATTCATCTCTTGGAACTGCATGACTATAAATCTACTATTTGCACACGAAAAATGTACTTTTTTTACTAACAAGATTTTCCTATGTTATTGACACCTCTCTTGGGATCCTCATTCTAGTTTTTGGATTAATATCTTATTAACTGTTGACAATGTTGGACCCATTCCCAACACTTAATTTCCACACATTTCCCTGGGGGTCTGCTATCGTCTCCATGTCAACTGGACAACACTGCCCACATTGACCTTAAGTTTTGCCTCGCATGACAAGGATTCTATTCTTCACACATCAATATGATAAGTTTTAGTAATGGTTATTTGCCATTCTTGAATCTGTCTCTTGGTCACCTATATCCTTGCTCCTTTTTGCAATTTCATTACCTAGCATGACAGCAATTCTATTCTTCACAAATCAAATATGACAAGTTTTAGTAATGGTTCTTTGCTCTTATTGTCTCTTGTCCACCTATATCCTTGCTCCTTTTTGCATTTTCTGTCCTTCAAATTTGCTCCTCCTATGATATTTTCTCCCATATCTTTGTTCCTATTTCTCCCATATCTTTGTTCCTATTTCTCCCATATCTTTGTTCCTATTTCTCCCATATCTTTGTTCCTATTTCTCCCATATCTTTGTTCCTTTTTCTCCCATATCTTTATTCCTAATTCTCCCAAAGAATTTTTCTAAAGATCTTAGTAATATTATGGTTCTGTTTTTCATTGTCTTCCAAATTCTTGCTTCTGTCTGCATTGTCTCTCCTTATTCTTTGTCCTCCTTTCCATGCTCCTCTTTCATGCATCACATTTTTGCACAGTACGACAATTAGTCAAACCTTCAAACCTTCAAACAAGAAGTAATATTTTTAAGGAAGAAATTGAATCTAGTAAACCTATCCTAGTGGAACTCTTATTCTAATATCAAATCCTTCATACACTAGGCCCTTCCAGATGACAAAGCTTTATGGATGATTAACTTCATTATTTCCATAATATGCATCAACAAAGTATATACAGCCTTATGTATACAGAAAAGTTGTTACTGTGAAAATAAGATGATCTTCCACAAACCTTTGTCTTTGCCACCTATATACCAACTTCTAAAAACTTCAACTTCTAAAATGCCGCTCCTAAACTCACCAGGTCCATATTCCCCAACACCTAAGACTCCCTATGGAGCTTGTACCCATCACAGGTCAACTCAAGCTAAGACAGAGGGAAATCAATCCCTCCCTTGATCATGACAGTAAATCTCAAGGCCTGAAGTGCGAATGAAAGCAATTCTATCCTTTGTGTCACAACAGATGTACAGCAATCATCATAACCATCTGTTTCGCTACAAGAAGCTGACTGTAGAAGTAGGGACTATGGAAAATAATGTAAAGTACAACAACATGTGTTCCACGGTGAGTTGGCAGCTTTGCACTTTGCAATTCAATGTTATGAACCCAAGGTACCCTTTCAGGTTAAATCTTACTGATTTGTATTACCTCAATCATATGGGGGTTTCATATGATGGGCAAAATATCACTTTGTCATGGTGATGTGACATAATAAGCAATACTACCGGTTTGACATTACATTTCATCTATGACATATTCTATTCTAAATGCTGTGTCAGGAAGTTGAATGACTTTGGTAATAAACAGATTATTACAATATCCTCCATTATGGATTAATGGATTTGCAAACTAATCCTAAGATCTTCATTAATTTCATCTGTACTCATACCTCACCCTTAAAATTCTAAATTCTTCAGCACCTCAGTACAACTCTTATAAACCTTCATTCTGACTGATCTCTAGAAAGCCTGTCATCCAATGTCAAACAGGAAGTATTTTCAAGTATTTATGTACATGCTGTGCTATGCAATGAACTGCACGAAATAGAATCTGATCTTTCTCATTTTTTTTCTAACAAGTGGGTAACAGTTGGACTAATGGGTAACAGCCGTGTGCTATTTGTTCACTCACTCATGTGATAAAGACTCCTTTACTGTCTAACTACTGGGGCGTCTGACTATTAGGGTTCCACCTCCATTTCCAGGTCTGTCCTGGCTTCCACTGACCACAATCAATATTGGTATAATGGACATGCAAACAGACTCAGAAATCTTCACCAGAACTTCACCCCAATTGCATGTACTCAAAAGCTTGGTTTTCCCTCACAGGACCCAATTCCTATCTTCTCCTCATCCATCCTGCCACTGACCATCCTGCAACCGACCATCCTCAGAGAACCTGCATCCTTTTCCGGTCACCACTGACCAACACTGACCTTCCATCAATGATGGTATAATGGGACTGCAAACAAGCCCTTGTAGCTTAATCTGTAGCTCCATCCCACCAGATCCTTTCATCCAAGAATCAACACCTCTCCCATTCTTTAACTCAACCTTTGTCAAATGTTTTCCTACCGTAATCTTTCTTACCATTTTGATTGGTCCCTTGGAATCTAATCTTACAAATTTCACGCTGGAATGAGTCAAAACTGACCCTCTAATCGATACTGGTATAATGGAATTTGCATGTAGAAACTTCACCTAAGTGGTCAAATGAATTGGACAGTCTGTCTGTACAAATTTACACCATTTACACCAAACCCCCCACACATACCTTTGACAATCTGAATCATAGTAGTATATAATATAGTAAAGTGTTTTTTTTTATAAAAAAAAACAACTTTTTGTTTCAGAAATCTCTGATACATATAGAGACTCTTACCCAGGGCAATAATGAAAATATAGCAAGATTTCTGATTTTCACTCGCACATTCACCCACTATACATTGTGAGATTAAATTCACAAGGAAGCCCCCCTCCCCCGTCAACTCACACCCCTTCCTACTTCCCCCTTTCAGGTTAACTAGGACTATATTTGCCTGTACATAAACTGTCAACTTAGTCAAATATATTTCCAACACAACACCCTAGTTTTCCTTTCCCAGTCTTCATGCAATACTGATTGATCCCTAGGGACTCCGGTAACCCTGGCATCCCAAGGTCATTTCTGACTAAAACTGACCCACAATCAATAATGGTAAAATGGATTTTGTATGCAGACTCCATGCCTAAGTGGTCAAACAAATTGGAGGGAGTTGGTCAAGCAAATTGGACAAAGTTGCTCCATGTTTTCTTTGCCTAATTGGATTAACCGTCCCTTTCATTATTTCAACATTTGAGGAAATGACGACAAGCCCCATGTCTTAATGATGAACATGCACTTCACGACTGGTGATGACTGAGTTCATTTCATTATTTCAGAATTTAAGGAAATGACGGCAGGCACCATTTCTAATGATGAACATATACTTCAGGATTGACAACAGAGTCCATTTCTTTATTTCAGAATTTGAGAAAATGAGACAGGCAGCATGTCTTAATGATGACCAAGCAGTTCAGACTTGGAGTCCATTAGGTTGTCATCATGCTTTAACTCTATCAAGTGCTTTTAAGTAATTAGGGTTCATATTGGAAGTAATACTGATGTGAAAGAAGGACAAATGTAGACAGAGTGAAACATCAGCATGAAGTGAAAATAATGACTTGTAACATGACGTCCTTCATCTAAAGAACAAACATCTAAACCTTTTTAATCCTCAAGCAGGGTCCCAGGGCTACATTGTTTCATTCCAGTAACAATTTTATAAATATCCATTCCCTACTAGTAGAGGAACAGTTTAACATGTCAGGTTCAACAAATGGATTGTATCAAGTACTCAGAAATATTTTGCATTTGATCAAGTAAATGGGAGGTATAAGCTTGCGCCAAATTTTCAACTAAAAGTATAGAATATTTTAGTATATAAATCAACCAAGCTGGAGGCATGTTTCATTCAAGAAATTGGTAGTTTTAAAAACGAAATCAAGGGCTTAATGTATCTTTTTCAAAACTCATTATTGCTCACAATATTTAAATGTCATTTTCTTCATAACAAATGCGTCTTGGTATGGATTCAAACAAATTTGACCAATATCATTAATTGACACAAATGTTTTTCAATTTCTATCTTCAACAAGACTACTCCTAACACACTGTTTCTTATTCTCCAATTCTCCTCGAGGCATGTTTGGATCCACAGACCAAATTACCAAGCTCATTTACCAAATACTGAATATCCTGCCACAACACAATATGGCTTCAAGACTTGTTACAATTAGCCAGATTAGTTTTATCTCACGTCCACACAAAGTAATGCTCTTAGAGAGGGGATATATTTCATAATAACCACCCTCGGGAGAACCGTTTCCAGGAGGGGATATATTTCATAATAACCACCCTCCGGAGAACTGTTTCCAGGAGGGGATATATTTCATAATAACCACCCTCCGGAGAACCGTTTCCAGAGATGCTGTTATGACTTTGTAAGGATGTGATACAAGGTTTCACACACAACACAGTACTGTCAGAGTAGGAGATATATTTCATAGCTACAATCCTCAATTGAGAACTGATTTCAGAGAAATATATTATAGGCATAGTAAGGACAATCAGCCATTTTGTTTGAGAAGTATAAAATGTGAGAAGATGTCTTTGGCAGAACCAATTCCATACATTGGTATTGGATTACTGAACATTTAAAAATGAAAGAAAAAAAATGGGAATGCTTTGATCAATGGCTATCAGCAGATAGTATACAGGATAGAATGAACATACATCATGTAGTCTAAACTTTTCATGAAAATCTTAACTTCATCACTTGATGAATCTGTCATAGGCGCGATGGTGAATTGTAACCAAACTTGAAGAAGAACTTTAGGTAGTGTTCTTAAGTTAAGATAAGATATAAGATAAGATAAGATAAACTTTATTATCCCAGATGGGAAATTTGTCTTACACTCAAAGAGTCTTTGGTAGAATACAATACGAAATAACAATACATGAATAAATCAAGTAAAACTGACAATTAAATTAATTGGTTGATTAAATTGGTAACCTAACCTAACCTAACAATAAAGGCTGGTAAACAGTAGGTGGTTATGTTCCTGCCTAGGCAGTTTCCAGATGAGTGAGAATCATCAGCAGAAACCATTCCATGTGACAAATCCTGGTGGAGTGCGCAAGGAAAGAGTTGGGAAAAAATTGAGGATTGTGCAGATCGAGTTTTCAAGCTGTCTTATTTGATTCTGAGTTCACCACTTGAGAGCTTTCTGCAGAGAAAGTTGAAGAAAACATTGCATGTATGAGCCATAGGGGACAGCTGGGGGTAGATAAATACACACCTGGGAGATGGGGAGGATTTTTAGCTATTAGATATCAAGGGGTGGGTGGTAGTTGTCCAACGATATGGAATATACTAACAGAGGAGGGGATATACTGATGATGGAGCATGGCAGATGTAAAGGGTTTGTTTTAAACTTCAACTTATTACTTTAAAACACTATGATGAAGGGTATCTTTGCCCTGTAATGAGCCAGCAGGGATGTTAGAGCGCAGACTACCTCTCTGGTAGAGAGCTATAATGATGATGTAGTGTAAGGGTCTTTAAGCAATCTAAAGTAGTCTGACTTTAAGCAATCTAAAGTAGTGCAACATTAATCTAAAGTCTTCTCTAATGAGTCAATAGGGAGTGATTTATATGAAAACCGAATGTTGACAATAATAGAGAACCGTACAGGGGCTACCGCTTAAGGAGATGTTACAGTATCTAGGGTAAGCTGAGATAAGATTATTTTATTTGCACAAAAAACACCTGTCGTGGGCAGTGCTTAAAAACATTAAGTACAATTCCTTCAGGGATAATAACGTACTTAATGTATTGCCAATGAGCAGCGCCTTTTCACATGATATTAGACATTTTAATCCTTCTGTGAGAAAGATGCATTCAAATCTGACTGAACAAGGAGCAACTTCTCAAACATCAATTGTGAAAAACTCATATACCAGGATGATAAAATAAACAATGAACCTACCTGTATATCCAGGTAGACAATCACAAAGGTAAAATCCGATCCGATCCACACAGATAGCATTGTTCTGACACAGGTGAGTTTTGCACTCGTTAACCTCTACATCACACCTTTCACCTGTCCATGCAGGTGGGCAGGAACAGGTAAAAATGTTCACTCCATCCGTGCATGTTCCCCCGTTCCTACACGGTGCCTCTGCACATTCATTGATGTCAGTTTCACAGAGTGGGCCGGTGTACCTGTTAGGAGGTAAAGGTTAAAGATATGTATTTTTTACTTAAGATAAAGTTCATCTGATTAAAGTTGTCATTAATTGATTAGTTTATAACCATTCCTATTGGCCATTCGCAACTATTACAACTCATTAATCAAATGTCTGCAAATAACTCCATGGAAGATGAAAAAAAAACCCCAAAACATGCAAAACAAATCACTAGACAAACAAATTAATTGAAATATTTGCTTTAAGGCCTGAAACAGATAATTTTAAATTCAAATTAATCAATACAATGACTTTTTTACCTACCCAGGGGCACAGGTGCAACGAAACTCGTTAACTAGATTAACACAGGTAGCTTCCTTAGCGCAGGGAGAGCCTGCACATTCATCGACGTCCTCGGTGCAGTTCCTGCCAGTCCACCCCGCAACACACGTGCATTCATAGTCGGCCAGTTTATCGACACAGGTAGCTCCGTTCTTGCAGTATCCAAGAAGACACTCGTTAATTTCAGTTTCACACCTTTCACCTGTATATCCAGGTGTGCAATCACAGGTAAAAGAGTTGAGTCCATCGCGACAGCGGGAACCATGTTCGCACGGGTTCGGTGAACAGTCGTCGATGTTAGTCTGGCATTCTGACCCTGAAATTTACAATAAGGGATTTAGTGAGCACGACTCAATCATAATATTCCTGCTTTCAACATTGGTAAAAATAAGAAGAAACAAGATAGTAAGGTAAGGTGAGGTGACTTTGTGTTTAATGATGCTGTCAAGAGTATTTCACTTATATCTCGGCTGCTGAGTATTAATGCAGCGAGAAAGACTGCAACACCATGTGGTTATGTATTGCGGTGAACTAGCGAACCATGGGTGATACTGCGCTGAAATTCAGTGTAGCATTGCACCCAAACCTTATTGTGTGTAGAACAGTTCTATAAAGCAGACAAAGTTGCCGTGCTCCTGGCAGTTTCAAAGTACGGACCTCTTGATCCCAAGCCGAACACGTTAACCACTGTGCTATCCCACCCTTCAAAATAGTAAAAGACACATCAATGAATGTCCTTTGTATGATCATACCCACTGCAGTTTCTACAGGCAGAGAGGGGAGTTCAGAGATACAATATAGAATGACAATATGACACACATTGCAAAAAAGTCATAATTTTATTAAAACCACAAATAATCTAGGTATCATGGTCACATTAGTTAACTTTTGTATACCTTTGGATAGATGCTTCAGACGCAAGTGACTCCTTCAAACTTCTACTTATCGAAAGGGAGAGGGGGGGACTCTATTTTATGACATTGATATTTTGAAAAGATATGAAATTCTTGAAAGACATTTACGGTACACAAATTTAACAGTGAAATTTATCACCTCATCTCTCCTATTGTCATTCCCATCATTCATTCATCAGGAAGATAAGATAAACATCAGATTGAAAATAAAAGCTGAAACAGACATTTCCTGTAAAATTAATCCCAATATACCGGTAATTAAGACATTAGAAATAAATACTGGTCTCCTTATTCATTGAAATAATCACTGGTTTGTAGGTATTGTCTTTAAGAATTCATCAAAACAATAAAAACCCAATTGAACCTAACGACCTCTCAACAAATCCAAACAAAAAGTTCAATTGAATCTCAGAGACAATTCCTATCTCCCATTGTCACCAAAATCTGTTTTTTATTTTAATTTTTTAACATTTCCAACACCAAGAGACAAAGACTCGACCATCAATTACCACATGACATTGACAACTGAAGAACAAAAACACGAAAGAAATTCTCCCGGAGAACAAAACAATTTTTTTCTCCCAACTGCAATTTTCACGCACCAAGCATTTTTAAAAGCTTCCCTGCTGAGAAAAATTGCGTAAGCGAGAAATTTGCTCCTGGGGACATTTGGGGACAATTCTTGATTGATGGCTCGTCACTACCGCAATAAAGACGATCTCGCTAAATCGAGACAAAACACGACAGACAGTCGTCATGGGCTGTGAGTTATTTGTCTCGCGTAATCAGTTGAGTTGTGTCATCCAATAATGTCCAGAAATTATCAATAAAATTTGAGAGAAAAAATTCCTTCATTTTAGCATATGTGATTAGCGTACAATGAATACTCGAGGGACAAAGGAACTTTGTAGAGATGATTGGTTATTGACAGCAGTGTAAATGGACCCCTATAACATACCATTCAGACATGATACGAACAGGGGAATAATTATAAGAAGAAATCAATTAAATATGATATGTTGTCCAAGCTGAAAGCCTGCCTCTGATTCATTGTTATGATATCTGTGATCAAATATACAGGGTTTTTATTGTGAATCTTTGAAAATATCTTTTCATTTTATTTTTGTTTTTCAATAATATGAACTTAGGAAATGATACAGAGAAATTAATTGAATATATGCTCTCAAAGATAAAAGCTGGTTTCCTTTGTTGAAATATGTGCAAAATTAAGAAGATTTTGAAGTAAATGTTTTGTAATTATATTCCTAATTTGATATTAAACAAAATTTCTTTATAGGATGCAGTAAAATGGATTAACACACAATATGAGCTATTTGATAATTTGAGGGAAGACATTTATTAAACATGATAGATCACCAAAGAGGAAAGTTTCAACTGTTTTCTGAACAAAAACATTTCTTAGATCCTTCAAAGATGAAAGATTGATTCCCTTTGAAAAATTTCTTGAATAATTTTCGGTTAACATTTTTATGTTATAAATTGATTGTAATTGATGTTAATGACTGAAAGTTGAGCTTGATGAAAGCTTGCAGAAGAAATAAACAATTTATATTTCATATTTTTAATAACAAATTAAAGAATAAAGCAGGTTTTTTGGTTCCAAAAGAGTAGTAAGTTTGTCAATATTTCTTGGTGTGCAGCACATTATTGATCATGACAATTTAGTATTTTGAGACAAACAAGTTTCCAGTTTCATTCTGCAGCAAAGCTCAAGAATTACTCATAATTAGACACTCAGTGTCATCAATTTATTTCAACCAATGGGATCTCTTAAAAACAGTGTTGTGCGACATGGCTAATACTAGTGGTCTGATGACTAACTGTGATGAGTGTGTTTAGCAAGGCGACATGAGATTAAATATTTGACTCTTTGCCTGCGTGACTTCAGATAGCGGGTAATTCGTTGTTTTTATGAACGTGGGGTGTCCTGGGGATTACATGCTCTTAAAACGCATTTCATCATACCAATGAATTTAGAAATTGCAAACTGTTACAATATTTGTCATCAGTGCTGTGTATAAAGAATGGGTTCATGAAGGACAGTTAAAAATTATGAAAGAGAGCTTTGTGGAACATGCTCATTTTATAAATATATCAGATATATAATTGTATAAAGTTTCAAATATATATATGCATATATTTGTTTTATTTCTTTCTAAACTTATACAGGCAGGATATAGCTTTATAGCTGACCCGTCTTTGGTGATGATAATTTGATAAAATTTAAACATTTGATCTTATGTTTTAAATTTCTAAATTAATTTCTAGTTAACTTCATGTCTTTTGACGACGCTCTCCTCCTCTTTAATTTTACCCAACTCCTGTTGGTTCCGTCATAGTATCCTTCAGTGGATCCGCATGCTTGTCAGCCCAACCATACACGTATTCTTAGACAGGTCGTCAAGCGCATCACCAAATGTAGTTTTAAATTTCTAAAATGTTATGCCAATATATGTATATTCATTCTCATTCCAAATTCAGAATTGATAGAAATGATAGGACAAGGATACTCATGATTAAGAAATTGATAAATCAGGTAATCAAAAAAAGTCCTTATTATGAGAGATATATTCAAAAACAACATTTTCACCTGAAAAGAAACTTTTCACAACCCGCTAAAGTAGTCTCTGTGCAATGGTATAGGATGGCACAAAGGGTATAACCTTAAAGTTAAGTTCTTTTGTATAAAGGCCACATGGTCATTTCGGGTTTCTCTTTAAAAATAAATTATAATAGATTAATTGTTCAAATATAAAACGCGAACATGAAAAAAAAACCCAGAAATTCAGTCTCATAAATATATAATTTTCTTATTAAAAGTTGAAAAGATTTTTTAAAAAGCTAACAAAAGGAAATCATCTAAATTGATCCAAAGTTATTTCAACACAAACAGATGGCAAAGCATCAACTGTTTTCATTTTCTCTAAGAACTCCATCTATTCGTGATTTAAAATGACAGGTTACTCTCGTCGTTAAGACAAATGTCGTAATTACAAACACATTCTGACCGTCGGGTTTAAAGATTACTCTGTCCTGTCATGCTAGCCTCTCTCTGATGTTTGACACATTCGCTTCCTTCTCGTGAATCATCCCTTAAACGGGGTTCCGCTTTGAAGATGGAGTTTTTTACTAGACATCATTAACAATCTTTGATAATGTTCCTCAGTTTTTGACAAAATGTTTTTGTAACTTGACAAATGGATTTGTGACAAATATTAGAGACAGAATTCAAAGTGACAATTGCATTAAAATCAAACATTTTTGAGAAAAATCTTTCATCATCATTCCTTTACTTCAATTGTTTTCAGACGAATTGAGGAAGATGGGTTGTTTTATCGACTGATTTTACCGGTAATGCTACTGACATGAATCATTTAGATTAAAGAAAATCACTAATTTTTACAAATTAAAAATAATTTCTTTTTATTGTACCAACAGAACATATTAATTTATCAAATTATTAATTAATCCAGTATTGTATTGATTTTATCGTATGAAGACTGAAAATGGACCTTATAAAAAATACATGTACACATAATCAAAGAGCAGCACTATATATTCAAGATATTTATTACTAGCAATTGATTACAATTAAATCTTTTGCTAATTTCAGACTTGTTTTGTTTCATCTTCGTGTATGTCTAACGACCTGAAACCTTCCACACATTAAATGGCAAGTCTTTGTCCAATGGTCAAACCAAACCTATCCTTGGGGGAAAATTAACTCTTATTTGATTGGTCAAAATCTTAACAATTAGATTCTGATTGGCTGAGAAGTTGACAAATGGCTTTTGATTGACTATTTAGATGTCACTATTTCCCTTTGATGTTCTGGAGTCACATTAATCGGATCTCCTATGTTACAGGGCATCTGATGTGCACATCTTTAATCAGTTGTGTTCAAGCTTGTGAGGGGGAATTACTTGTGATTTGATCATACAAATCGAGATTGTTGATTCATAAATAATATCCAGATGACTGGTCTTGATATGACCTCCGATATTGATTTTATTGGAAACATTAATTTATTCTGGATATTCTAAAGAAGACCACATATCACCAAGACTTGAAAACCTAATATAATCTCCTTACAGAATATCAGATGGTTATAATTATAACCAATAATACACAGTTGACTTCAGAAAATACGCAATATATAAATTTTAAATTGAGCTAATATCAATTGTATGCAAAAGATGATAAACACATCTTGCACAATTGCATAACTTCAAAGCAAAACCAACAAACTTCTTAATGAAAGGTCAGCACTGAAAGGATTAACTGCTGACAATAAACTGTATGGTGTGAAGACGTAACTGTACTTCAGTAAAACCAACAACACTAACACCCAAGCACTAAGACAGCAGACAAAATATTGCATACGCCTGTTTGTGCTTTATATCCAAAAGTACAAAAACCCTTCACATCAGTTGTAGCATGAAAAAAACCCAGATAAACTTGGTCTCTGATTAATAAAATTAAGAAGACAAATATTTTTGTATTTCATCAAAATCATCTGCCATATAGATCACCAATATTACTCAAAAGATTATCTTAATTTAACGAAAGCAATGGCACAAAACCATTTCTTTGTTAACAGCAAACACAAATTAAAAACAGATGTTAAACAGTTTACTTTTATCAAATGACTTAAAAACTTCCTTTTATCAATTGCAAATTATCAATTGAAAACAATAAATGTGAAACCGTGTCAATTTATCAAATACCATTATCACGAGAACCAATGACATTATACCAAACGGTGGAACCAATTGAAGTGCCCCCTGTAAACAAACCATAACAGTTGAACTTGAGGATAATAAAATCGGACTATTTGGTCTCTAAATGAAGTTATTAACGAGGCCACATCAGGACAATCTTTGATGACAGAACTCGACTCCAGTGCTTGGGTTAACAAGTACATTTAATGAGCAGCATTTCCTGATTGAACATACCACAATGTAAAGCTCATCATCTCTCCAATCTCTCGGGTCCAGTTCAAGCTGGCATTGTCCAATGAAAAAAAAGATCCACAGAGTTTGTGGAAAAACTTTATCTCTAAGTTGCTGAGCGAACCAGGATTGTCATAAAGAAAAGGGATCAGACCTCGACGCTAGAGGAAAGTCTTTCTGTTTAGTTGAAGAGTGAGCCAGGATCTCATGTTAGAGAAAAATCTTTCTCTTAGTATCAGAACGAGCCAGGATCATATTAAAGACCTCGTGTTAGAGGAAAGTCAGTCTCTTGGGTTCGGAGCGAGCAGCCATTGCATAATATACAGACAAGGGATCAGGGTTGAGCTAGCGGAAAAAAGGGTTTAACGGCTTAATGTTATTTTACCAGGTCTTTAGAGACCATAAAACAATAAGGGATGCAACCAAACCATCTGTCATACAATCCGCTTCACCAGTGGACCAGGAGCTGCTTGTTGTTTTTCTTATTGTTATTGTTTTGACTTGTGTTATGTGAATCGCAGCGGATGTTAACTTTGTTTATAAGCAGACATTTAAATGCAAAATTCTGTTCAAGTATGCCATCTAAACAATTTCCTTCACTCTTAAATTATATTTACATGTTTTCTATGTTTGAGTGTTTATGTACCTTTTATTTGTATATATAATCTCATGTACCTTATATATATATATATACTATATGTACCTATATGATTTTTATGGAAAGTGTCTCATAATTAAGCTACTGGATACCGGGTAATATACTTTTTACCTACTCATATTCTCTCGGGTATAAGTTCATACTCGAGCCTAAGACCACCACTTTTCAGAGGGTTGTCCTGGTTGGGGTTATTTTCTAGTTATAGCCCACCCCCAATTTTGCAAGATGTTCAATGGTCATACATTACATAAATTTATAATATTATTTTAAGTAAAGTGTCAAAAACCCACATAAAACCAATTCTGACTGTCTGACGGTCTCTGATATGAATTTTCATCTGAGTTGGGGTCTCTCCTGTCTAAAAGCCCACCCCCATGTTTTCAAGATGTTGGTTTGCCTGGCCTCTTGGTCTTATACCTGGGAGAACAAATATTTGACATCCATTGATAAATAATGAAAGTCAAAAGTAAACTCTTGTTTTGTTGTTCATTGTACTGTAAGCTTCATGATTTAACATAGATTTATGAGTACATTTGAGCAGGTGAAATTTTTACTATTTGAAAGAAAAAACTGACTTATTATATATATCATGTTATGCAATTCACTGACATTTATGGGCTTTATTTTTCTTACATTTATGCAAATTCATTTCTTTTACTCATACTTTATGAATCAATAAATTAAATTTGTAAAAGCAAAATTGATTAAAAGAATTTAAAGAAAACTGATTCAACACAATGAGCATTGAATTTAATTTTTTTTAAAGAATCAAATTACAAAGTTATGTCACACTCGGGGAAAAATTCACGATCAATTGATCTCTTAAATCTTTTTTGAAATGTCTGTTGGAGTTAATGAACTTGCAAAATTTTTAAAAAAGAAATTCAAACAACTGAAGACAAAGGAAGAGCAGAGATATGCCATTTGGCCCGAGGACACAAAAATTGATGGAATGCAAAAAAAATGTTTTTAATGAGATCCCGGGAGATTTGAATTGAGCTCGTCACGTGGGATTCTCTCGGCATAGTTCCATTGTTTGTGTCTGTGACTCATCAGACAGAGACAGAGTGAAAACCTGAAGATGTTTTGGTCTCTGGGGCTCAGGACACACAAGGGAGAAGGTGACAGGGGAGGGGTGGGCTCTGTCTGAGAGAGTTTTAGGGGTTTGTTGGGTGATGAGGGTTGAGGGGAATTTTAAAAGGGAGTAAGATAAAGCAATGGCTGCTATTTCATGTACTTGATATTAAAAGATCTAAGCAAACACAGTAGAACACTGAATTTTAAAAAAAAGGGTTCTGAAACAAGTTTTCCGCTAAACAACTACTTCTTTCAACCACTTGTACTTGTTTCTGATGTTTATACTTCTGTAATAGGTCTAATGTAAAGGTGTTGACAACACCCAATGCTAAGACGTTGACAACACCCAACACTAAGATGTTGACAACACCCAATGCTAAGATGTTGACAACACCCAATGCTAAGATGTTGACAAGACCCAACACTAAGATGTCGACAAGACCCAATGCTAAGATGTTGACAAGACCCAATGCAAAGATGTTGACAAGACCCAATGCTAAGATGTTGACAAGACCCAATGCTAAGATGTTGACGACGAGCGCAAAGATGTTGACAACACCAAGTGCAAAGATGTTGACAACACCAAGTGCAAAGATGTTGACAACACCAAGTGCAAAGATGTTGACAATGACTGATGCAAAGATGTTGACAACATCTAGCACAAAAATGTTGACAATGCCTAATGAAAGAAAACCTACAAAGTGCAAGATGTTGACAAGAAGCAGCACTTCCAAATACCAACTTTCACATGTCAATTTCAACAAAATTACCAACTTCAAAATCTCCATCAAGCACTTGATAACCCAGCTGTTTCCACACAAATCCCTCCTTTATATTTCTAAGTTCTAGTCAGACTTCTCATCACAAAGCAGTGTTTGTAATTCAAATAACAGCGACTGCTAATCACAGTATCAACGTGAAGTAGTTGGTTCACTGCCGGACAATGAAAGGAAGCCCGCATAAAGTCTACACAAGTGTGTTTGTCAAGTCTGTCAGATTGTTTCGGAACCTATTGTGTGACAACCTTCCCCACACGAGGCCACTATTCACACCATTCTGGTGATTCCCCCAGATCTGATTCCAATCCGGATATTGGTAATATTAGAGAAAATGTTGTTTTAGACATGTTTTGTGCTTTTAATAGAATACACCATGGCCTTTATGCATCTTTGATCAAGACGTAATCATGGCTTTGTTGATTTTTCTTGCATTTTGATTTTTTTTACAAAGTTTATGAAAGGATTATATTATGCACCAAGATGTTTATGATGTAATTATCATATTTCTAGTGAAAATGATGTTCTATACATATATTACTTCCATGCTAGTTTTATAGTGGCATTATATGCCGTTATAAAGAAGATTATTGAGCACAAAAGAATAAATTTTGAACATTTATAAAACTACTCCCAGTTAGAATTTAATCACAACAAATACTGAATCTCATATAATTAGAATAAAAATCTGAAAAAATAAAAACGGTTGAATAATTGCATAACAGATTTGGAAATAAATCATCATTATGTAACAAAATTACCGGTAAACAAAACACAAAATCAATACTCTGAAATTTATTCTAATTCTTAGAATCATGATCGCTCATGAACAAAACCCATTAAAACTTGAAATCTGCACAGTCAAACCAGCCTTGAGGTAAAAAAAACTTGTGATGATTATTGAAAGCTAGATTATAAACTTGTTATGATATCAGTGGTTCCACCCCCACAATTACAATAATTGAATCCATGGTTTCTTGATTTTTATTTTATTATTAATTTTATTACAAATGAAAAGTAGAGAGCAAGAAGTGTCAAATTTAGAGTTCCCTTTTGAAAATGTTTCCTTCAGTTAATCCAGGGTAATGTAAGAAAAGACATCAAAGCTGAAGAAAAATAAAGACTGGGGGAGACAAGTGGTATAAAAACAAACAAGATTTTCATGAATTATAGCCTAATAGAATAATATATTTACTGAATGAGCCATTTCAATTGTAAGCCATGAAGTCCTTGATCTTGTTATTAGAAACACTATGGGAAGTATATCTTTTCATCAGGCAATATAGATTCTGGTTATTAGAAACACTAAAATGTTTTTCAAGCATTATAGATACTAATTTATTACAAGTACTCTCTCACACATATCACAGTCCTACAAAGAAGCACCAGGGTAAGCTGAGAGCCATGTTAAAGAATGAAGGTTATGGTTAACCTTAGTCAACTTTGCGTTTTGTGAAAGAAGGTCCTAATCAATGGGCAACTGAACAGTCATTTAACATTTTCTTTTCAGTGCTAATGAAATAAACATTTTAACTATTGTAATTAAACATACATTTTAACGTTTAATATCCAGTGCAAGCACTGCTCACTGGTGGTACATTATTGCCCTGAAGGAATGGTACTGTCGGTGCCGCTACCAAGCGTTCCGCGTGACCGAGTCAGTACTTCCAGTGTTCATGTTTTCTAGTCATAAATCGCAAATGAAGTCTTCTTTGTTATGAAATCTGCACACACAAAGTTATCGCAAGTCATCACCGAAATCTCATCTGATCTTCCCATCTCACCATTATTACCGGTATCCATATTATTACTAATTAGTTTCAAAGGACCTTTGTTAGATATGAAATTACTAACATTAAATTCCTGGTCATGAAACATTAAAACATCAAGCTATTCACATAAAAGGTTGAAAAGACAAAAGGTTATCAAGACTGTTATTAGATCTCTGATGTTTTGGGGAAATTAAAATATAGTTTCATATCAGCTGATAAGGTATCAACTATAAGCCATCTTGCCTCATGGTAGGTGAATCATTCGAAAGATTTACATCAAATGGCAAATCAAGATACTCTAAAGTGAAACAAATTAACCTCTCACCATATTCTCTTCATTAAATCAAAATGGCCAGCTCCTGAGGTTAAACATAGAATAATGAGTTTCAGGTTTTCGAATTGCCTTGTTTCTATACCCCAATAAAATTTAATATCAGCTGAAATTGATGATATGAAAGTACAAAGAGATAAGCTTGGGGTGCAGTGGGTTTGAAATCCCCCCCCCCCCACAATTTTTTGCGTGTTAATTTGATTAACAACCTTTTTCAATACAGTAATAATCATAATATTTTACTAATATTTTACATACTATGATGATAGATTTAACTCCAAATATCCAGTGTAAACATTGCTCACTCGCAGTACAATAACAGTACATTTTAACCTGAAGGAATTGTACTGCTATATGTGACCACATACTGGTAGGTAGGTATTTCCTGTGTCCAGGTACCCATTTATTCTGGGGAGGCTGTGTGCAATGTGGATGAAGTGCCTAACCCAAGGATACAACTGAGACCCAGGTCACAAAGTTTTGGTTTCTCCAAAGGGATTCGAACCGAGGACTCTGGCATAAGAGGTCAGCAAATTAACCCAACTCACCACTACACTACTGAACACCTCTCTTTGAAATTACCTGGATTCACCTATGATATAAAACTACAAAGTAGCAATTTTATGGTATTTTTAAACTGCATATCTCTGGGGCTCTCTTAATATCAAACAATAAAAAATGATATCCATTGAAATGTTAACTTTAAAAGGAATATCAGGTAACTTTGTACTATCAAACTACAAAGATACAAATCGATTTGATACTTGAAATCCACATCAAATATCTTTAGTTATATCAGATCAATTTTCAAGGCAGCATAACTCTAGGCATTGTGTAAGAATTATCCTAATTACTGTAATGAAATTGAAACATTAATTACCATAATTAAATTTCACTACATTGTTATAAAATATGTCATGGGAATCTCATTTCTGACAAGAGAAATCACGTTTATGTAATTTGTTAAATGAAATTAATATGATATTAAAAAGATATTCATGACATATCAGTTCCTAGAAAGCTTTAAAAGGTAAAACAAATATATTTTGAATAAAAACTTCATACTTTCACAAAAGCCTATATACATTTTCTATTATTTGTATGTTTGAAAGCAATTTAGAATTAACTGCTTTTGTTGATTTTCATCATCAGTTTTAACAGATTTTGGATTTTAACTAAAAAAAACTCAAGCAACAATTATTAAAGCTGTATCCAATACCTTCACATACAGTTAATTCAACATAGTACATGTTGTGATAAAACAATGACATACTTACCGGTACACTAATGTCCGTACCACATCATTATACGAAAACAAACACAGACTGTATTGACTATAAGACCAGGTAGACATAAACCAGAGTTTTTAGTAAGTCAATTTCGACCAGCTGTTACCTATAGGTTATATCAGTTAAACAGGTATAGTCACAAACTGAGAATACAGAACTGTGCATTGAATATAGACTTTTATTATATGACGAGCAGTGAAATCCTTGGATTTATTAGTGAAATAAACTGTCTATCAAGCTAATATATAAAATAACTTATATTTTCACTGCGAACAGTGACTGATATAATTTGACGTCATAAAACAATGGTCTCACGCGGTGTTATGATGTCTGGTACACCATAATAAGGTTGATAGAGGACAAACAAGTGAGCTGTGGTTCAGCTGCTGTTTACTTGGTGCCATGTGGGGTTGATACAAAAAGTAGGAGTGGAGCTATTACAAAATATAACTTTAGGTAAATGTGAATATGGATTATGAACTATAAATTGATATTATAACATCCGTCTTCTTTTAGATGAATACACTGGTATTGATAGAGATTAAGAGTTCAGATTTTGTATGCAGCTTGATCACTTTTATAAAGTTAATTAGAGACAGTCTCTGTATCGGCTCGGCACTCTGATAGGACGACCTGTGCGAGATGTCCTCACATCTGAAGACTCTGTTGGGGCTGTCGTCTCAATGATTGGAGGAGGCAGCTGCATCACTGGTGCTGCTGGAGTAGCTGCCAAAGTAGACTTTTCTGTAGCCGAAATGTCTGCATAGTTAGGGGCCATTTCACGTAGGTCACATCTGTTCCGCCTGAGAGTGTTGCCACCAGCAGTTGTGATGAAGTAGGAGCGAGGTGTAGTTACATCTTGCCAAGCAATCTTCCCGGGTGTCCAGCTTCTGGTCACATGGTTGTACACTCTGACAGGTTGACCTGGAGTCAGAGTAGGGAGATCAGACCGAAGGGCATTTTTGTCATGTTGATATTTCATGAGCTCTTGACTATTTTTCTGGTGTTGTCTGTGCATCTGGGCTGCAGTGTTTGGTCCGTGTCTTGATGGCAGAGTAGTGGCGATAGGGCGTCCCAGTAGCATCTCTCCCGGTGATGGAAGGTTTGTTGATACAGGAGTCGCCCTCAGGTGGAGGAGTGCTTTATCAATGTCCTGGTGATCTTCAAGGCATTTCTTTATGAGTGGTTTGACGGTTCCAACCGTCCTCTCTGCGAGACCATTTGATCTAGGATAATGTGGAGAGGAGGTGATGTGCTTGATACCCCATTCCTCGCAGAACTGTTGGAAAGGCTGTCCGCTGTATTGGGTGCCGTTATCACTTATGATAGTATCAGGCTTCCCAAATGTGGCACATAGAGCTTTGACTTCATTTGTGACTGTTCTACTCGTAACAGAGTTTGGAAGCTGTCTCACAAATGGAAACTTGGAAAAGTAGTCGGTCACAAGCAGGAAGTGTTTGTCTTTAATCTGGAACAGGTCTGTTCCGATCTTCTGCCATGGAGCAGCCGGTATGTCGTGTGGTATGAGAGGTTCATGCTTGTTCTGCGGTCTGATTTCCTGGCAAGTTGAGCAGCCTCTGACTAGCTTGTCTATGTCTTCATTGATACGTGGCCAAAAGACAGATTCTCTTGCTAATTTCCGGGTTTTCTCAATCCCTTGATGCGATGTGTGGAGCTGAGCCAGAATATCTTTGCGCAGACTCTCAGGTATGAGGACTTGTTTCCCTTTGAAGATCACTCCATCCTCGATGGCCAGCTCATCTCTGTACGACCAGTATTGTCTGACATCTGTGGTTAGAGACTTGATGTCTTCAGGCCATCCGACATGAATGACTTCTTTCAGGATATTTAAGACTTGGTCAGAAGAGGTTTCGGTTTTTAGCTGGTTTTTCTTCGTTGTTCCAAAGTTGATTAGATCAATGCTGACGTCATCTTCTTCTTCAGCATGCAGACCGTCAACTCTCATGTCAAGTGGGATCTCACCTGCATTTTGTGGATTTGGTAATCTTGACAGCGTGTCGGCCAGGATCATGTCTTTACCTGGTCGATAGATCAGTTCAAATTCATAGCCGGTCAGTTGGAGAAACATGCGTTGGAGTCTAGGCGGTGCTTTGTTGATCGGCTTTTGGTGAAGCATGACCAGCGGTTTGTGGTCAGTGACAGCTGTGAATCTACGACCATACAGATATGTGTGGAAACGCTGAATACCATGGACTAGTCCGAGAGCCTCACGCTCAATGTTTGAGTAGGCAGACTGTGTTGGGGTGAGAGCTTTCGAAGCAAACGCAATAGGCTTGTCCTGGATTAGTGCTGCTCCAAGTCCTTTCATTGAAGCGTCTACCTCCAGCGTCAGTGGCTTCGTCATGTCGTAGTAACCAAGGCATGACTCTGAGTTGACTAGCGTCTTTAGTCTTTCAAAACACAATTGGTGATTGCTCTCCCACAGAAAGAGAGAATCTTTCTTGAGTAGATCTCGTAGCAACTTAGACTCAGCACTGTAGTTTGGTACGTACGGGCTGAGGTAAGTCATCAATCCAAGAAATCTCTGCAGATCATCTTCAGATTCTGGGGTTGGCATCATTTTAATATCTCTGATTTTGGCAGGGTCTGGACGGATTCCCTTGTCTGTGTATAGGTTTCCGAAGAATGGAATGCATGATTGTTTAATCATGCATTTCTCTGAGTTAAAGACCAGACCTCTTTCTTTTGCTCTATGCATGAGATTTGCAAGGTTGCGATCATGTTCTTCTTCTGTGTTACCGCAGACACACACATCATCTGTGATGCCTACAGTTCCAGGTAGTCCTTCCAGTATTTCAGTCATTTGTTGCTGGAATATGTCCTGACTCACTGATAATCCAAAAGGAAGCCGTTTCCAACAATACCTTCCAAAAGGAGTTCTGAACGTTGTCAGTGTTTGGCAATTTTCATGAAGTGCCACAGACCAGTAACCTGCTTTCGCATCCAACTTTGAGAAGTATTTTGCCCCTGCAAAAGTTGGATTCAATTCTTCTAGGGTTGGTACCTTGGTAGGACACCTCTTCAGGGCTTTGTTGAGGTGAAATGGGTCAAGGCAAACCCTCAGATCACCGTTCTTCTTTGTTACATAGGTCAGTGATGAGCACCAGTCTGTGTGCTCTGTCACGCGTCTGATTACACCAATATCTTCCATTCTGTTCAGTTCATTGAGGATTTTTTCACGTAAGTGTATGCTACACTTTCGAGGGGCATCGCAATGTGGAGTTGCATCCTCTTTCAGGAACAGCTTTGCGTGGCATTTGAAGTCACCAATAGTGTCAAATTGTTGCGGGAAGTCTCTTTTCAGGTCTTCGACTGAACTGTATGCGACTAGAGGTTTCACTGCGTCACAGTGTATTGTCAGTATCTTGAGGCTGTCGCAGGTTGGCAGGCCTACAACTGCTGGACCGGGAACATCAACGACGTAGAATTGGGTGTCTTGGAATTCTGTTTCACCAAACCGGCACTGCATTTTCAATGAACCTACGCATTTGATTGGCAAGTCATTATACGCTGTTAGCTTGACATTGTTCACTGGAGACAAGATATCTGAGAACTCAGCATCCCCATACATCTGACGAAATGTGCGGATTGGCAAGGTATTGCCAGATGCACCTGTGTCTATCTTTAGCTTGAGACGTTGGGTACCTTGGATTCTTGGAGCTTTGATGTCCAGGAGAGTATATGCTGAGTTACGAGCTGGGTTTTCTATGGAGTCCATGCAGTGGTTAGATACTGTCACCGCATGATACTGGAGAGAAAAGTCTTGTGTCTCTCTGGTTTGCACATCTTCCTCATGATCATCTACCTCTTCATCCTCGATTTCAACAAGATGGAAACGTCTACCCTGAGGGCGGCGACGTCCCTGATCTCTAATGTTTCTAGTTCTTGGCTCAGTGTCATTGCGACCCTTACGGTGTGGATATTTGCGACACATTTTAGCCCAATGTCCTTTGATACCACACTTGTCACATTTATCTTTGTATGCAGGGCATGATTGAGGTTTGTGATGTAGTCCACATTGACCGCATGGTCTTTGATTGTGTTTAACAGTGTGTATGTCTGCAGTGATGTCACTGTTCAAACCCTTTACCTGTCGATGTCCAGCGCTGATTGCTTCATAGCGACGGCCTTCTTCAAGTGCTAGTGTGAGCTTGTAACCTTTCTGTTGGCGGAGGAGATCATGCTGAAAAGCTTCAAATGGTGTGCTAGCTATGAGAAGTTCTAAAATTCTTTCTTGCAGTTCATCATTGTTAAACTCACACTTCAGTGCAAGTGTTTTGCACCTTGTCACAAAATCGTCTATACCCTCATCTTGCTTTTGTCTGTATTGCATTAGCTCTAGGCGGTATACACGAAAATTTACTTGTAACTTCAACTGTTTTTCAAAGTACTCCCAGATTGCCTTTGGTTTTTTCAAATCAACTGTTGACAGTCCTGAAGCATTTAACCTGCGCAATCCTTCATTTCCAAGACCTCTTTTAATCTTAAGAGCAATCTTATCATCATCTTCAATCTCCTCATCTTCACAAAACAGTTCCATTTGCTGTCTAAAAAGACTGAAAGTCTCACCTACATCTGCTTGGCTCCAAATCATCTCTGGTATTTTAGGCATTTTGTCCAGGATAGAAGTGGTCCAAAATCAATTTAAATGATGAGAAGGTTGATTGTTCAGGGTTAGACTTGATTATTCATTCCTATTAACCGCTGCCACCATGTTATGATGTCTGGTACACCATAATAAGGTTGATAGAGGACAAACAAGTGAGCTGTGGTTCAGCTGCTGTTTACTTGGTGCCATGTGGGGTTGATACAAAAAGTAGGAGTGGAGCTATTACAAAATATAACTTTAGGTAAATGTGAATATGGATTATGAACTATAAATTGATATTATAACACGCGGCAATTTGGCTTAGGACGTGCCAGTGTTGCTGTGGTGACGGGCTGTTCCCATCGGCCGTTGTACGAGAAAACAACCCTTTTCGGACGTAATTACAAGAATAACATAATAAAATAAATAGAATATCCATCAATTCTTGACAAATACCATGTTTATCTCATCCCGTGAGGTAGAAAAGTTATATATTTTCACTCGTAGCTGCGCCTCACCTCACTCGATGAGATAAACATGGTATAAGTCAAGAAAAGACAGATATCCTCTATGTAATCTAGTGTATTCATACACTGAGAATACACAATTTTATTACCCATATGGTTGAAAATAACCGAGTTAATATTATTGATATGAGCACATGTGCATATATCATGTTTGCCTAGCAACCATTGTTTCACCACGACTTCCCGTATTGTGTCATCTGTGACGTCATAAAACGATTGTTCGTGATGTCACTATAGCTTGCCGTCACAAGAGAATAGGGCCGTTTCCTGCCTATTTTTACGCGAATGAAACGGAACAGAATGGGTTATAAAGAAATTATTACACTCGAAACTGTGCCATATGACTTTTACGAAACTCATGCAAATTTTCACAAATTCACAATTGTTTCGTAAAAATCATATGACATGCTTCCTCGGGTAATAATCTCTATTTATAAATTAACTATCAATGTTATGGCATGTATACACCATTTACTGCCTAGACCATATGAACTGGGCCAATACGAGGAAACTGGGCCAATACGGGAAAAACTGGGCCAAAACGAGACAAACTGGGCCAATATGAGTCTGAGCATGCACAGTTGCACATTTGGTGAAAGCCCGAAGCTGTTGCTTCACAACTTTGACCCGTGCTATTTGTTCACCAATCTTGTTTATAATTATTATATGTCTAGTGTTGTGCAAATAGAATGAAAAGACAGTGACTTGTAATCAAGAATAGTCATACACTTACAGTACGCTATTGTAGACATAGAAAGACAAGGATATTTTATGAATGATAAACTTCACTTTATTTCACAATGGCGACGTTTCGGTATAGATCCTTATACCGTTATCAAGCTTCTTTCTATTACACCACCTTCTAGAATGCCTCTCAAACAGTTGGTATTGTAGACATGGATTGAATATAGACAAACACTAAGAAGTGCTCAGTACAAAACGCTGCAGTATTAATCTTATACTGAAAGCTTTTAACAATGACTTCCCTTCATTTACAATGACTTCCCTTCATTTACAATGACTTCCCTTCATTTACAATGACTTCCCTTCATTTACAATGACTACCATATAAAGGTGATATAAATTAACCTTACATACGCTAAACATACACAGCTGTCCGTGATGTAGCTTCCAGTAAGCACTTATCCACACTGAGACAAGAGCCTATAACGAAAATATATAGCAAATTTCGCCTAACTTAAAAATGTGGACTAAACAAATTTTAAGAAATAAGCAAAACTTACAAGTTTATAAAATCAGTTCCACTGAGGATAATTGGGATTTTAATTTCATTCAGACCTTTTAAACAATTTTGAACTTCTAAAAAAATCTGTCACATTGGTTTTATAAGCTTATACAAATAGAGATTCCAAATTGAACATGTCAGTCTCATGCAGAGAGACGAATGGAGTTAAGTGGCTGAATTGACAAGATTTCAACTATCTTACTTGAGAAGCCAAGCAAAGTTTATGAAATGTTAAAGGACAAATTCTAAATTGTAAACAACAGATTCTTCAGAACTAAACCAACATTGAACCAAAACACATCTATACATTAAGGAAGGCTTCCATCCATCAGTGTATTTTGTGGAAATGAAATTTGAGAGGCCATTCCTGTTTACACATATATGTAAATACATGATTATTGCATTATCTAATTGAAACATCAGTAGAGATGTTTTATTATTAAAATGTTAGTAAAAAAAATAGTAAAACTACAGCATTTTTCTCATTTGCCAAACAAAAAAACAAGATGGCGGTTACTCCAATAGAACCCAATCTTTAAGTCCCTAAGCTTATGGAAATAGGGGGAACAAAACTAGCAGCTTGTTCTTATCTACACCGATAGCAGTATCTCACCGAGACTAAGTGAATCAGTTGGAGGAATTAACCAAATTGAGAAACCTCGAGTCGATAGAAACCTTTCTGTGAATCACATAAAAACCTGTGACCTTTTCAACAACTTTTCACTTGGCATTTAAAGTTGGTAGTCATATAAAGAAACGTTTTCAGATAAAACATTCTTTGTTCTGAGTAAGAAATGGTTTTATGTATCCTTATACCTATCATTGGAAAATGACACGTATAATTTTTTTAATTATTGTCATATTTTCACAAAGATTTTTCAATTGCTATTTCTGTATTGTTCTATTGACTTTCTTTCATTAACACATTTCAGTATCTGTATTAAACATGTACATCCTTCTATCATATATTACCAAATGCGTTGAAAATGTTAAAAAAATATGAACTTGGATTCAAATTGAATAAGTCTTAAACTTCAGATATTGATAAGATATGATATTCTATTTTCCGTGAAGGATTTCTTCATCTTATCAAATTATCAGAAATGACAGTCTGTATATTGTTTGAGAGGCATTCTAGAAGTTGGTGTGATGAAGAAGACAAATATTTATAGATGATCAACTTCTTTATTAAAAATACCGAAACGTCGCTATTGTTAATAAAGAAGTTGATCATCCATAAATATTTGTCTTCTTAGTTTGTATATGGAAAGAACTTGTTGCCAATGACATACAACGTAAAGTGGAATCTTATTTAATGCAGAGGTGGACATTGTTGACGATGACATAGATTGTCAAGGAATAGTCTTATCAGCTAATCTAGTACAGATTCCTCTTCAAGACATATAGGAGGACTTTTCTAATGTTTTGAGTTATATTTTCAATATGAAAGGAACTTGTTGACAAAGACATGGATTGTCCTGGATTTGTCTTTTCAGTTATCTCTGTCATATTGCTCTATAGTGCATTCAGGAGTACTATTCCAGAGTGGATTGACAACATTAATGCATGGATGAACATGAGATATTGTTGACAATATTATGAAACATCAAGTTACAGTTCATTGGTGAAAGAGGAAATTTCATCAATAAGTTTGTAAGAACTAAATTCCATATATTTGTAAAATTTGGAATGATAACTGAATTAAATGGTTTAATTGTTGATCTGTGCATGTGGTATATTCTGGTGTGATTTAAGATCTAGCTTATTATTATTATTTTAAAATGAATTAGAAGACACTTTTTTTCTGATAGAACACTGGGGGTAAACCTTTTACTCTTTATTCTAAGATGCCTAGCGGCTAGAACAATCGAAATAAAAGTACTTTATCAGACGATAAAGGTATAGTTTTTGTGATGACGTAACAATTGAATGACGTTTCTGCTCCCCTCGTAGTCACGTGTGCCTATGGTAACCCAACGAAAGAGGGCAGTTGAAAAGACCGTGTTTTTCTGCAAATGATAATGTCCTAAAACAACGGTAGCGTTGTTATAACAATTATTGAAGGAATGTGTTCTTTTGTATCCGAATTAGTCTTAAATTTTAAGCTACATTTGTACTTGAACCAAAACGACGAAATCCGCATAAGGCAACCCCAGGAACCAATATGACGTCACAACAGAACAATGACGCCATAGTCACTGTTGTCGCACGGCTCGCAAGTTGGCCCTGATCATGGATTATTAATATTAAGGAAGTAAACTCTATTTTTCTTGCAAAATTACTCAAAGCAGAATGTTGTGTTATGGGTTATCTTAGAAAAGTAATAAAGTTCGCTGTACCCCAATGTGTTTTGTAATAAAGTATAGTTTTGCCCTGAACTATTATAACATCAAAGTACTGGGACTTGTCCTCGTACTTTAACTATAATAGTTCAGGGCAAAACTATACTTTATTACAAAACACATTGGGGTACAGGGAACTTTATTTCTTAAATATATTTGATGTGAGAACTTGTTAAGCTAATTCACAAATTTGAGATATATACTGTCAATATATGGAGGGAAATTGTTGATATCTTGTCTTAACTCACAGTGAACCAGTTATAGACATATCTTATTCCAAGTTCATTGTACTTTGATAAAACAAAATAAAATTCTTATAATATAGAACCATTCGATAGAGATGACAATCTCTGGTTGATATCCATCACAATGTTGTTGATAATATGATCGAAGGATGACAATCTCTGGTTGACAATGCCATGTATACACATGCGATATCCTGCCTCAAGTGACAGTAAACCGACCACAGAGATCTGTGTGTGGGAGTGTAGATATACTTGGTTTTAACATTACACAGTTCCTGGTGTCTGGTAGATGGACTCATAGCATCCAGAGGGAAATCAAGGTCTGGTTTAAGCATATCTTTTACAATTACTTACTGGAATTGATCATGAAATGTTATACTATGACTACGAATCTTGATTAAATTATCATCGTAGACTGGGATGATAAGATTTATTTGTGATTCTGAAACCTTAATGGATTAGTAATTTGATTATCTTGGTACTAAAGATGTTACTATACCATATACAGTAAAAGGGGTACAGGAATTTGTAAGGAAGTGGGGAGAGGGTGGTCTCATATTGTAAATTAGGAGGGTTTATCAAGATTGCATTAATTTCAAACCCAAGGAACCTAACTTGTATAAGGTGATTTAAGGGGGTTCTGGTTGCTGTGAGTAAAATTATATAAAAAAAGAGCCATTGGCTCTGTAGCTCATCAGGCTTTCAATAATACACTACACAAGTTAAAAATTTACATTTCCGGCCTAATGAGCAAAAAACTTATTTCAATTGAAACATGGACAGTCATCATGCAGTCGACAAAGTTTACCTTTCAAGAGCCATGTTGCCATGGCAACCAGAATCATCCATCTGTAACGTCCAGTGGCCATGATGTCCGACATCTGGTCAACATCTTCAGGTGGACGTAACTTCCATCAACAAGTTTGGCCTAACAGGAAATCTTCTTTGTTTAACAGTGCATCCTTGAACCCATCATCACTTTATGGTAGATGAACTATCATAAGACCAACAAGTCTGTTCAGAGTGAAAGAGATAGGTCTTTGTAGATGATCCAGTTCCACGTCGTCCTCAAATGTTCAACTTTGGCAACAGTTTATGTTCAGAGAGAAATATATGCGTAATTTGTTCACAATCCTGTTCAAAGTTTTCCTAAACTGTTCAACTTTTGGAAACAGGCTCTGTTCAAAAAGCAAGATAAATGTATTTGTACACAATCTGGTTCCAAGTTTTCTCCAACTGTTCAGATTTGTTAACAGTTTCAATAATGACAGTACACTTCTTCAACATAAGCTTTGTTCAAATATCCAGAGAATGTTGACAGCTCATTCAAATCCTTCCCACTATTTACAGGATGAGATGAGATGAGATGAGATGAGATGAGATGAGATGAGATGAGATGAGATGAGATGAGATGAGATGAGATGAGAGGATATACCGGTATCTCTTTAGTACAACAACTATGCTTCAGAAGATACTATGAACTTCGTTAGCTCTTGTTTGACGACTTCTTTGAGAAGACAAATTAAGTTGTGCTTCATCAATGGAAATTCCTCCAGTGTAATCCTATCAGCCTTCAGTCTAAACACATCATAGTCTCGTTACTTCCTCTTGTCTTCGATCTAAATGTAATAAATTCATTCATATATCCGTCATTGTTTTCTGTTCATGAGATGTTGAAATATATGGTTTTGTAATTCTATCTGTATTGAATATTAGCTGTCTATTTTCGGAAGCTTTTGGCTCAAAAGAAAGTTTCAAATTTCACAAACTGATGACTTTCTGTTTCTTTTGACTATATTTCAGGGTTTTCATCTGTGGAATATTTAAATGAAATTTCACAGTAATGGAAATTCAAATTGGAAAGTTTTTGTAAAAGTTCTTCACAAGAGAGTTTCTTTATCCAGTTTGAAATGAGAATTGGAAAGCATAAATTTGCACTTCTTGGAATGAGCTAAAAACGTATCAGATTAGAAATTTCACAAATTATGATTTTCAGCAATTCCTTATATTAATTCTGGCAGACCAATCTGTGTTTGAAGTGGTCAAGCAGAAATATACGATTAGTCTTGACTCCTCGCGTCAAATAAATCCGTCGGCTATGTGCGATGAATTATACATGGGAGGAACTCTGTCTCCATTAAGAGGTACGGAATATCCAATATAACAACCAAATGTCTAATTCATGAACTTACATACCATTTATGTAGTTCACAATGTAATAGCTTCATATCGCCATGTATTTTCCTATACTGTGAAATTTTTTCAGCACTTTCGTAAGATGAAATTTTCTCCAAAACTTTCAAAACCCCTTTTTAACAATCAGTTCACTTTAGTTTGAAAATTATTTTGCATATAGTGCATAAAACGTACAAATCAGTTCACATTTGGCTCCACAGTTCCCAGCACTGCAGATAATCCTGAACGAGTTTATCTTGGTTACATCAGAGAATCAAGTCCTTAGTTCACTGATGAAGTTCATTCCTGTTCACATCCCACATACAACCCACTGAAGTGACCATCCTCCATGATTATGACCCATTAATGTCAGTAATGGTCACACTCTGATAATTCCTTTGACTCGTATAATCCTTTCAGGAAACTGAAATTGATCGATTCCACGACAACTACAACTGACCCCTAAGGTCAATAAAGTTCTTCATGTCCATTTCAGGCTCCTCTTTGAACTGCTTGGACATCATTGTACCCTCAGGCCATTTGTCCTTATCTCTTCATCATAAGCTTGATGATCCTGACAACTCACGGCAGTCTCTAGTTCATCCATAACAATGTTACAGTTTGGTTCCTCAGCATCAGTTAATTCACATTTCCTGATTCAAACAGAAAATATCTCTTCTTTCTCTGATAGTATCTCTTAATAAGGGATCATTATAATTCGAACTTGTTTTGTTACAGCCTTTCCAGTGTTCACATCTTCTGAAACTCCATTCAAAATGTGTTTTCTTTCACTCAAAGAGCTCCAAATTGGGGATATGCTCAGCTGAACATGGAGTCTCTACTGTTACATCCTTGTTTGTAATGTCACGCCTGAGTGAACACCAAGCTCAAACAACTGCACATTAGATACTTTTAAAACCATAATCACAATCAGGGACGTCCCCCTCTGTCAATCCGAGATGGTCCAGTGATCAAATGTCCAAAATCCTTTCCCCAACAATGGACCCTGAATGACCGGGCACGCGACCCTCTGATGAGTGTTTCCGAGAGCAGCGAATCTCAGTAAATGTCCGAGCCACGGGAGCCTTTTCTTTAACTGACCAGCCACGCGACTCTCTGTTGTGATAATCAGGCTGCTGTTGTGATCAGTCCCAATCTCTTACAAGGAACAGGCCGCACAAATCTGCTGCAGTTTTAAGTCCAAATCTGTATCCAATATCAGGCTGCTTTTGTCTTTAGTTAAGTTCTGTTTTGGCGACAAAGTCACAGAATTCTTTCTTTTAATACTGATGCACAGGCGACTGTTATGTTAATTCCTAATATCTTTTAATCCAAGTTCTCTGTCATCTATATTAAAAAAAAGTCACCAAGTTTTCTGTTGTGTGTAGTCTGAGTCTCAGCTGATGTCATGTCACACAACTCAACAGAGTTTGACCGAAGTCTGGACTGGGCTCCGTCTCAATTCTTCTGTAGAGAGTCCAGTGAATGAGACCACTCCAGCTACAGAAGACTAAGCAATGCGACACCACAGTTGTATTCAGACCGTGCCTGTATCAGTACACAACTCTATCGGATGACACCTCAGCACTAAGACAGACTCCCACTCCTACAGCTCTGTGATGCTCCAGTGAAGACTGGCTCAGGACTCCCTATTGAGTGAGGAGTCTGTATAGAAGACCGCTCTGCGACTATTGAAGGCAAGATTACGCTGCTCGCCTCTGTCGTGTATTTCGTTGTTCGGCTAGTGTGAGTCCACGACTCTGCAGTGAATGACACACAGGGACTCGTATCACATCTGCACTCAGCTGTCAATACAGCACAGCTGTCTCACGGAGCTACCAGGACAAATCTCGCTCCTCGTCAATAGCCCGTTCTAGCGTCTCGTACAATAGACTCATCTGTTCACCGATTTCCATGCTTTACTATGCTCTTGAGTTTACAACTTTTATATTCCATTTGATTGTACATTGTTTACATTTTTTCTATTTTTCTCCTTTAAAAGTGCTTTACAGTCTAAATATCAGTAAATATTCATAGACTTGCTCATTGGAAATTGTTCCTTATTTAATAAATTTGAAAAAAAAATATTCATCCATATTTAAAAAAAAACTTTAATCTAATGCTTTATGGCATTTGATTGGATATTTTAAAATATTTATTTAATTTATATTTATTAATTGTCCTCCTAAAAAATGCCATTAAATATATCCATTGACTATACTAACAGCTTTCCATGGTGGAAATAGGGGTACAAATGTTGGTTGTGGGATCTACATCAACTTAAGGATGCTATTTGGCGAAGCTATTGAGCTGTGGCATTTCATTAAAATAATACCTTGTCAACATAAGTACTTCCAACATTTTAATTATAGCTGACCATTATAAACAAAAATATGGTTTAAAAGGAGGTTCTATTGAAGGATCCATCTTTTAGATTTGCATGTGCATTATGTGAAATTCGAAAAATGCTGTAGTTTTACAGCTTTAATTATTTTAATGATAATCATAATAGAATATCCAAAACTAAACAAGAATAGCAGACTGGTCAACAATGTAAAATAATAATAATAATAACTCTTTAATGTCCTCTATACAGTGTACATCGGAAATTTGTTTTCTGTATTTTTCACCCAGCAGCCATCATCGCCAGTTCAACGTTGTACTGTCATTTTAATGCTGAGTGTCAAGCAAGGAAGCAACAACTCCAATCTAATGTACTTTTGTGCCGTAATAAAGATATGTAAAAAAAATTATGTTAAAAACTATGCATTAATGAAAAAGAATGAAATTTTTACTTTGTAATGTGTAATGATTATAAATTAGCTTCCAAAAGAAACAACACCAAATTTTAGTTCTGAATGCATTTGATAAGAGTTGTGTTTTGTTTAGATCATATATATATATATATATATATATATATGTGTATGAAGATATGATATATAAGGAGAGAACTTACTTAATAAACCATAATCATTGACAACCATAGATACCTTCAGCTTTTTGTTTGGTCTGTTCTGCTATGACACCTCTATCTGCATAAACAGACTCGTAGATAGATGTTTTATAGTGTTAACAAACATTTATACACTACAATGAAGGAATTAACAAACCATTCATTTGAGTTTCCGTATATTACCGGGTATAAGTCGTGAATTTGACTTGGGGGTCAAAGAGGGGGGTCAACTTATATGGGTCTATGTTACAGGCCCAAAATTCTAGAGGCTAGGTGAGTATCTGCCAGCCCAGTGAGTCGAACGGACGATGTTTACACCGGAAGCAATTCACAAATATTGATGTCCAGTCAATATTAAAATCATTGATTAAAAAAACATATGCGTTATTGTTGACTTTTTAAAATAAAAATATAGCGTGGCATATGAATAAAAAAAATGACATTTCAATCACAAAAGTCCATTAAAGTTTATATTATAATCTTCACTGTTACCTGACAAACATCGATCGATATCTAGCCTTGATTTAATTTCATGAGGTAAAAGATTTTGTACAGATGCACGTTCTTAAGAAGTTTTACATGGATAATTCCACTAAAGACTTAAGCAAAATAATGACATTAATCAAGATCGTCATTATCTAATAAGGATATTATTTTTTTAATTCTATTTTTTGAATTTCCATTTTTTTAATTACATTTCCATTAATATCAGAATAAAACATTGCATACATTTGCATAGAGATAAGAACTTGCATGTTTGCAATTAGAGAATGGAATAGAGTGCACTGACAAAGTTTGTATGTGTGTTTAAAGAGAGGGTTCTATTGCCGACTGGCCGCCATTTTGCTTTTTTTGCATTATGATAGATGAAAACTTGCTGTATTATTATTACTAATTTTAATTTGTTTGAATAACAAAACATATGTATAAATAGATTATTCACAAATTAATATATAATTTGTCATAAAACCAATTAACAATGTCTTGCTGTGTTGTAGCAAGGCTTTTCACTGTTGTAGCACCGATGAATTGCTTAACTTATGTGCTATAGTCTTAATAAAAACTAAATATAAAGCCAAAAAAATATTAATTTACCATCAGTGATATTTCACCTGGATTGTGCAATAAGCATGATTAACATATATGTGTAAACAGGAATGTCCTCTCGAATTTCGTTTCCACTAAAATTACCCCGATAGAACCCTCTTTTTAGAATACTATTTCCAAACTCTTTGTTCTTGCTCCGTAGTGTGACACTGCTTGATATCGAACTGCATCTCAAAATATCAAGAAGCGTTAGTTATTCTCTGTATTTTGCTCCAAGCCATTCTGTAAGGAGTTGCCTCATGCTCGTATCAAACAAAGGAATTTGGAATAATGGCAGTCACTGGCTAATCTTAGTTTGTCTGCCAGGGATTTAGTCTGGGAGACTTTTCTTCTCCATAGATGACGCCAGGAGATCAATCAGTTCACAGCAAACTTTGGAAAAATGAGCAAGTGTCGACTTCTTTACTCTTTGATGTGAGAAGATGATAAAATGAGCTTGAAATTAAATGCAAATAATTTGGACTGCATGCATTTTAATAATTTCTGGTGCCTTATAATTGGTCAAAAAGATTAAAAATGGTTATTGTGTGCTAATATCATAAAAAAAATTCCTCTGGGAAGACAAAAAGTGGATTTCTTTGAGGATTTAAGATGTTAAATACTGAAGACTCAAAATCTAATTCACAATTCTAATTTCATTTAAAACTTCTCCTTTGAACAAACATTTCAACTTCTAAACTTTTTGAAGTAACATTTTCTGTAACACATTCATATTTTAGTCACAATTTGTAATAATTTTCCAAGAAGTAAACCAAGATTTATTCTAGTTATCAAGGACAATTATTTGATAAACAAAGAAGAAGCCAAGTGCTACAAAGTTACACTGTCTTTCACAGATAACAACAGTCTATCACAAATACAGCATAAAGTAATACAAAATTGTTAAAAAAAACAAAAACACTTATCACAGTATTGTTAAAAGAAAATGAAGTTATTTATTCAAAGATTCCCACAAAACTAAATTCCTCCAGTTGAATAATGTACAAAGTTATATAAGCAACGAAGAAGACAGATGTTAAAACTTTCAAAACTTTAAATAATGATAAAGCCGACTTTTACATTGAATTAGTTGCACATTTAAGGAACTGACTCTCTAAATCTTGCAATCTGATGTGATATCCACAAGGCAATGGAAAAAGATATATAATGATTCAAGGACAAATCTTATTGTGTAGGTGATATATGAATGATGAAACAAACCAGATGCAGAAGACAAATGATAAATCTGAGAAATCTATAAGAAATATCTTCCTCACGGACCTGTTTATATATGAAATTAGCATAATCTGACTACAGGACATTCATTGTAAGAACCGGAAGATTTTCTGGATAACAACTTCTATAATGTGAAAATACACGACATTTCGGAGTATATGCTCACTCCTTCATCAGGTGTAAGTTGTTAAGAAATTATGAGACACGAAAATGATGATTCTTAATTTCCATGCTGTTTTGACATTATCAAATGCTAAGCAGTTAAATATCATAGGTGCCAGACCCTAGATATATATATATATATAGATATATATAAGTACAGCTGTGTCTGGTAAAGATGTCATGCACTGCCACAATACAACATATTAAATGTAGAGAATGCATCTATTGTTTCTTTTGGAAATTTTAGAAGATATTACCCGGTACATTGTTTGTAGCAGGTGAAAGTTTTTAGAATGATGTTTATTGACCAAAATAGTGACAAATTGCTGAAAATTGACAAAAATCGTAACAAACAAGACATCATAAAACATTTTACTCTCTCACATACCAATGTCAAAGGAAAACAAAACACTTCTACTACCATCTACTAGTCCTTTCATCAGCTTATGAAAATGCTTTTAACATTTAGAATCGTCGTAAAATTTAATATCGGTATGTGTGATGTAGTCAAACTCTGACTGCGTATCTTTACCCTACACTTGTTGACCTATGGAAATAGAGGGGTTGTCATCAGTTTATGTTCAGTGTCAATGTATTAAGCATTTCTACTTAAAAATTCTACATTAATGTTAATACTAAAAAGCATAAACTTTCATTTTGAGATAGATTTTTCACATGTGAAATATTTTACTGGTATAAATGGTCCGTTGTCTCTTAGGTGTGTAGCTTTACCCGACAACACTGTATACCTAGATATCTATATATATTACTGTGGTTTTTTAATATAACATATAACGAAGGTGTGACATGGTGCATCGATCTTGCCATAGGACAGGAAATGGTTAAATGGTTTCAATTTCTGGTCCTGTGGCACGATTATAGAAGAATATTTTGCAGAATTTCTGCCGTTCATGACAAACATTGTAAGTGAAGCAGAATATATTGTGTTTGTGAAGCACTGTGATGTACCAGTAGTTAGACTGACTTGGCCCCTCTAATTTTACCATGGACAGAAAATATTTAAAGCACACTTTGTCCATGGATCAAGGTGTTTAATGATACAATGCATTGACAAAAATAATGACCAAAACAACAAAAGCTGCTTCTTAAACAGTCAGTCAAGCCACACACAAGTTTTTGTTTAAAATAATTCAACTGCTTGAAGATGCATCCATTGTGGTTCATATGACATTAAATTTGGCTTTAATATATATATATACCAACATCGTACCATATGTGCTGACACCAGTTCGATCAATTTCATTCAACTTGCATATTCATCGGAGCACATTATAAGTAAAGTTAAACACAGCTCCTTGGGGACAGGTTTTCAGTTCAAGTTGTGAAACACATTAAAACATAATATATATAAAAGCAGGTTCATCTCCATAAGTTCATGTTTATTAAAAGATGTAATCTTATAATGTGCAATGTTTCTATAAACTTTTTATTTTACATAGTTAAATAGACATTCTTAAATAAACACACTTTTACATTAAAGGCTAAACTGCCAAGCAGACAAATATAAATTCAGCTATAAGAAGAATTATTTCTAGAATATATCTAATATACTTAGAATATCTCCATAATAAAGATTCAAAACTACAGAGGTACAGACCCATGGGAAATGTGAAATATCGATGTAAGCTCAAACTAGAAGTTAGAACCAGAGGTCATCCAATCGGATCAAGCGACTAAATTTTCTCTATTACTGAGTCTCGTCCAATCAATAGCCAGTTTTTGTTGGGAGTCATGGATTATCCATCTTCAATACAGGACTAAGTTCAGCTGTCAAACTCACCACCACATGACCATGTAAACACTGCAGTGTTTGATGGGCCGGTAGGATGCTGTAGGGAAGGTGATAACCCTGCATGGAGATTAGAATGTCCGGGTCACTGAAGCTGAGAGACCCATTATCGTTTGTAGTATCATGCTAATTTGCAGTCCATTATCTAATTAACTAATTGAACATTTTGTCAGTTTTCTTCCTGAACCTCATATCCAATTTGTTGCAGTCTTAGCAAAGTTATTCTGATTTTATCCGAACATGTTCCTATTAAAAGAGTGTTCACACCAGAACCAAAATGAAAACTTCATATTTGTTTATTGTATTGAATTTATGAAGGAAGGATCAGTGTTAAGCGTGAAAAATTGATATGAAATTTTCCAAATCATAATTTTTATCAAATGTTTGTTACTTTAAATTTTTCATCACAAAATTGTTTAATCTATGTCCGTCTCCAAACAGATCATGGCTATACTGTACGTTATATGTCAAATACTTTCTCAGAAAGATCAAATGTTTATAATATGTGTACGTACATGTGTTAAAACAAATATCAATGATGACACCACAATTGAAAATCATTTTTGACGTATCTGTCACAGAAAATAAAGGATTATTGATCTGAAAGTTAAATCACAATCAGACATATCTTCGTCAAATCTCTAGATGATCGACGTTTGTAGCACAAAAGGTGGAATAATAGGCACTTTGTCTAATGATGATTTATGACAAATGACAGACTTTACAAAGATAGTTTGAAATTCAGTCTAGCGCCTCGAAGCAAGGTGTTAATACGATCTGGGATCAAAAGAGTATAAATTGGATTCGGCGCCCGATCTGGTGATAATTATAGCCCTCATGAATATGTATGAGAATGGCTTGAACACGTTGCCTTCTGATGTGGTGTATTTTTACATGAATTGATGTTTTTAAGTTCGTTTTATGGGAAAATCATTCACTTTTACAACTTTCTATAATGTGGCTATCTAGAGATGTGTCACAGTACATGGAGGGATACTTCATAACAAATTCTTTTGTGGAAAATTATTTACTTTTATAACTTTTACAACTTTAAATAACCCTTGAGGTATAAGTGAAATGTTTACACGGAGAGGTGAAATGTTTTCTTACACGAAGAGGTGAAATGTTTTCTTACATGAAGAGGTGAAATGTTTTCTTACACTGAGAGGTGAAATGTTTTCTTACACGAAGAGGTGAAATGTTTTCTTACATGAAGAGGTGAAATGTTTTCTTAAATGAAGAGGTGAAATGTTTTCTTACACGAAGAGGTGAAATGTTTTCTTACACAGAGAGGTGAAATGTTTTCTTACATGAAGAGGTGAAATGTTTTCTTACACTGAGAGGTGAAATGTTTTCTTACACGAAGAGGTGAAATGTTTTCTAACACTGAGAGGTGAAATGTTTTCTTACATGAAGAAATAAAATGTTTTCTTACACAGAGAGGTGAAATGTTTTCTTACACAAATAAGTGAAATGTTTTCTTAAATGATTTAACAAGATCAAATTGAAATACTCAACAAACTTATATCTTATTTTATCAATCTTTTAAATGATTAGTAATTCAAAATTCTTCATAATGATGCATTAAAGACATTAAGAGGCATTTAACCAAAGATTAATTATGATGTATTATAAATACACAAAAATAAACCATTTGAATTCATTCCAAATATAATTATCATCTCTTGATAATTGACTCATTATAAATATTACAATAAACTATTTAAATCATTTAAATAATATTGATCTCAATGAATTAATATTTTAATCAATAATACAGTGGATAACAAGCAAACTTTTAGTGGTTAAAAAGAAATTCTATAATTAAGTCATAAAATCATACCCTAGTAATATATATTTCAACTGGATTGTGTTATAATCAAGTATTAACAACATATATATGTACAAACAGGAAGATCCTGTAATTGTGTTTCCATAAAACAAAGAAAACAATCATAGATCGAAACCAAAACCAGCATCACATCACACAAATACTATCAACAACATCTTATACAGAAAAATGGTGCATTTCACTCCAGTTGAACTCAATCAACAATTTACACAATGAAATTTTTCAACAACAATGGAAATCTTTGCATGCAACATTGCACCAGTCCAAAATCATTTATAATTCATAAAAGTCAAAAACTGGATTGATGTTTTTAATGAAGAAAAAATCGGCTCTCGTTGAAGTGCAGCCCACGAGGGAGGAGCTGTCAAGTCTTTTGTCTAAAATCCTGCGCACTGCTGCATGTGCATTGCATGTGCTTGTCCTTGCATAATGTGCACTCAGACAAAGGTATTGATTTCTGGCATTTAAATTGAAAATAGCGACTGATTTGAGCAAATTCGGTCCTAATTAATGTCATTTTGCTCGTATGACTAATTTGTTGTGAGTAAAACCAAGTGTTGTAATTCATTCTATGGGATTGGGCAGAGGACAGAAATTTTGTCACCGTGAAACTGATGGAATTGGTGAACAAACATTTTCTGAAAATTAAATTTAACATGAAAATATTAAATCAAGCAAAAAGAATAATCCATGTAAATATGCATGGTTCATTTGATAAACCATATTAAAAAATCATCATCATTTGCAGTGTTATGTTTTTTTTCATGGTGATGATTTTGCTGGATTTCAGCCAAAATATTTTTTACTTTAGGTTTGTTAATACACATTAAATATTACATTATATTATTTTTACATTTATATTCCACCAGCGGTGTCAAATAGTCCCTCAGCCAAAAAAATATGGCTGGAGGAGGGTCCGAATATTCCGCCAGAGGGGCTAAAATGGGTAAAATAGAATATCTTAAGGGTTAACAAGGCAGTGGAATATATCTGTACTAAACTTTGTTAGTTTGTTATACACAAGCTTAATGAACCTGGTGTCTCAGTGTCTTGAGGGATGAAAATGCAGGTATATACATTAGAAGTCATTACCTACCAGCTATCAAATTAAACTATCAGTATTTCCATAAGAAATATCTTGACCTACCGGTTATCCATTCTATAGGTTCCACTCGCCTGTGGAAAATACTGCAGTGTGTTAATTATACGGCAATATTAAACTAGTGAAAAAATACCGCTGATAGTATGATGTCACAATAATGTGCAAGTATGATGTCACAATGGTTTTACCGCCATCACGATTTACATGACTGGTGGAAATTTAGTTTCAGCATTATCAGCAATCTTGTTTGATTAATTGGGAACAGATTACTAAACTTCCTTCCATTTATCAACCTACTAGCCATATAACGTGATACTTGAAACGACCTTTCTAAACCGTATCACCCGGTACGAGGGACTTACAACATTGTAAGTCCCTCCAGGAGGGTTTACACAGACAATTGTAAACCCTGTTAGGAGAAATTACAATGATTGTAAACCCTGATATAAATGCTAAGATTACGGCTTGAAAATAGAGATCTGAAGATACTATCTTAGACTAATTTAGTACAATATGATCCGCAAATGTTTCGACGAAGGTGCGTCTCGAACTCATAACCGGTAAGACCAGTCAATCGTAAAATAACGCTTTAGACTACTGCGCCACGAAGGCAGATGGAAGACAACGGTAAAGAAGAACCGTACATAGAAATCTTAGCCGTACTGGGGTTCACACAGTAAACAAGGATTTTACGAACGACTTTATAAATAATCTGGGGTTTTTGATAATGCGATAACAAAGCGTCTTTTATACTTAAAAACGGTTGATAATATGGAGAAACCATGACACCGAGGATATGGTAAGGTTGTAGACCCTGATAGTCAGGAAAAACCTGCTTCTCATCCTCGGGTTTTTCCTTCCTATCAGGGTCCACAACCTTAGCGTATCCTCAGTATCATGGTTTCTCCTTATAATAATTCCATTTTTAATAAACTTGTGAATGATATAGAATAAACCTCACCTTCATTTGTTTAATACCAAACCAATAACTTGCTCAATAAATATCATATTAAATGGAAGGTGGTTTAGTATAATCTTCTATATATCCAATAGAAGTATCCTGATCAATCAGCTATCCTATATAATGGTGGGTGGACAGAGGCATGTTGTTCCCTGATGGACGCCGGTCACTAATAAAAGTGATGCATTGATAGACTGCCATAAATGTTCTGTTGAATCTTGAATCTTGACTCAAAATGGTTTCCATGGAATAAGATTAAGAAGTGGATCGAGGAATCTTCCAAGGGGGGAGGTGATGATGAACCCCAGAGACCTTCAACCTGCCTGGAAGTAAAGTGATCATCTACCACGCCTTTCAGGGTTTCTATCACATTGCCTTCACATCCACACCAGGTACCCAATTGTACAGCTGGGTGAATAGAGGCACACTTTGAATAAAGACACTTGCATATATTTTAGTTGCACAACTCTCTGTTTAGGTTATGTTCAACCCTTAAAACTCTCTGTTTAGGTTACGTTCAACCCTTCAAACTCTCTGTTTAGGTTACGTTCAACCCTTCAAACTCTCTGTTTAGGTTACGTTCAACCCTTCAAACTCTCTGTTTAGGTTACGTTCAACCCTTCAAACTCTCTGTTTAGGTTACGTTCAACCCTTCAAACTCTCTGTTTAGGTTACGTTGCACCCTTCAAACTCTCTGTTTAGGTTACGTTCAACCCTTCAAACTCTCAGATGATCGGGGTCAGGATGCCTCCACGTTAAACAAATATTGAAAATATTTCAACAATAAAAAGATAAAATTGAACTAACCTGTCCAGCCCGGGTTACATGTGCAGGTGTATCCATTAATGAGATCATTACAGGTGGCGCTGTTAAGACAGGGCGTGGTCTCGCAGTCGTCAATGTCAGTCTGACAATTTCGACCTGTGAACCCTGACACACATAAACACCAATAGGTCGCAATTAGATCGACACAGGTGGAGTTGTTTAAACATGGCGTAGGTGCACATTCATCTGAAATATAGAGTAGGTAATGTCAACTTTTGTTAAACTGTATATAAAATACTAAATACACGACAGGAGCAGGATGGATGGTTCCGACACGACGGAGCTTGTTAAGCATTGAAACCCTGAAACACAGAACTTTGTTATGTTATGAATTCTAAGATGCCTAGCGGTTAGAACAATCGAAAAAAAAGTCCTTTATCAGACAATAAAGGTATAGTTTTTCTGATGACGTAACAATCGAATGACGTTCCTGCTGTTCCATGCCGCTCCCTCGTGATCAAATGTGCCCATGGTAACGTAACATAGACTCGCTTCAGCCGTCTGAACTCTTACATCGCAACCAATAAAGCGTGTACTACTTTCCATGGTTTGCAACTTCTGCAGTCGGTTAAAATTAGCCGTGGGACAATAAACATCAACTTTTATGATAGCAACAAACATTTGAATTAGACAAATTACGTTCGGCCAACACGCTTAGACTGGATCAAGCTCTACCCACAATTCTTTTTGGAATGTTAGTTACATGATCTTAGTCTATCTTAGGGGGTGGGTTTTACACGTGGAATAGCCGTCCGTTGGCCCTGTTCATGGATTATTAATATAAAGAATGTAAACAATATTTTTATTTCCAAATAATTGGAAGCAGAATGTTACCTGTATCCTATCATTTGGCATCTTAGAAAAGAAATAAAGTTTGCTGTACCCCAATTTGTTTTGTTATAAAGTATAGTTTTGCCCTGAACTATTATTACGTCAAAGCACTCGGACTAACGTCCTTGTGCTTTAACTATAATAGTTCAGGGCAAAACTATTTATACAAAACACATTGGAGTACAGCAAACTTTATTTCTTAATTAACTGTCCTGCTCCCCTAGGTTATATCAATCAGTTACACTACTTAATATCCTGGGTGTACAACACAGAAAATGTTCCTAATGGCTAAAAAATAATCAGCCAATGAAACGACTTCAAAATAGAGCAATCTTGGCAGGTCCCGGATGAGAATACCGATGAACGAGCATCAACTTTCAAATCAAGACATTCCATTGGCTAACACTGCTTAACCAGTTGGTAAGCTTTCTGAGCATTATCTATATTATAAACACAGGGTATTAAGTAGTGTAGACGATAAGGATACACTGAGAAAGCTGGATGTGATTTAACCAATACATTGTTCATATACGGCGATGGCACATTCACCTGGAACATGGGGAAGTATTGTCTTGATTGATGTGATGTGTTGTCAATATGTTGTCAACATAATGTCAATGTGCTGTCAATATTTGTCAAGACAATAACCTGGACCCTTATTCTCGAAACGTTCGTAGCCTTAAGAATTCTTAACTTTGATTGTATTGCATGTATGAAGAATGGGCTTAAGAAGTTTGTAGGGCTATGAACCTTTCGCGAATAAGGGCCCTGACCTTCAGAATCTCTGACAGAAAACCAAGCTATCATATGTCAGAAATGTGAAAACTGAAAATATTTGTCCAAAGGGAATTCATATGAGAGGATGCAGAAATTGGCCATCTGAACTCCATACACCACATCACTCATAAAGGTATTGCTCATCAGCAATACTAAAGCCTTTAGTTTGCACAAAGGGGAATAAGTAATTGGTAAGTAAGAAAGGTCAATGGCCATTGGAGTCTGAGTGGCTACAAGTCCAATTATTCCCAACTCCTTAGGGAGTAAAGATAAACTCAGCCACAAAACTTCCCTAGACCTGAGAGTGAGAGATATGAGAGATGTAGATGAAGATCGCAGACGTCTTTGTCTTTGAACCTTTTGTTCTAGATAAAAATGTAATATTCAGGTACATAAGGGTTAGAACTTTCTTATATTTGTATTATAGACAGATGGAAAGCATGATTAGGGTTTATGTTCATGATTCATGAAGTTATCTTTAACTAAAATCTGTAACTTAACATGTCTAATGTATACTAAAGCAATCATAACAATATTGGTCTATCACAGGTAATCTTTAACTCCACTGATATAAAGACAATAGGAAAGTAACACATCAAATTCCTAAACTGCATGCACAAAGGCAAGCATCAAAAGTTAGACAAAATCTAATATCAGATATATTCATTCAGCTGTCTGTCCAACTCACCGATATCTTCCTCACAGGTGGCGCCGGTATATCCTGGAGCACATGAACAGTTAAACCCTGCTGTGGAGTCTTCACAATCACCCTGGTTCCTGCACGGGTTGGGTAGGCAGTAGTTGGGGATAGAGCAGTTCTTACCTGGGGATTATGGCATAAAAACTGTGTCCAAATAAAAATAGCTGTATGAAAAAAAGGCCACAAAATGGAAAAGTAAACTTTTGGCAAGGCCCATTCAAATATGGATTTGGGGTCTTTTTGACTTACTTGCATCGCTTTTGACTTCCATTCTGTGATCATTTTGTGAAGCAACACTTTTGTCATGCTGGCTTTTTTACCAGTTCTCTAAAAACACTAAGTCGTTTACTAAGCAGAGTTTATTGCTTTAATCAAGTGAGCTTATTATAACTTCTGCAGAACATTCTTGCAATAACATAACAGCATAAATGCCTGAATTATTCTTTTGAAATTGGGAGATCGAGAGCCAAAAACACCAGTGTGGATATTCATTGTTGTGAAACCTGCAAGCATTGGCTGGAATTAGCGAACCATGGGCAGTACTGTGCTGATATTCAGTTTAGCTTTGCACCCAATTCTTACTCCATGTAGAACAGTTTTCTATTCTTCTTCTTCTTCTTCGATTTGAGCCCCAGACCTCTAACCGCTGCACTATTCCGCCCCTTCCGATAACTGTGATAACTGACAACTTTTATACCGCAAACATGTTTAGTATGTTTAATTTTTTAAACCAATTTTATGTTTCCATGTTTATAAATTCTTATTACCATGTTTTCATTTTTAAACTGTCAACCGCATTTTTTGTACATTAACTGTCATGCATTTCTGTAATATTGTCTGATGAAGGGGAGCACCCGCTCCCCGAAACGTTACTAAAGTTTTTCCCTTGCATGTCTGCCCTTTTGTTCTGTATATATTTGGCGGGTACTTGTACCCTTTATACTTCAATAATCAACAAAATGTTGTTTATGTCAGACTTGCATACAGAACTTCTTTTCAAGAGATAACCTCAACTCAGGTAGACGTTAACCCTTCTTGTATATGATCACCTTAACCCTTCTTGTATATGATCACCTTAACCCTTCTTGTATATGATCACCTTAACCCTTCTTGTATATGATCACCTTAACCCTTCTTGTATATGATCACTCAAGTGCTTTGTGAAAGGAGGCCCTGGTGAATTACTTTATGGAAACCGTTCCTCGGTGCCCGACTGCGGGGATGTATACCTCATTGAGAGAATCTCATTGGATTGCATGCAGTGCTTTAGAGTTGTGGAAACAATACTGCCTTACAAGTGATTGAGGTGTTATATTGGTTTCAGCTTGTCTCCTACTTGTTATTCTTTGGAACATAAGGGTACCTGTAATATAGATTAGGTCTTTGAAGGGTATTTAGGAGTTGCATGCTAGATTTTCTGGAGAACAACTTCTTTAATATGAAAATTAACATTTCTGTGGAATCATGAAGGAGTGATTATATACTCTGAAACGTCGTCATGTATTTTCACACTAAAGAAGTTATTATCCAGAAAATCTTCCTGTTTTTAAGAAGCTTGTTATCTATGGTATTCTGACCCAGACAGGACTTTCTTTCTACTTTGAGTTTATCATCCAAAATTCTGTTCCACAGGAGATATCACTTGTATGAGATCAAGCGATGTCTTCGAGGAGATTTTGACAGTAGATTTTGAACAATGCCCTCTTGGCGTTAGCTATACATGACATCGCAATGATTTTGCATCATCAAGTAATGCAAGCCTAGATATTTGTAACTTTTATCAACCCGTGTTGATATATTTGATATCAGAAGACAATTGGGTGAGATTCTCTATATATCATCCAAAATTGTGTTCCACAGGAAATACTGTGAAAACGCTACCCCCTGGAGATAATGCTTGATCTCACACAAACCATATCTCCTGTGTGTTCTACCACCTTGCTAGGTGCTTCATATCAACAGCCATATTGGCCGCTTTACCCAAGACTGTTATTTCTAATTTTCATTTCATTTCAGTACAGGTGGCAGATTATCTATATCTGATATATAAAAGATATTTTAATTATCAAACAAAAAACATTTCTCTTGGATCTTCTATCTTTATAATGTACATGAATTTTGTTATCTTTTTTTCTAACTTTGAATTAAAAAGACAAGGGCGGGTCTAGAGTGGGGGTGCAGGGGTGTGCACACCCCCCCCCCCCCCCCCCCTTTTCATTTGAGATATTCAAAAATGACCATTGAAACCAACCTCAAAACAGTGGTGCACCTCCCCTTTTTGCCACAGAGATAGTAAATTTACATTTACACCTTATATTCAAAAGAATTTTTTTATCAACATGTATCAAGGACAACACCCCCCCCCCCCCCCGAGAGCATTTTGGAGAGATATGAATTGAATACCTCTTTGCTCTGTAGCCGTTGAAGCCACTGAAGGCATTTTCGAGGTCTGGAAAAGTGCACCCCCTGTTTCAAAAAAAGCTGTATCCGCCCCTGTGACATTGCCTAAGGCACTCCTCCTGAGACAGTAGTTAAAAATTGTCCTTTCTATTTCATCACAGGTGCTAAGTTTCAAAGAGAATTCTGTTGAAAGTATTGATATCAACATCCTTCATGACATGCCTCTGAAAACATTCAGTTCAAATTTCATTACCCCGACAGGATCCTAAAAATTATTTCTACTTAACACAGATGCCAGATATAAAATTTAATTTTGACATATTTGTTTTTATAATTCTTCTACCATAATTTTGGTTTACATCTTTAAATATGTGATATTTTTTATATGAGATAATTATGAAATGTGTTATTTTGATATGTGATGATTTGAGATGTGATAATTTTGATATGTGATAACTCTTCTTTAAATATGAGTTACGAGATGTATAGTCTATGGCACCTTGCCCCAGACAAGATAATATCCCTCCCACCTTCCCTCTCAGACAGCTTTGTTAGTTTCACCCTCTTCATCCTCTCCAAATTAAATATTTTGAAATTCAATTCAAGGCTTCTGCCTGAGGGCATGGAAATGGCATTAACAACATCAAGGGAAAGATTATTCAATCGATATTTAAACTTTTTTAAGAGTTGGTTTAAAAAAACATTTGTGACTCACTGAAATGAATTCATTTGAAATAAGATTTTAGAAAATAAGTTTGTAATGCTTGGATAATTAATCAAAAATACTTTGATGTAGTTGAAACTGAAAACACATTGATGTATTCAAAAGAGACAAGAAAAAGTTAAACAGTACTTTTAGTGTGTCTTTAATTGATACTCTTTTAAATGCATACTTTTAAATTAAAAAAAAACCTTGCTTGTCTCAGTTTCCTCACAATTGTAATAATAGTCAGTATAAAACTTGTTAAATTCCACATTTCACCTGATGAAGGAGTAAGCATATACTTTAAAATGTTGTGTCTGTTCACAAAAAATTATTCTTAAAATTTGTTTTCTTATGTATTCCACTTCTAAATGCCTTTCAAAGACTTGATACTCTTCTACATACCTTTATCAAACTCAAGTGTTCACAAAAAAAATCGTAATCCAGAAATTACTTTTCTTATGTATTCTACTGCCTCACCTTTATTGAAGTCCAGTGTACAAAGACACTGGTAATCCAGTATCCTATCCACACAAGTGGATCCATGAAGGCAGGGTGAGGGGTCACAGTCGTCGATGTCGCGACACTGGAGGGGTGTCAGTGACGTCACCTCAAACCCAGGCGCACACTGACACGACATGTCACACACCTGGGCAGGTGTGACACAGGTGGGCTCACACACCTCCCCTGGGAAACATCCTCCGTGCTTCACGTCTCTGTATATTGGTTAGAATTTATATGTTAACTTCCCGAAACTGTTATTTTATAACATGTATACGTAAATGTGGAAAGCTGTATGATCCCTGAAGATTTAACAACTATTTCATATTTCAAACTACTTTTCTCTTGATAATGAATGAAGGATTTGAGAAAATCCCTTTTTGAATAAGGATATTAAAATTTAATAGTTTTCATATTTTCTCAATTTTTATTTTGTCTTTCGAGAGACATCTAATAGCTATAAATGTACTACTTAGTGCTAGATTCAACTAGAGAAATATCAATGGTAATCTTAGTTTGTTCTAAAAAACATTGATTTGTTCATACAGTATCAGCTTGAATTGTTTTTCATTTTCATTTCTTTAATTTGTTTTGCTTCTGCAATCGAAAAACGTAACTTGCCTTTCAGATTTCAAATTTTCAAAGCTGAGTAGTTTTGCAGGTTCTGAGGCTCTACTGTAGACAGCGAACTCGAGTTGATCAAAGCAGCCACGCAGTGACACCTGGGCACTGGCAGGGAGCGTGGATATCAATGAAGGGGAGACAACTCCTCCAATATACAGATCTGCAGCATTCAGAGTCTGTGCAACACCCGCACCTGAGAGAAGTTGAAGAAGCATCCATAAAATCTGTCAAATCTCGCCCTTATTCTGCACAGTTTGGATGATAACGCTTGTGTAGAAATTATAAACCCTGAGGTAGGTTAATTACAGTGTCTGTCATGTTATAATTATTGCGCGATCTGATGCATCAAGTACTGAATGGGGGCGGGATAGCGCAGTGGTTAGCGCGTTCGGCTTCAGATCAAGAGGTCCGGGGTTCGAATCCCGCCAGGGGCACGGCAACGTTCTCTGCAGTAGAGAACTGTTCTACACGCAGTAAGGTGTGGGTGCAATGCTACACTACATTTCAGTGCAGTACCACCCATGGTTCGCTAGTTCCAGCCGATGCTCGCAGGTTTCACCACAATGCATAACCACATGGCGTTGCGGGCTTTCTCCCTGCCATAATACTAGCAGCCGCGATATAAGTGAAATACTCTTGAAAGCGGCGTTAAACCCCAACTCACCTCACCTCACCTTAAGTACTGAATGATATGATGACAACATTCTGAAATATAATTTCAAGCGGACATGGGTTCCTCATTACATCTCTTTACCTTTTTATAGTAAAAGGTGCTGGATCGTTATCTTCATTGCTTTCAAGTAGCTACTTGTTCAACAATACAAGTCCTTGTGGTTATATACTCTCAAGAGGGTTAAGAAAGAACAAGTAAGTGTTCAGTTATCTATTCAGAGTGATGTTCATCTTCACTAATGTGATATTCGTTACTTCTGTGATTCTAAAATGTCTATTCTATGGAATATATATGTTCAAATGTGAGCAAAGAATAATTTCAGTTCAGTATGAGAAATCAATTTAAGATATTTGAATACATACCATTTCCATTAGCTGCTCCAAACATAAGAAAATATTTGTTGAATTGAAGGATAGATGTTTTTAAAATTAAAATTTGTTGTGCAAATGAATATATAATCATTGCTTAATGAAAACTGTTTTCACATATGAAAAAGCTTTGGTTTGTTTAATAAAATATAAACTCAAAATAATATTATAATATTATAATTATAATATTATATTCATTAATAATGACTAGTCTAAGAACTAATCAACATCTTTATATGAGAGGACAATTAAGTTCTTATACTGTTATCAAGAAATGACAACAGACTTGTCACCACATCGTTCAACAAATTTTAAAATACCTTTCAATCCATTTACAAGCATAAAAGAGAAACAACTTAGTATGTAGACCTCACCGTACTGCACCGTGAGAAGCTGCACACCGTCGGTGTCCAGGATCCAGGCCTGGTTGCCGCTCCTCCTCACCTCTACATAGTGCCACACCCCTCCGTTGTAGGGCGTCGATACTGACGTCGTGGCAAACACACCAGCACCTGCACCCTGTATAATTTAAATTGAATTTTAAATGTAATGAGATATTTACAGGCAATATTCAATAAGCCACCGTCAAGCTCAAGATTAAGGTTAGTTTGAGGCTAGGGTTAGTTTGAGGCTAGGGTTAGTTTGAGGCTTGGATTAGGTTCTGCTTAGGTTTAAGGTAAGAGTTCAGGGTATTTTAAAAGTTGATTTGGGCTTGGGCCTGGGTTTGATTGAAAGAGCTCCTACCTTGGTGTTGAGGCCGAGAGTAAGCTGCCCACTACGCTCCATGTAGAGAACCAGATAAGCCGGACCTCCCAGGTAGAATATTAACCCCTCTGGTGCTCTGGGACAACAAGGAGAGATAGTTCAGTATTAAAGGGATAGTATTGGAATCATGATCACATATGGTAAAGTTAGCACACTTCAAAGCACACTTCAAAACAACAATCCTGGCACTTTTCAATCAGGCTCTCGGAATAAAAACTTGTCCATTCTTATATTTCTTCACCATCTAAATGGCAAGTATTTCTAATTGTCGATTCTTATTCAGTTTTCAAGTAATATTTGTTATTTTTTAAGGCAGCTTCATACAAGATTATCAATTGAAAGAGTGCCTCCTTTCTTCACAACTGACAACCCCCCAAAAACACATTGTCAAGGGGTCCACAAAGGACGTTACATTACATTTTGAAAATGCTGATGTTTTAAATATTCCCAGTGCTTCAGCTGCACCAGAGATGAGTGAGTTTGTAGGAGAAGCAACCTCCAGCTATAGATATCTTACTTGGTCCTGAACTTGAGTTTGAGTACGGTCTGTGTCCGAGGTGTGAGGTGTACGTCCATGTTGACGTAGGCCTGGCTGGAGGTGAAACTCACCACCGAGGACTTGGAGCAGATAGATGACGGACATCTGGATAGGAAAGATTATGTATATTAAATATTCACAAACACAAAACTGTTGTACTTTGTAGAGTCAAACTTTTCAGAGTGACCAATTTAAAGGAATGACAACTCGTTACCAAAGGGAATAGTCTGGGGCTGGACACTGGACACTGGCTACAGGCTATCAGGGAATATTCCTGAACCGGCAGTTTAGGGTTAAGGTTGATCATGTTGAAGCAACATGGTTTAAAAGTGACCACAGGGGACTTGGTCATTGACTGCACTGTATTGGTCAAGGGACACATAGATTTTTTCAGAGTGTTGGCTTTTGGGGGTTCCACGATGTAAAGGGGAGAGTTCGCCAAGTTCATCAAATTTATAGGCAAAATTTCTTTTTAGGGTGTTTTGAGCCCCCTGATCCTCCCCTCTGAATCCTCCGCTGGGAGAGAAAAGCAGTGTGAAGGAAATCTGAGCGACGTTTACGTTGATGTGGACTTATTTGAAAGTGAAATTTGTGATGTTGGTCTATGCTAATTTGGTTCTCGGTCAATATGACTAAAACAATTTCGAAGAAATCAAGGATATCAGAATCTATTGATATCATCGTCTTGATTGTCCAGTGTAATAATTTATTTCATGAACAACTTTGTGATTGGATAACATATGTACTCACTCTTCCTCCACATTATGCAGCATGTCAGCCTGGCTGAGATCTAGCCTCCCATTGGCTGTCTCTATATAGGTCACACAGGTCACCAGGTACGCAGAAAGTCGGGATGTGTCCAACTGGAAGCAAAACCTTTGTATGTCTAAAGGGACACTCTGTATGTTATTGTAGTAACATAGGTCAAAAGTTACCAAGTTTGTTAATTTATCGAGAAGGAATGACTGTTTAGTCGTGATTATGATCGAAACCGGACAATGTTCCGCGACTGGTGCGCGTCAATTGTTCAAACATAATTTTGATAACTTATATGTAGCAGACAAAGAGACATATATTGGTTGATACTGTTCAATGGAACATACAACTGGTATATTTATAAATTGGGTGCATGAATTCGACTTCACATCATGTATTAAGCTGCTGCTCGAGTTTCATTGAAAGCAAGTTATTGTCAAATATTTGGCGTTCGGGGATCAGTCTGATTAAAACCGACGGAATTGCGCGGAAAAAAATGTGCAAAATAGTGCATCTACCGGGATACGAACTCATATCGTTCGGAGATTTCCACGCCAAACCGTCTGGAAACAGTCCGTAGACTAGCGTGTTCGAGCGCAATTCAGGTAGCCAATCAAAAGATGCCCAACAAATGCTTTCGGTGCGAGAAACTAGGGGCAGATAACTCCAAACAAATATCCTTTTGTCTGTTACGAATGCTTTCAAAACAGCGACAGTTTAGATACTATGATGTGATTGGTCAGCTATTTGACTGGGCTTTGGCTGCGCTAAACTGGTTCGGAACACACGCCTATACAGGATGTTTTCAGACCTTGTGGCGAGGAATCTACAGAACCTGTTCGTATCCCGGTAGATATATTATTTTGCAAATTTTATTCCTCGGAACAAGGTCGATTTTAATCAGACTGTTCGGGGATACATATGCAAGTCGAGTGAGAAGTCATTCAAATGAAACTGATTTCATATTTCACATGTTAAAAAGATTAGCTGTTAATATCCTCAAATGATAGTGATTCACCATCATCTTCTGACTGGAGAGCTCCAAATTTGGGGACATAACTCTCAATGAAGTGTTAAGTATTTTGAGAGTTATGTCCCCTTATTTGAAGCTCTCCACTCACTGAGTAGCATATTCCTGTTAAACTTTACAATACACTATAAATTAACAGGAGACCCACTGATTCATCTTCATAATGTCCTCATTTACTATTAAGAGCAAATATTGTCCTCTTTCACTAAATTTAAGAATGACAGCAAGTTAAAGTCCTTTTACCTTCAGGTCATTGAGAGAGTTATATCCCCCTATGTAGAGCTCTCCTGTCAGTGAGGAGAGTTCCAGCTCCTGGTTCAGCTGGACCAGATACTTGACGCGGACTGGGCGCCCATTGATGCTGGCCTGTGTCAGGGTCCTGCTCCTCAGTCCGGTGATATCCACAGTGTAGCTGGTGTTTGATACCAGGTCCCCATCCCCTATTGCCAGCTAAAATAGATGATATATTTATAAAATTTGTAACTGTTACCTCAAAATACTCATCAATGTATATAACAATGATATGATTGAAATCAAGTTTGCATCTGAAACTGTAGTACAAAGCTGATGGCATAATGCATAAATTCATTTTGCTTCATTAGGGTATTTGTACCTAGAAGGCCATTACAATCCTCTGATGTCTACATCTGGAAACATGCATATCAGCAAATGTAGAGTTGCTTTAAGTTTGCCAAATAAACCGCACCATCACAAAGCCTGTCAGCAACATAACACAGTATAACACTGTAATGATGCTCTGATTGCACTCCATGGACAAGAAATAGACTGGTTTCTGTTATTGGTTGTTATTTTAAGTTTGTAAAACTGAGCTATATGACTGTTCAGTGATTTTCGCTCAAGACAAACAACCTTCTCTACTTATAACCCCAAGTGTGAAGAGGTTATCCCTTAGAACCATTTAGGCCTGCAATTCCAAAATGACACAACCATCCTATTTTCTAATGGTCCACTCAAAATACACAATGCAAATGTAAACCCCAGCATCAAAGTTATTATCCACGATAAGCTTTGGTAGTTTTACCTTCACTTAATTAAAAAAAAAGCTGTAATTTTTCTTGTCACACTCTTGCCATCTTGGAACATCCCCATTGATAAAACCTCTTAGCTATGATTTGCTCTGTGTTCACAATACTGTGAATCTCTCATTGCAGCCTATAAGAACAAATTCTACCGATGGCAAATTCTGTACAGGCTCCTTTGTAACCTCACCTCAGTGACCCTGTTCTGAGTTTTCCATTCCAGATACACATTCCCTGCATAGACTCCAAGTGCGAAGAAGTTGTCTCCCCCTGCCTGGTAGAGAAGCAAGCCTCGACTGTTGCAGAAGAGGAACTCCACTGTCAGCCGATCCTCGGCCGTGTCCAGCACATGGCGTCCACTGCTGTACTTGATGTACGCCTCGATGTCGATGAAGTAGTCAGCTGTTGTCATGGTGATCAACATTGCTACTGAAATGAAGATTGATATATTTCCTAGTGACTCCTTAAAGTTGAAAGTTTAAAAGTTTACCACAGCCAAGTATCACAGGAACTCGATATTGTAAGTAAAATGTAGGTAAAACGTATGTAAAACAAACCTACCCCCTATATAATTATATGTTATATATAGGGGGTAGGTTTGCTTTACCTATGTTTTACCTACATTTTACTTACGATATCGAGTTCCTGTGCCAAGTATGGACACCTTGGTTTGGGACGGCCCACATTTGGACATTCAGGACAACTAAAATTGTTGAAGGGTCACATTTATAGTCAGGACAGAAAGAGGCTTCTGTATCGCTGTACTAACAATACAAGATTGACTCTTTGCTTCTCTTATGCATTTTATTGAGGAAAGTATGGACATTTTACAATTGAATTAAGGGGAGTTCGAAATGTCTCATGAGCAATACATTACAGAGATTGTCTAATTGGTTATGAAGTGTGTCCAACAACCCAAACTCATTGTATCACGTACTGTGTTATTCCTATATTTTGTAGCCAATAACTGGAACAAACAAAACTAGTTAACTATTTACAAGGTTTAATGGTTGCCAATGGTACAAAACGTTTAAGTTAAACCATGCTTATACAAACGTTGTTCTATAACTGTTATTGTAAAGTAGAAATGTTTGCGTCAATAAAGTCAGTCAATAACGTACCGTATTTCCTCTAATACAACCCCGGGGTTCTATTTCATTCAGCACCCCCTTACCCCCGGGTTCTATTAGAGACCCGGGTTGTATTGGAGGCCGGGTTAAATTTCTTCAGACATGAATTGACATTTATAATATTCTTGGGGTCAATTAATGTAAAAGGAAAATTAACTGAACAAGATGGATATTTGTTATCATGGACCTGTTATGCTGAATCTCACATGGTCACACCAATATTTCTCCTCAAAATGAGTGTATAACTATTTTATATTGCAACACAGAGTATTTAGTTGTTACGTAAAACCCGGGTTCTAATAAAGACCCGGGTTCTATTGGAGACCCGGGTTGTATTTACCTCAGCACCCCTTACCCCCCGGGTTGTATTGGAGGCCCGGGTTGTATTAGAGGAAATACGGTAAGTACAGTAACGAATGAGACAGCTGTTGGTAGAGCGATGAGTACTGTCAGTTGAAATTATTTAGATATAAAATGGAATTGCGACTACAAGGTTTAAAATTTTCTTTGTTACGCTTTATATCCAGATATAATGCACAAAGCAATCACATGTTGATGGCTAAACGTTTCTATTATTCTCCTTCGACGTTTCGTTACGGACATTATTTAGGAATTAAAAGACAAACATTATCCATGATATTTGTCTTTTACTTTAATACGTCTACTTCTAAATGCCTCTCATTATTTAGGATATATATCAATTTAGCCCTCTTGAAGTAGACTTATATATGAGTAACGCTGTAATTTATCTCTTATGTTAATTGTATACATCGGCCGAAGTGCTATCTACTGAATAAAAAGTCAATATCAAAATCGAAAATGTATACATGGTTGAAACACAGTTTCGACGAATTCAACCCAGAAATTGTATATATGCTAGGATTTATATCAAGGCCGGATTATCAGCTTGTATTAAATTTGATCGCAGCATCACGTTTCCCTCAAGGTTGTATTATAAATGGATACAATAACTACGTTGGAAGACGTCCAGCATGCTGGTCAACTGTAACTAAACTGACGGGAAGTATAAACTCACTTGTATTCGATTAATTCAATATTTTAAAGGAATGAGATGCATTTGATTATGCCACGATACAATAATACCTTTCGGCAGTAGTTTGAATGTCTTAATTGGTGACTGTTTTATTATTTAACTAACATATCATTATTTAAAGTAGACTGGGGTAAGAAATGAAATTTACACCAAAATGACCCCTACCATGTTCATAATGTTGTAAATGTGTGCAGAACGAGGCACATTTATTGATTTTCACACAGAGTATGTGTTATATGTCGATGAACAGTTGTGTTTTATTAAACTTATTTTGGGGACTTTCAAATTTTAATTTTAATTTAAATTTAAATGTTTCTTTTTAAAAAACCCGTAGAGTTATTCTTTGATCGATTTAATGTTTTGGAGTAATTTCCCAAACTAGTCAGTTTTTGAATATGACGTCGAAAACTCGAGATAAATGATTTTGAAAATTATACATATGATAAATACAACTGGGTGATATACTTTCTTTTGTACTTACCGACACAGCCACAGAACCAGGACATGTTCAGGAGGCCACAGACCCGGCATCACTCGATACGGGCACCGACACTGGAACAAGGGAACAAAATGACTCTCATATCAGCCCCTATATCTTGCATCGATGCGTCCATGTGACAAGTAGTACTCATCAGTGTTCATCATACCTACATACATTATGATGACAACATTGTTGACGGACATATACCTTATTATCGTTTACTTGATTAAGACGTTAGAATCGAGGTCGCACCTTGCACAGAATCAAAATGTTTTAGATTAGTAAAAGAATAATAACCTGTATTGATGCCTTTCAAAGAGGTTAAATAGCGAGGATGGATATGAAGTCACAAAAGTTCCGAAGGAAAAACCTATCACGATTTGGAATGGAAATACTTATTATCACAAAAAATCCAAAGTAATGTTTCTCAGATTTAGAAAAATAAAATGATCTAAATTTATCATCATAACTTCAACCCCAAGCAATACTTTTCAAAGACAAATCGGTATCTGTTTATTGTCTGTATAAGCGAAATAATATCACATCTGGCAATATGATTGTGTGGGCTCTTATTAATAAATATATAGATCAGTTACACATGACCTGGTCGCTTTAAAGACGATATATATACAAGTACGTAATGAATAATATTATGCCACAGAGATGGTAGGCTACATGTACGCCGGATATTCCCAATACTTTTGGTTTCTCACGGTATAACGTTTAACTCTTGCAATTGCCTGTCTCCATTACTGGCTGATTTAGGCCTTGCAGTATTTCCCTCGCAATGCCGTGCCAAGATAGTTGGTCACTGCACCTGAAATGCATAGTGGGCCCAAATTTCCCAGCACAGATATCTAAAGGAATAATGGGTGTAATGTGTCTATGTATAGTATAAATGGACTGTTTTAGTTATTATTATATGAAAACTAACCAAATCCCAACATTCTATTCATCCGAGTACAACAAGAGATTGTTTGTGTTTGAGACGAAATCTGCAGCACGTGTTACATAGATTCTGTTGTCGTTGAACATGTGCTATGTAATAAAATTAAGAATAGCTGGCGTTCAACAAAAGTCAATTTTGTGAAAATCTATCTAGGTACAATGTATGATTGTGTTCACCTGTCGTACGTACACATAATGGAGTCGGTAACACCTGGTAAAACACTTCAGTCGAGTTATCAATTACAGGTAACGTGACCATTGGTGAAGTGGATGATACAGAAGCTGTCGGCTTTACCTGCAACCTGGATATGTTATTTACATTCGATGATGATGTTGATTTTAAGCTAACTAATCTTTACTTACTTTCAGTGGCTTGTACATTTGTATATGACACATTGTTTAATATGAAAATGACGATACGACAGTCTATCATTTTGCACACTTGAAAGATATGTGTTCAAAGTTAGAAACGTTTGGGTTTTCTAAAGTCTAATACTCATTTATTGAATAATCTAAATCTCGATATGCTCTCTGGGTCTTGAATCTTGATTCAAATTTTCATCATGATTTAAAATGATATCATTTCGTTGGTGATATGACATATTTACATCGTAAATGTGTCTTTTGGACAAACACTGGTTTAGTTACAGAAACATAGTATGGCCCCTTTTAAGAAATGCCAGATATTATACGTACTTCTGGTTTAAATCGATACATTGAATAATGGTTTCGTAGAAATGTGATATGGTCACTTGACTCACTTATATAAATCCTATAATATCTCATAATAAGTATGCCTCGGTGGCTTGATGGCAGAAATGTGATGTGAGATTCTCGAATTATAAGCGGGAATGATAGAAAGATGATTATGATGTTCATGAAACTTAAATATTTTCATATCACTTTAAAAAAGGAATTGAATTTTTCAATTTTGAATACCAAATAAGATATTAAATACCTCTTCAGTTTTGGTATAGTTGAGCAGATTGGATTCCAATGAACATAGTTTACTAAGTTTCAAATAATAATAAGTAAAACAAACACTGTAAGTGGCTTCGTAGATGAGATATGAGGTATGCAATATGAGCTATACGAATCATGCGTTCACGAAATCTGTAAGTTTCTCATACAATTTTCTTGTTTAAACTTTCAGAGACAATTGGACGCTATCAATACACACTACAATACATTCTTTTAAATTTAAACTGGGATACGAAAACATATTCAAACAAACACATTTACAACTCCATGCATATAGAACCGGTCGACAGCAGAACCCGCAGAACACTGATGTTTCCCTAATATATACTCATGGTAAAAATGGTTGACACCCCTTAACAGAAAATTGATATTAGCAAATTAAATGCATGGACAAGTATTATTGTTCGATATTATTTTTTTTCGAAAGTAAATGGCACAAACACATGATGTAAACTATAAAATACTTGTCATATATTTAATGTGTTAGAATGGGATACAATGAAAGAGTTTGTGTATATTTGGGTTCAGTAGAATTTTTCTTTCAAAAGCAACTTTATATTATTTATTATAACCAAAATTAGAACACTCAAACACTGTAACAATATATCAATGCCAATATCTCAAGTCACAAGGAATGAACTCTTTTGAATAAATTTCATTTTTCTTATATTTCTCTTTCTTTGGTATTTTAAAGTACAAGTGAGGAAATAGCAAATTTTTAAGGACATTTATCACAAAAAAACATCCAGTAGTAACACGTTTTACCCAAAAAATCGAAACTTACACGTTACGTTGTTTAAATAACATTTCATTCCTATAACTATTAGGGGGTTATTATTACCATGAGTATATTACAACCCAAACAACCCATGGTTCCACGTCATGTCAGTGAGTAATTCCCACTGTCACACTACGAATCACACCATAATGACACAATGAAATAACATTTTATAAGTATATCATATACTGTGTACATGCCTTTCTATTGCATGAAAAATAATATTGAGATAATACACTATATAATACCAATTAATTCCTAAAATAATTTTAAAAACATAAATGATACATTTTCAATATGAAAATAAATAGATTTGGGTTCTTACCTTTAAGAATTATCATTGAGATTTTCCAACACGAAAACATAGGTATATCCTTTGATCACATCCAAACACATGACTGTCTAATACTTTCGCAATGCATGACAGTGAAGGCGCGTTCCTACACACCTAGAGCACGATCGATCCTCTATCGATCTCTCCGTGTACGTTACAGTGGGGAAATGGACTGCACAGATGGTACTCAGAGACGTGAAATACTAAAATCATCATAGGTTTTCATTTGGAAACGAAATCTTGTTGTCACGACAACTGTTAGTATTAATTATGAACTTATAACGTTGTTACTTTGAATGGAGGATTTATTTGGATGACACGTGATACACGTATATATACTCGTTGTAAACATTAATGTGGAGTGAGGTGGAGTGCATTGATTTAGGAAACGGGATGGCGTGGTTAGCGAGTTCGGCTTCGGATCAAGGAGTCCAGGGTTCGAATCACGCCACGGACCCGGCAACTTTGTCTGCAGTGGCGAACAGTTCTACACAGCGCCATCCATGGTTCGCTTGTTCAAGTCGGTGCTCGCAGGTTTCACCACTATGCTTATCTAACATGGCGTTGCGGGTTTTCTCTTCACTAATACCAGCAGCCGTGATATAGGCTTAAGTGAAATACTCTTGAAAGCGGTTTTCAACACCAACTCACCTCACCCCATTGATTTAGTGGTTAGCGTACCGGCTTCGAATTCAGAATGGTTCGAATCCCGGTGGAGACACCGACATTTTTTTACTTCTTATACTGTGTTGTGTCCCTAGGCGAGGCACTTCATCAACATTACACTCAGTCCATTAAGCGGTTTAAATGGGTACCTGAACACAGGAAGTACGGACCTATCAGCGACGACCTATACCGCCAAGCGAAGCGCTTAGTAGCGGCACCGAAAGTACAATTCAAGAGAAAAGATATAAATTGCACGTTTTGGGCATACCCATGCATTAAACTACTTCTATACAGATGGACTATTAATATTGTTTATCATTATGAAGGTGATCTGAACCAATCAGAACTATGGGTTAGGTTCATCCTTGCCCTGAAGGGAACTTAAAGAACCATACAGTTTTGAAAAGTCAACATGTCAGGATCCTAAAAAGAAGTTTGCAGTCTACATTCTCAAGAGGAGCAGGACAAACATTCATTGGATGATTGAAATGAAATACGTATTACAGCGTCCTCGTTCTTCATATGTGTTATTGTATTCCATTGTCCAAGTCAGCCCATCTGTTACTAATACAACATCGGGAACATGGTGCAGATTGATTTCCTGTAACAAAATAACGACTGTGAACTGACATTACATCTTATTTCATATGAACGTACGATATGATTAACGAATACTTTGATAATCAATCTTGATAACCTAAATATTTCTAAATGAACCAAACCGAAATTTTTTTTTGCCATTTAAATAGTGAACAAATGTAACCTAAATGTTTCAGAATTTACCTTTGAACCAGAGAGAATTTGACTTTTAGAAATAAACGCCATGTATATTGTGAACAAACTTGATAACCTAAATATTTCTAAATGAACAGAATGTGTAGTTTGTGCAGTGTCGACAGTGAACAAATGTAAAGTAAAAGTTTCAGAATTTAAATCTGACCCAAACAGAACACGGACATATAGATATCGAACAAAACTAAATTGGGTTCACACTATCTTCAAAAGTACAGATTTGTTCGAAGTCACGGTTGTTGGTTAGGTAAGCTGCTTGCATGGGGCATCCAGTGTCGACGATTAATGCCTGATTCTCCAGAAAGTGAGGAAGTTGGATTATTGAAAATATACAATGTTACACAATTAGAATTTGTTCCAATGTCTTCACTTACTAAATCACAATCTCAGGGGCAGTCTCTTCTTGCTTTTATAAAAAAAAATGTGTCACAGATAACGCTGACCAAATACCAATTTCGGCCACACGTGATATCATCAAATAGTTCACATTTCTGTCTCAACTTCAGACAATCAATTTTATCTGATAACCGACTTATGAAGACTTTATTGTTTTGAAAGTGTTAATTTACTGCTTATCTATTTTCCATTAATTCATAAAACATAATTTTACAATTAAAATCTAAAAGATATTGAAATAATTGAAGTTGAAGTTATGCGCGGATTGGGAATGCTGCATTTAAGCAGGGATCTTATATAGTATATAAGGTCCCTGATTTAAGCGACGAACAAGCCTAGATTGAGGACAGACGATATGAGAAATGAGTTCAATTGAACTTGATGAAAACACTTTCATTGATAACCTTATTAGTACCCTGTGTATAGTAACCTGGGTGCAGTAGTCGAATGTACCGAGATTCTGAAGAAATATGCTCAAACAATGGTGTATTGATGTTGATGAGCAATCTTGGATTGAAAAGCTAGGGCGATATTCTCAGCTGAAATTCTATAAACAGATTAAATAATTTCATATGTACGAACGTCATTTATCACTAATAAATGTTTGTGCTTTTCGCATTGTCCATTGCAAGTGCTGTTGTTCTAATCTTGATTTAATGACTGAAGTTGGTAGAAAATGTAAAATACCATCAGAACGTGGATTATGTCCTTTAATGTATAGTTCATGCCCGTTTTAGGGATAGGTTCTATTGGGATATATTTTGTGGGAAAAAAACCCCGACGTTTCTGTTTACTCATATATCCTTTTGGTACATGGTTGCAACACAGTCCTGTTAAATATATAACTGAGGTTAACATTTTGATGACTTTTGTTTGACAATTACATAAATTGAAAAAGAAAGAAAGGGAAATGAGGTCATGAACCGGTGCTACGAATAGGGGAAATTTTAGCGGCAATATCGTTCTACATTTTATAATATTTTGACTATAATGCCAATGTTGTTGAAAATGTAATTTCAGCACCCCAAGTGCATATGAATTAACACGAAAATAAAATAATTACTGTGATGTATGAAACTGAAGAGTACGTCTATACACAACATGTGTTTATCAAAGACATTCAAAATCGACTCTCCCCAACTAAAGTATACTCTGAAATTCAATCGAATATCATCAATAAATCAATGGACGAAATATGAAAGACGGAGATGTTAGTGACTTGTTATGTGAATCATAATTATGCTCCACAATGACGATAACAAATAGAATATTTATGTGACACATTTATCTACATTACATGCTTATATCATTGTTGATGGCGTTACTTGCATTATCACCATATTGCATCGTAGCGTCCCAGTCTGCACTCCTCTTCCACAGTACTAGTAAACAACTGAATGAAAAAATGAAAAACAGCTAGAGCGCATGCTGGTTAATGGCAAGTGCCAACGGTTATATCGGTCATGTTTACGTTAACTCCTGATGTCATACATGGTGATTCAATCACATTTTTCTGATTTAAGTTGATGATTAGTGTACCTTGTAATTTATTTGAGGGGATATGTAGATTATTGATTATTCTATAAAATCACACTTTAAAGCGTATCGTATACTTAGAAGGCAGATGATTGTGAGAGTAAGGCTAATACAAATACTTCAAACGCGTACTTTATAATTGATCGTATTCTATCAAGTTTAATTGAATTGTGGTTAATTCTTTGGCTCTATCACATGTCCCAATACAAATACGAAAGTTATCAAGTTAATGTAAAACAAAACACTTGACCAGTGTTACACACTGGCACGTGATACCAATACATGGTTGTTGTTATTCGTGGACCCATAATCAGACGGGCGTCTCATATAAAAGTATGGAAATAAAATTTAAAAGATGATTATTATCAACTAACACCTCATACATATTCAAATCAGTATTAATTGTTATTATGTGTTTTCAAGTTCTATAACTATCACATGACAAAATCAAGTTTCTTTGAAACTTGAACAAATAAATTATTCCCAGAAGTTGTTTTTATACGACCCCTGTTATCGGTCTCCACTTGAACATGGCCGACAGGGAAAATAAATGACCCAGACAACACCATATATGTTTCATGTCATCTTCATCTACTACATGCGATCCTTCATTCCATCTCTCACCCCGAGCATGTGAGTATCATGTTGTCTTCACAATATACACATCTCGTGTGATGGTTATATACCATGAACCATGTGAGATATTACCCCATAATAACACACGTAAGATATATTACCTATAGGTGTTAGTCACCGTATTATATCATCGTTACCTGACGTCTCATTGAGGGCTTCAGTCACAGGTGATATGACCGGTGCGTTTGTCTCACAAATAAGTACAAAGTGTCATCTCGTTATATATTTCAGGAGAAAATTCACGTGATGTGTGATTACTTTTCTGCTTGTGTTTCTAAAGTAATGTTAAATTTCAGTGTTCAAATGGTATATACTTTCTATTAATAGTGTCTTTTTTGCAGTGATGTTCAACATGTTTAAGAACACTTCCATGTACCTATTCTTCATAACTTCATTTTTGTTTGTTAAATGTTTAACGTAAACCTCAGTTTACAACGTTCACATATCAAACTTATCAAAAACTCTTACTGTCTGTGAGAACAATGTTATTTGGTACCGTTTTATGTTACACATTACGAACTAAATTACAACATCGTTGCACATTATAACTAAATTACAACATCATTGCACATTATAACTTAATTACAACAACATTGCAGATTATAACTAAATTACAACACGATTGCACATTATAACTTAATTACAACATCGTTGCACATTATAACTAAATTACAACACCGTTGCACATTATAACTTAATTACAACACGATTGCACATAATAACTTAATTACAACATCGTTGCACATTATAACTTAATTACAACACGATTGCACATTATAACTTAATTACAACATCATTGCTAATTATAACTAAATAACAACACGATTGCACATTATAACTTAATTACAACATCGTTGCACATTATAACTTTATTACAACACCGTTGCACACTATAACTTAATTACAACACGAGTGCACATTATAACTTAATTACAACATCATTGCACATTTTAACTTAATTACAACATCATTGCACATTATAACTAAATAACAACACGATTGTACATTATAACTTAATATTTATAACAACACGATTTCACATTATAACTAAATTACAACATCGTTGCACATTATAACTAAATTACAACACCGTTGCACATTATAACTAAATTACAACATCGTTGAACATCATGACTAAATTACAACACCGTTGCACATTATAACTAAATTACATCATGGTTGCACATTATTACTAAATTAAAACATCGTTGCACATTATAGCTTAAAAACATCATCTTTGCATATTATAGCTTAAAAACAACATCGTTGCATATTATAACTCAATTACATCGTTGCACAATAAAACTACATTACAACATCGTTGCACATTACAACTTAATAATTGCACATTACATCTAAAGATGTAAATTCTTGCATTATAACGAACATATTACATTGCTGTAGATTATACCGAGAATACAACACTATTGCAAAGATTTAGATGTCACATCGTTGCAATATACAAGTTTTAATATAGCTCTCATACTTAAATACAAAAGTGTTGCACATTATGATAAGAATAATATGTGGCATATTAACCCAATGATACAACTTCTTTTCACCCAAAAATCAAATGAAATGTGACATAACTTTGGACAATAACTTTCACATGGATAGTGTTCAGATAATGGCTGAACTATTAATCAAATGCAATTATTGTTCATACTATGGATACGGATATGGTAAAGTTATTTTGTAATTAAATCAGAAACTGCTTGCATATTCTTTAAACTATTTACACTTGCTACGCTATACGACAAAATAGTCCTGTTCCTGTGAAATCCCATACTGTATCTCTGTTTACCAATAAAAACTCATCTTTCAGCGGACAGTCGACCGAGTGACTTCAAAGATCTAGGCATTTGACTCTTAAGGGTCTTGCTCATTAGCATATGTCCTTCGTATGTGTCTGATGTACATAACACAAACGAATTGTTTTTGGTATTTGTCTCTGATTTGGTCTTCTTTTAGTTTATCATGTCAACATGTTTATGAATCATTATTTTCACAAAATCAAAAAGCGTATTTCGAGGAAAACACATTAAACGAGAAAACGTTCATATTCAGTTTATTTTATTATTATGACGTGTCATTGGCAAATGTCATTTAAACATCGGCGTCGCTGATTGCACAACTAGATTAAATTGAAACCAATCAGGACACTCCATTGTTGCACCCTGATTCAGGCCATGTAGAACAGAGGTTATGATCTGAAATATGAAGGGAGTAACCTCTATGGGAAGAGAATACGCATTTCTCTTAATCATAGCCTTTCTCTCTTCTAAAATGCCACTAAAGGCAGTTAACTTACAGATGTTAAACGTTTTCCAGTGAATCTGTCGCCCCGGTATACGGAGGATGATCCACAATCTGGCTGGTGTGGCCGGTCTGGGGGACTGTGGCTGGAACTGCTCTGGTCACGGCGTCTGTCAGCAGGGGCGGTGTCAGTGTCTGGTGTGTTCATTGCATTTGTTGTGGAGTATACATTTTACGAACGCTTCTTATGGTACTTTAGATTCATAAGATTTCCCAATAACCTTTTTAATTGGTTTGGTCACGACGTCTGTCAGTAGGGTCTGTGTCAACACGTCTGGGATTTTGTTTTTATTTGTGAAGGATGTTTTACGAACGCTTCTTCGAATATTAGATTAGACGTTAGATTCAATCGACTCCCAAATTGTTATGATCACGACATGATCGTTGTCAGTACCTGTTAATTTCATTTTATTTAGCGTACCTTTTACGACCGCTTCCTACATTCCACATTGGTAAAGTACAGACGAACCCTACTTCATTGCCTGCTATATAATTTGTCCTCTTGTCTCAAATTACACAATTTGTATTTTACGTTTTTTGTTCCTCTCTGGTTCCACAGGTGCAGTATTCAGGACTGGACTGTAACGAGGCCAACCCCATGTACTATGTTGTGTTTGGATCCATCTTCACGTGTGTGGGCTTCGTGGCTGCCCTTCAGCTGGTAGGTAACATTCTAAATGTGCCTCAATATGCATTTCAAGTTCTTTTGATGGTTATTTTTACATTTCCTTACAGACAAAATCACGGTTTGTCATCAACTTTCACGTGAAATAACTATTTAGTAATCAAGTAAAGGCATGCTGTTTTGCTGAAAGTGGACAATCCAAGTCCAGTCGTTCCAAGAACGATTTCGTGTCCAGTTAGAGGAACTATTTTGTAACGTTTATTCCTTGGAACAGGGTTGATTTAATCAGACTGGACGTTTCATCTATTTGTCTTTCATCTCTCATGTGCAATACAAATATACCTTTTTAAATTTGTTTGGTGTGTTCTAGTTTTATTTGCCTGTTATGATGTACAGTGTATTTATAATGAGGACTGAGAGCTTGTGACCGTAGTTAAAACTAATTTTCCAACTTCAAGTTTCATATCCATGTTTGCAGATGATGTGTATCGTGTGCGAACACAGCCGTAACAAGGACAAGTCTTGGCGGACAGCGTGTGAGGTGACGGTACAGAAACTCCTCTACATCCTCGTCATCTGCGCATCGTCCCTGCGTGGAGCTTACTTCTTCTCTAAGGTCAGGGGTCAACATAAAACAAAGTTATGTCACTGGCACCTAATATGTATACTGATTACACATTTTCAGGAATTAAGGCTAATCTATTAAAGATCAAACTACCCACTGTTGATGAAGACGTTCTAATCTAAATTATCATGTTTGCTTAAACTTAAAAACATTCAAAGGGTTCCAAATCCCCTTTAAATATCGATGGTTAACACAAGCCATCATGTTTTACCAATTGTCCAATGTCCGTTGAATCCGGCTTGCTAATTTGAATGTCCATTTGTTGAAAAGCCATACTTTGATCAAACCTCAACAAATTATTCAATATTATCCAATGTATTTAGAGTATAGTATGTTGAAGTATCTATACTTTGTAGCACCAACGTTAAATTTCTTATTCTCCCCCCAGTGGCGTGCTTCAGAATACATCGCCTCTTTCCTCTGGTGCAGTTACTTCCCTTTCCTCATCACTGGGTGTTCCCTGCTTATCTGCTCTTGGGCCGAGGTCAGTTCGGGTTGATCGTTATTTGAAAGTCAAGGTTAACAAGAAAGGTTACCATTTTAAACTGCTAAAATTTAGTTGGGCAAATCTTCGTTGATGTTCCTGAAAATTGATACACATTCAGACTTTTATAGGGAGTATTCTAACCATTCGTTAAGTGCATTTATCATGGCGTAGCATCATATATTTGATTGGCATTGCCCTTCGCCTGATGAGAATACAGTAACACTCACAACTTTCGTATGTGCATGATAAAGAATGTGTACATCCATAGAATATGTCATCCATCACCATGACTGTGATACAGTTTATCACCTCCTCTCACCTCAGGATGTGCACGTGAACCGGAAGGAGACGCCTCGGTTCCTCAGTAAGTCTGTGCTCGCCTTCGTTCTGTTCAACGTCTCGCTCTACCTCGTCGTGTGCACCGTGCTCCTCGTCACCGACATCGTCCCAGATACAGAGGTACACCCACTTGCACATATGTTGTGTATGCACCGGCTTATGATGACACTCTTCAAACAACCATCAATCAGTAACACGCAGTGCTTTATCTTATATTGTTGTATAAACGCTATGTTCTACTCTCAAGTCCTGCAGCACGGATTGTTCTAATACGGTTGAACGTTTACCGTGTCCGCAATACTATTGATATTTCCTTATTGCCATTGACGTCTAATCCGCTTTCGCTCGTTAAATATCAAACAATTCACTTGTTCCACAGTATGACATTACAATGGAAATATTAAGTATTGTCTATATATGACCAGCACATGAGCTTGAAGGCGTATAGCGGGGCAGTAGCGATCCTCTACATCATCCTCGTCATCCTCTTCCTCGGCTACGGCGTCGAGCTCTACTTCCGGGTAAGGATGACGTCACGAGTCTTTTTGTCAATCAAAGACACATTGCTGATTTTAAATATGCCGATCTGGTTTGGTGGAAACGTAACCATCTTGATGTCGATCAAGTTGATGGCAAAATATTAACATATTCTTTCGCAATTGGTGATAGACATTTTCTTGTTAACTCAGAATGGAACACATTGTATTGCCAACAGTAATATTCTGACTATTAAATAGACATGTGCAAGTGTTCGGACATTCTATCTAGTTTGCTTGCTTAAAACCTTCATTCGCATATTTCAAACACAGTCAGCTTGGTTGGTAGGTATAACATTGACAAGATGATTCAATCGTCAGTTTGCTTAATAGTGCACATTTATAATGCGCACATATAATTATATTTATATTTACCATATTCTACACAGATGGAAGCTCCATTCGCCAAGCTACAACAAGGAGTGGAAGTGGACCGACTCCAGGTCGCCATGTCCAGACTAGGTCTCGTCTCCCAGGCGCTTCTACAGCTACTTATGGGACTATTTCTCGTGGCTGACGTCATCACCGACCATTGGAAGAACACGTAGGCATATTTCATGGCTGGAAACCTATAGACATGTGTTGCCCCACATTCAACCTGATGAAGGAGTAATATACCCCAAAAAAGCATACCCCAAAACAACGACTATCTAGACAATATTGAAGTTGTTATCCGGAAAATCTTGGTTTCTCTTTAGTTATGAAGCATTTCTAATAGTTAAGTTACATGTTAACGTGTGCATGGTGTTCAGTGTTATTGTTCATGGTTACTTAAGACCCTTAAAGAGACAGTACAACTCAATTATCTGTGTGGAGAAGCAATTCGATTTGGTGCATGATTAAATCTTAGGCCATTTGAAACTCAGCACCATGATGGTATTATTTTGAACATTAAATGCGATCCCCTCGAATGTCGTCTCGACAATTATAACATGGTCCTACTGGTTCATGCTATTCTACCAGTAATTGTATCCGCAAAGCTAATTCAATTTCTTGATCCCATAGGCACATTCTTACTCGTATTGCGCCATAAATAACCAGCCAATTATAATCACTTTAAAAGTGGCAATCCGGATGGGAAGACCGAACAGTGACCATCAAATTTCAAATGACAGCATTTCATTGGCTGACAATATACATGATATATAGAGCGATGAATAACTTGCCTTCAGTGATACGAGAACGAATGTGCTTATGGGATCAGGGTATTGAAGTAACAATTTGCTGACACAAATACTCTGATGGAGCAGGAATGGATTGTCTATAGATGAAGGTTACTTACTTTTCCATACATAAATCCCTTGATAGTATTTTGTCATGTTATGCTGGATAGTGATCCTTAGTTAACGTCCACTTATTTGTCAACCATTTAGTAGGAAGCTGTATCGCAGCTGTATGATAGTTCAACACATTATCCAATCTCATGAACAAAATATCGTAACGCAAATACAATTGGATCCTTTCAGTATGTTCAAGTATACTCAAGGACTACACCATTGTCCAATGGTAAATTTCTTTTGCTAGCATAGATGTACGATTCCCCAAGACAAAGTAAAATGAATGAATGAAGTAAAGACGTTTGTTCAAAACCGTAAATTCTCTGAAGTGCTGCTTATGATCTAGCGGGTTCTTACCGAGATTGTTTGCTTGATATAGATAACGTATCAGTTCAAGTCCGTTCTCAGCAGGTCTCGTAACATGAAGATTTGTCTGAGGAAGTAAGCCATCCTTCAATACTCTCTGATCCTAGGTTGACGGTGCTTGGACAGAACTACTACGAGTTGGTGTTCAGAGTTGTGGAGTTCGGGGTCCTCCTCTGGTTCCCATGTGTCCTCTGGAACTACAGACAGTGAGCAGAGATACATGCTAGGACATTGTTTTGAATAATTATTTTAGTTTAAACTACAGATCAAAACATTGTTTGTGAAAATTGAATAATCCCAGGTTTGCTCAAAATGCGAGATAATAACGATGTTGGTAATAGGACAAAAAGAAGTAAGTGGCCTTAAAAACTACAGAATTAAAATTAAAAAAATAAATAAATCGAAAATATGTAAGCAGAAAATAAAGAAGGAAACTATTGGGTATAAAACAGTGACTTGTATTACAGACCGGAGGAGCTGTGGGTGTTGAATCCACGGCGTATTCTGAGATCTCTCAAGTTCAACTCCGCCGGGTGTGACTTGAGAACCCCGCTCTGTCGCGACAGTCACTCGTCAAACTACAACACTTATATTCAGCAATCGGGTAAGTCGGTCGAGACAGTAATAAGGGGATTTTCCCTGCATACGAAACAATATCCATTAGCCTCTCCTTTCATTTCACATTGACGGAGATGTTTCCTTGTCACTTTCATTTCATGTAAAAACAATTGTTTTCAAACCTATTCAATGAATGCTACTATGATCTCACACAAACACCGAGCAAATCACTTATAAACATGATGCGTGGTACTGTACATTGACTCCATTTGTTTGTACACGTTCTCGATAACTGGACAAGTGCCGATTCTTTTTTTTTCAGCTGGTAGTTAACAATTGTTTTTCAACCTATTCATTGAATTCTACTATGATCTTGTTAACATACACATACACCGAGCAAATCACGTATAAACATGATGCGTGGTAGGTGTCGCCTCAGGAAGTCGACCATTTGAATTTACTAAAATCTCAGGAGGTCGATCCGCGGTAAGCTTTGAAGTTTGGGTGTTGTTATAGTACGCGGTGTTGTTACAACGTTGGTGGTTGATTGGTACTGTACCATTGACTCCATTGGTTTGTACACGTTCTCGATAACTGGACAAGTCCCGATTCTTTTTTTTCAGCTGGTATAGTTAAAAAATAAGCTTATGTTTTGTTGAAATGAAATTCGATGTGATGTTTATATGTCAATGCAGTATTTACGCGACAATAGCAATTTCAGTTGAAGTAATTTACCAGAGATGTTATCTTGATGAACTGTGATAACATGGAAATACAAACAGCAAAAACATCTCTACATTTGCTTCAACAAAATCTCGTTAGTACTATTCTTTCAATCTAATTCCAGAACAATAATTTTGGAATATACTGTGACAATGACAACGTTCATTTTGCTATCCTTGAATATATAAGATTTGGTAAGATAATGGTTTTAGGCAATAAGCGATGTACTTTTATTATGAAGATATCTAACTCTTCCAGAAAATGAAAATGGAAGCCACAACGACTGCTGGATCTGTTACGACGCGGAGAGAACTGACGCTGGTCCGTTACTGCAGCCGTGCGAGTGTCGAGGGGATGTAGCCACTGTCCACCATAACTGTCTGCAGAGGTGGCTTATAGAGGTGCGCTACTTATATATGATATCTACATATATATGATTGTTTTTGTATGGAACATGGTGACCATAAAACACTGCAAAAGCCGTTCAAGTGGAAGGAAGACATTCACTTAACGTCTTAACAATACCCTTTTAGCAATGAGTTGAAATACTTTAAAGCACATGGTGATGCCCCCAGATCATCATCTACGGGTTTGAGCCATTTCAGCTCTAGGACACCTAAAACATTATCCTGTATGTACACCTCGACTCGAGTGAGTGAGTTAGTTCGTTATTGTTTAACGCCACTTGGGCAATATTGTAGCCATTAGCGGCGACCTTGAATCGACCCATCATAGATCCTATAAATACATAGACCATGGATAGCATATTCTACTTTCACTTGACTTATCTTTTCAGATAACTTTCAAATGTATTTTTACAGAGTTCAGAGCTTGGGAAATCTCCCAAATGTAAAGTTTGTAAGCAAGAGGTAAGTAATAACGGTTTTTTAAAATACATCATCATTCCATTTCTTTATTTTGATAGTTGTCCAATCCTATTGATAACACCACAGATTCTATAAACACTTCTTGGGGGTTTAACGAACCAACTCGAGTGCATCTGCTGTTGTTGCTTTTATAATGTCCAATAAACGAATCTATTGGAAACCTTAGTATTACAAGTTCTCAATTCTTGAAGAATTATTATTATTCATATACCGGTATTCGTGTTTTGATGGCAGAAATTCCCGCTGACACATCTATAGATTCTATTTAAAGCTTTATTCTAATGCATGTGAAAAATCCTTGAATGGTCTAACCGTTGTTATTCTTTTTTCACGGTTCCTCCAAATTCTATCAAGGTACAATTCTTTTGCTTCCTATTATCTTTTCGTACCCAGAAAACATGGTTCCAGAACTCCTCTGAAGGTTATCAAATACAACGTCTATTTCCGGTTTCTGATTCCTCTAACTCAACTCTTACCGGTAGTTGGTTTCACGTCATGAGTTTCACCTGGGCATCTTGTTTATTCTGATTCCATATATCATGTACATTTCTCCACTCTAGTATAGACTAGAGCGGGTAACAACATGGTCCCCAAGAAGTGTGGGTTCCCGGAACGCCATTAAGCTGTGTCTCCTCCTTGTGCTGATGGTGGGGAGTCCCATTCTCTCCTACTACGTGTGTCACAACGACATCGTCATCTACGTCAAGGTGCTCATTGTAGGATGTACTGTCGTCTTTGAACTCTTCTCACTCAAGTAAGTTGGGCATTGTTTGGTTTAATTTGAATATTATCTTCGACAATGTACAGTTTAAAACGAAAGCAAAATGTGGCAAACAAAATTCAAGATCACAAATAAAATATGGTAATCGGTAACATCTTTATCGGAGAGTAAGTTTCAACAAAGGGCGAATCATTGCTTATCAAAGACCTACGAATTGATAATCATTTTATCTTCACAATCAAGAAGTTATTATTTTTAATATGACACTACGCTGGTTGAGAAGCAAAATAACGACACACAGTATGTGTAACGTTATATAAAGGACTAATAAATATTACAATTTTATATCAACAGTCATTTCAATCCACAGTACACTGTATGTGTATCACGTGTCTTTTCAGGGTTTTCATCATGACCACAACTACGATTTGGAGCAGGATGCACATAGCTTCAATGAAAATCATTGGCAAAGAATTGAACAACGCAACTATCAGCAAATCAAACTTTGAAAATTCATGTCAAGATGCACTCGGTGACCTAGGGGAGGCAACTCCTATTCGCAGAGAGATAATTGGTACTTGTCAACTTTATCCAGCCACGAATAAAAGAAACGGATCTTTTGTGGACACACTTGTCGAAGTTCATCGTTCAAACATTGATTGACATTAATTGTCCCATTGATCAAAATTATTTTAAATCCAAGGGAAATAACTCCAACTAAAAGGACGATAATCAAGGTCTACTACATGCTGCCACATGTTTGCCAACCGCCATTGTCAAAGTTCATCATCCAATGCACAGGCGCCAGACCCTAAATATACACCTACGTATATCTACCTACCTATGTAACATATAAAGAAGGTATGACACTGCCGCCATTTTTAATCCTGGCATAGGACCGGAACTGGTTTGCTGGGTCAAATACGCCTTGTAACATTCGTAGACTGATCCAAGTTTACATTTCCGGTCCTATGCCAGGATTAAAAATGGCGGCAGTGTCATACGTTCTTTATATGTTACATAGGTAGGTAGATATACGTAGGTGTATATTTAGGGTCTGGCGCCTGTGATCCAATGCTATTTGAATATAACTTAATCTATTAGTATGAATTAAGAGAAAGCCACTTTTAAGAGTTTCATCATTAATAATGTTTGACATGTCTAAAAAAAGAATGATTTGTAATGTAAATTCAAAATTATACTATCAAACAATAAGATCATATTGAATAACGTATATCATACCATGTGTTTCTGTGATATTTTCAGTGATAAGAACAGTGATGTGTCACTGCAGTGAAAAAGACATTTTTCTAAGACTTGAGAAAATTCAGTCTCTATGTTCAACACTGTTTGATGATTTAGATGATAACTGAAAGAATTCATTTCTATCGAAGTTTACAATCTATTTGAAAATCTAACACGACTCCGAGGAACACCATTGACAAAATAAAGACTATGTTCATAAAATGTTTATTCGATCACTTGAAACAAATGTGTTAGTTACTAAATACGAGCATAAAATGTACATGTATTTACAGGACAAACTTCACTATGTACAGGCAGTCAATCTCTAGATACTAATTACTAAACAATCTCGATTATATTACACATGTTACATTGTAAGCATCTTCAGGTTAGTGGCCCTTGAAAATGTTTTCTCTAACAATTTGTTTTCCATTAGCAAAAAAACGTAACTCTTGAATGTCTATCAAGTCCTCTTTGAGTGGCATTCTATAAGTTGGTATGATGTAGAATGAAGACAGTTTCATGGATATACAACTTTATTCTGCATAGTTGAAACATGGCTAAACCTCACACATGCAGAATGAGGAAGTTGTATATCCATATATATTGTCTTCATTCTTTGTCTATCAAGTATCCAATAAGTCATTAAAAACAATAACTTTATTTTGAACTAAAATACACTTCTGTCGATAAGCGTTGAGCAAATTGGTCCTTCACTGGTTTTGAATAAACATGCAAGCAGTTCAACCACAATAAGCTGACATAAATCATTTTCTTCTATATTGATTTATTCTGACTCTGATGATGACAAATTTCTATACACTTTATTAGTTGTGACTGAAGATCACAAATGTCTGTTTCACAAGTTCAGATACTTGAATATCAGCTTGTACAATAAACTATTTCTTAACATGTCACATATTCATGAGCAATAACTTTAATGTCTTTTGTTTGTGTTACACTTTATAATCATAATTAAAACCAATTAGTTCCTATCAGCACCATATTGTACGAGGAAAACATCGTCACCAGTGGTTCTACTGCAATGCTGGATGACGGGTTGTTCTCAATCTTTCGTGCTCCTGATAATTCGCTATTGGGAAGTTGTAGACACTGAAAGGGCAGACAACTATTCAACATAATGGGACATACATGATTTGAGTACCATCATTGATGACTGTATACCATCAACGTAGCAATTGTAGTGTTTGATGAAGCCAATAAGCCCATCTGACCTTATAAGGCCTGATGAGTAAAAGGCATGATTTCTGGGTGACAGCTTCTTTATTGAGTGAAATATGACGAATCAGGGTATCTCGAACAAAGGAGTAAGCATATACTTGGAAGGGTGCTTTTTTAGAATAAGCTTTAACTCTGAAAAGTCAAGTTTCACCAAATAAAGATGTTGTAGCAAGTAATTCAGTTCTAAATCAATTTCAAAGACATAACCCATTAAACAGTGGATCTGATTGAACAAATTGGTTAGTAAAACAACGTCCTCATTTTCCTCCAGTAAAGACTTCAGGAGAATCATTTCTACAGTATGTACTCAACTCTATACAAATGGGTCCCCTCAAGGAAGATCAGTACGGAAAATAATGAGATATATGATACTGGATATGATTTCACTGTTCAGATGAACAATCAACCTGAGAAATAGAACAGAAAGGCAATGTATTGGTTTGTGACACTCAAGTTCCTAATAAATACACCAGCTGTATGGGAATATCTTCTTTATGATTAAGAACCAAGTTATTAGGAACATATATTTACTGGTTGTGATGTGGTCTGATAAACTATTAACAATACACCAACGGTACAATTACACCAATGATAGATGATATCTACTGTTTTTTGTATGTGGCAAATTGCTTATTTATCTCATGTGAGGTAGAAACTTGGTGTTATCATGGGGAGCACAGCAACTAGTGACAATATTTGACTTTCCTACCTCACAAGATCAGATGGCATTTGTCAAGAAAAGTGCAGATTTGTTATATGTTGCATAATTCTATAATTCAACCATCAATCTTCACAGTAATAATTTCAGGTTTATGAGAATTTGGTAAAAAAAAAGAATGTCAAAGCCATGATTGACTTTGTCATTAGTGACTGATAAAACATTCCTTTGCTCTTTTCACTGGTTGCTGATAACATGGTTTATTATCATTGAAAGATCTGGATACATCATAAGCATTCATTGGATAAACAAGAACATTTATGTTCATTTGACTTACTTATACTAGGTCGACAAAGGCTAAAGAGTTGACTTTTAAAAGTTGTCAACATAAACAAATCACATAAAATGTGCTCCCAACAGCCAAGGCACAAATTAAAAACATTCTATTAATGAAAATAAACAACCCTAAAACCCTTTAGTCAATTTCACAAACAAATAATGAGAAAATTATATCTAAAATTCGAAACACAACCTATCACTGCGTATCTGCAATAACAACACCCAGACCCCCCCTCTCTACCCACATTTGTACGTTTAAACATCATATTTCTGCAATAACCAACTTTGACAAAGCTCATTTTGAATAAGTAGCCCAAATGGTACACATGTTTGGAATTCACAAGTTCTCACAGTAAAGCACCTCATTGGTTATACCTCACAAATACAAAATTAAAACTACCTTATATTTATCATGGAATTTATAACAAAAGAAAATGACAAAAATTTGGATATATTACACTCATCACTTATTCCTATCCGAATCATTCAAGGGAGACAACTTTAAGAACTACCAATAATTGAAAACTAAAACATGTGGCACAAATTCAATTCAATTTCAGCATTAAAACATGAAAGAAGGCATAGGAAGAATGGTTGAACACCATCTAATACAAATGTATGTACACAAATGATATGATAAACAATGACAAGTTCTATGTTCTCTCAGAAAAACAGTTAGATGATTGACTTGATGTTTGTATGAAATACTTGGAATACTGAAATGCCATGATGGAATGTTTTTTCCATAAACAAAGCTTGAAATAAATATAATTTTTTTTCAAGTTACTGCTTCATTATAGGTCCCCAAAATACTGGACAGTTAAAAGGAGGGTTCTGTCGGGGTAGTTTTGGAAACAGAATTCGGGAGAATATCACTGTTTACACAAATATGTTATTAATATATGATTAAAACACTGTGAAATTGAAAGATACTGATGAAGGTAACATTTTGATGACTTTATATTTCACAACTTGATAAAAACAAGCGCACATTTGTTGAAAATTAAAAACAATGATAACTGAAGCCATTCATAGGCGCTGCGAGTGGGAAAAACTTCGCTGCAGTATAACAGCAAATTGTTTATTAATTTTATGACATTTTAGGTGTTACTTTGTGAATATCAGTGTATGTGTTTAAATTGGGTACAAAATAGCGTGTTTTCATTTCACGTAATACAAAAAAATCAATATGGCAACAGAACCCTCCCTTTAAAGGGACAGTAAGAGGTGTATTCAAGAGGAATCAAAGTTGAAGTGGACACTGGTATTTGTGAATTAATGCTATTTAAGGCTTGTGTAAATATCAGCCTTGACAATGTTTCAAATGTAATTTGTTTCAAACAGGAACCAGTGGCATAAATGCACAAGCATCACTTAAACTTTTGTTTCCAAAAAAATATACTCTAGTCTATATTTGAAATTTTAATGAACAAAAGCATAAATTGTACCTCCCAAAATAGCTGTATTTGTAAATGTCTAATGAGTGTAAGCGACCATCAAATCTTGAAAGTAAAATGTGGTATTGATAGTTTTTGCAAAATATATTTTCAAGATTGTTCAGTTTTTATCCATTTTCTACTTAGTGTTTTTGGGATATGTATTGATACAGAAGGCTTCAAACTTAGCTTAATAATGTATATTATAAATCAGCAAATCAGCATTTCTGTTTGTATCTCGTCACAGAAAATTAGAAAACAAGTCTGGTCAATGACAACAGTGGTTTGGTTAAAATCAGTGATGATGAAGTTATCCAGTTACGAACAAAATGAAAATGATTTAAAGAATCCGTCATCAAGTTTCCCCATTCTCTTCATCATATCTACTTGATTCACGACCCAAGTCCTTTTCACGATCATGTGAATGTCTGCCATGACGATCATGACTCTTCTCTTGTGATCTTGATCTTTTGTGTTCACGTGATCGTGACCGCGACCTTTTACGCTCTTTTGATCTCGACCTCTTCTTTTCTCTTGACCGTGACCTTTTCCGATCCTTTGACCGCGACCTCTTCCTCTCTCTTGACTTAGATCTCTTTTTTTCTCTCGAACGTGATCTTTTCCTCTCCCTCCTTTCCTTATGATCTTCACCAGATCTGGATTTATGATGAGACTTTTCTTTTCTTTCAACACTGTTTGATTTTTTCCGATCCCGACTCCGTGACCTTCGACGAGAATCTTTCTTATCTCTGACCTTGTCTCGTCTGTGATCCCTCTCCTTTTCCCGGCGCTGACGCTCTCTCTCCCGTTCTAGGATTCGTGCAAAGTCATCTGCCGTTTCCCTTCGGTCACGATCCCGCTCCCGTTCACGTTCCCGTTCATATCTTGGCGGAGATCTACGTGGGGATCTTCGACGGGTAGGCGATCGTTTCGGAGAACGTCGAGGGGAGCTTCTCCGTGGGGGAGAACGCCTTGGTGAGCGTGACCGCCTTCTTGGTGGACTGAAACAGGAATAGATTGTCTTAAATTACCAAACATGTACTCACGTGGATGAGGACTTAAAAGAAATTGAGGACACAGTGTGTATATATATATATATATATAAAAATATATATATACACAAGCAAATTACAAAAACAAAACTGGTTTTGTGTATTTTGGCCTTGTTAGAGAATGGCAGAGTGCTCAACATTTGAGAAAAACGGAGCTAAATATAATGCAGAAAATAAAGTCAGATTTTTCTACAAAATCATTATTTGTCACTAAAACATATATATATTGTCTTTTTCTCATTAGTGCAATATCAATAAATAAAGCATTTAAACAATTACTGATAAGAAAGAAAGAAGACTTTAGGCATTACCTCTCACTCACCTTCGCCTGGCAACACGTTCTGCTTCACCGAATGAGACATCTTCCTCTCTTGGTCTTGACGGCTGCTCCTCAACTTCTTCAACTGGCATAGGTCGCGCTGGTGGGTTGGCTTTTAGCTTCTCTTGTAAACTCTTCTGTACTGGGACTGGGATTCTCGGGAACAGAGTAGAGTACCACTCTAGCTTGACGAGGAACTGACGACATAGTTCCCCCATGGTCATCACGTGTCCACCACCTGCCTTCACATCTATCTCCTGTCAACAGAAAAGGTGCTGTTTAATTTGGGAGCAGATTTGTAAAGGGAGATAACCTACCTACCTACCTTCAGGTTTGCTCTAGCCTGTTGGAGACCATCTGGGGAAGATTTTACAGCAACATCAAACTTTAATATTTTTTCACTTAAATTCCAGTTTTGAAGGAAGATTGCATCTATTCTGAGTAATGTTTTAGCGTTATTGTTCTTCAGGGCTGATAATAGAAAGTTTTATGACAATTTAAGCTATAATGTTCTTCACATGTATGATTCCAACATTCAATAGATGTAATATTGAAACGTATCTTTTGCTTAGTGAAGTTTTACTGGGGCCCTTCAAGTAAATATAAAGCTTTCTTGTCTTACACCAAACTGACAGGATTCTAACACTAAACTTAATAGTGCACTTATCAATTGACAATGACAAATGATGAAGTTTGATGACAAAATTTGAAAGACATGAGGAATAAATCAACACACATACAAGTGAACAATAAATAATGTGGGAAATTAATTCCCTTAATAGGAATGTTCGTAGCACAGTTTTGTAAAAAATTTGGATTTCTTTCAAGATCTAAACCAACGATACTAAATTGACATCTTTACAGGTCATGCCGTCTGTCACAAGGGAATATATGGTTTAAACATATCTATTTCATAAAGAAGTGGATTGGTAAACAAGCTTTAATAGCTTATCTGAATACCGCTTGAGGGAATATATCATTTAAAGTTGAGGCCAATAAATCTTCAAATTCTAAACCAATATTTATTTGAGGCTCCACCGTCTTGGATATGCTACATAATGCACATCAGCTGGCAGAATATAAAGTTCTGCATTTTAACAAGAAAATATATATGAGTGTAGCTAATCATTTATCAAAGTTTAACCTCGATTGAGGTCCCGCTCCGCTAGACTGTCCGCTCTCTTTACCACTCGATAGCCTGGCTAGAGCAACACCCTGAAGTCACAATAAAATGGCATCAACAATAGGAGTGTAGTCATTAATTATCATACATGTCATAGGTACATTAGTTATTGAAGGACAGTTGTATCAGTGCTGGCTCTAGAGGTAATAGGAATAAAGGACAATCAAAATCTACGGATAGTCAACTTCTTTATTGCAAAGAGTGTGACAATTTGTAGTAGATACTAACACCGTTATCAAGCAAATGATATATAAATCTGAAACAAGGATATTATATAACTTGTCCTGGCAGCTTTGACTATCCTTAGATCTTGGCTTTCCTTTGAATGTATCTTAAGAATTAACAGGAACAGAAACATGGAAACATACATGGCAAAGAATGTTGATGAAATTCAAAACTGTATTTCAACTGGCGATTTTGGAACTACATTCAAACATGATTTTAGTCAACAAGAAATCATTAATCATTAGTGTTACTCTAGAGCCAACATTGACATAAACACTGACGATATTTACATGATTCTCTTTCATAAATCGCACATTTAAGATTAAAAATCTCTTTCATTTACTGTTAAAACAATGTCCCAAAAGTCTTACATAAAGAAAACATTCGGAAAAAAAGTTTATTTTGTCACTTATACTCACCACATTACTTGAGGTTCTTCAACCATGACAACATACGGTCCTACTGTGTAATAGTGTGTATACATGTACATTTATGTTTTGTCTGTAGTATGTAGTGCCATTATCAGTAACGAGTTAGAAAGTGCAAAATGTACAGCACACAGATCCTCAGTGGTATAAGTAGTGTGTAGGCAATATGTTTTATAATGACCAAGCGACAGTCATTCTTATCTCAAACACTGATAATAGCATCTTATCATAAATAAAATACGTAACAGGGTTGAAATCAGCACTGGTCCAATAACCCATGACTAGAGAAGAAGCTGCTGGGCTGTTACACTGGTAGTTCAAAAGGCTAGTTGGAATTTAAAGATTATTTGATATGTACCGATAGATGCATTGGCTAGTCGAAATGAGTTTTGGTTAATTCTCTGGTAAATTCACTTGTCCGAATAGCTAGTGCTTTGATACGTTAATTTCAATTTCAACCTCTGTTTAACGCAGTAAGTTCTCCAACTGGTGCAAGTACTGTGTATTGTGTATATAGTGATGTCTGTCTGGTGTGTGTATGTGGGAGTGTGACATACCTCTTCATCATCTAGATACTCTTCATACCAGTCCCACAGATCACTCGGGGGCTGAGTGTACCTGCAGCAGAGCAAACAGCACATAGAAGAGAGTGCTTCGATACCAAACAGGAGTTGGGTCTCCTTTCACAAAGCACTAAGGTGATCGTAAGTCACCAAGGTAGCCTTAGTGCAATGTTAATGGTTGCTTTGTGAAAGGAGGCCCTGAACAATGTTATTGTTTAATGAGTAATTGACAACTCAGGGATGAATAATAAATTTACATTATCAAAAGCAAATACTTACAATGTACTAGGGGTTAACTATATTTACCTAAAAGGAACTATTGTGACCTATTATTGCGATAGTTTATGAATAAACGAAATAATACAATTTCAAGGATAAACAGTGTTTTATTATCTTTACTTTGAAATGACTTCTTTCAAAGTGACAAAGCTAGTTAGTTGTCACTACTCCTACCTCTTCTGGTTGCTTTGTATAGCTCTCGGTGATCTGTTCGGAGTGATCAAGCATTTTTTAAATCTTAAAGCCCCAATTTTGCACAATTAACGTTTTAAATTCAAGAAAAAAACTGAATTGAATAAACCACCAAAACTGTCAATGTTGACTGTGTTATCATTGATACTATTGTTGGTTTTTTAAAATCACTATCGATGAAGGATTATCGGCACAGCAACTATTGCGATAAGTCAATAGTCCAACCTATCCTTACATCCCAAAGGGTTTATTATATTACAGTATGTTTTGGGAGGCTTTCGTCTGATGAAGGTGGCGAAAGCCACCCGAAACGTAATGTAATAAACCATGATACTACTGCCAGTCTCTTAATTCGTTGGATGGTAACCTCCTGCTTAAAAAATACATAAAACAAACTAAGAAAATAGGGAGTAAAAGATCTGCCTCACCTGATGTACATAAAGCCGAGCCCCCTGATGTAGGGGGAGTCAGCGTGTGTGATGAGACCAATCAGCTGTTTTTTGGTCAGTTTGAGAGTGAAGAGTTTATACAGCAGACAGTAGGCACTTGATACGATGCCTCCAGCACCAACACCTCGTACCTGGGGACAAACAGTGGAGAACCACACTTAGCTACTCGACTCAAGTTTGAAACAGAGTAAGTTAAAGGAAGGGTTCTTTTAGAGTATCCACCAGCCAGAGTGAACATTCAACACAAATCACAACATAAAATATAAAACAAAGGAGATGATTTTGGATTGGCAATGGGCTGTAGATTGATTGCATCGTATATATATTACAGAATGAGTTTAAGTTTGTAATAAATAAATAACAACCATTGACATAACGCTAACATCAGCATGTAATATGTTGTTTCAGGTGTTGAAATAAACCTTACTAACAAGGCTGATGCTATGATAGAAAAGTAATAGTTTACTACCTTTCCAACTAGTCAACTACATAAAACAATTTAGCATGTTTTACTAGCCTAGGATTAGTGGACTAAGAGTAATCATGACCACAAAATCAGCCTCAGGTAGGATTGTTATAAGGAAATACTAACCATTTACCTGTGTTAATTTGAGTTATGCCCTTTACAAGGTGATTACATAATATACTGTCAAAGTCATGCTCCATACTTTCATATTTTCTCTGCTCAGCAGTACACACACTTTTTAAATGTTGGTTCATGTTTTATCACAACTTATGTTTTATTCAAGTTAAGGAAATGTCAAGTTTCATTTAAATTAGATGAGAGAAGAAAAAGATAAAGAATGAACGTACCCCGCCACACATTCCTGTCTGTCCAGCTGTCTTCCGACTTCCTTTCTCCCAGGGTTCCAAGTGGCTCACCTAACGGATAAGAAATATTCAGAAAAATCATAAATCTACTCTCTTAACTTAAGTTAAACATCAAATAAATAAAGGAGAAAATAGTACCAAAACCAAATCTATGTGCAGTAACTCGGTACTAACTCCAGTAAGTGGATATTTGTCCCACCTCTCATGTAGAAAAAGGGAGAGACTTGGAAAAATTAGGTGTGGACTGTATTGCATTCAAAGAAAAGGATACAATGACTATGCATAGAATTTGAACAATGATTTTTATGTCAGGGTATGTATACTCAGTAGAGTCGGGACGGCAAATACCGTACAGTCTTCTAATACCGTACACTTTGAGATTTCCACCGACAGTTCACTTCTCGCTACAGCTACGCTTCCGTTCTTGGTTGCATTCGATTCAGGGGGTGCCTAATTCTATTTATAACTACATTCCATATTTAGAACGCTGATGATTTAGACGCAACTGATTGGATACTGTCGCATATGTTGACCAATGATCTTCCATGGGGGTTCCCAGCCGAGTTCGGGCTGTTCAGCGGCTGACATACTTTCGTGGTTGCAGGCAGTTTATAAAATGTCGACATAATTCAAAATTATGAAAATTGAAAAAAATTGTTTTACTGATATTCAAATTAATGTATCAAAGGCCATATTGTTAATAACTTTGTCGAAATTTATTTAAATTAATACTTCATAAATGTACGATATTACATGACCAATGTTCACCCTTAGAACAGATGATCTCCTAATATCGTACACCTCTCATCTTTTTAATTGAAACGTATGTGAACGTTAAAGACGATGTAGTATTCACTATTGTTAATATAATTATTTGAAAACGTGTTTAATTAAAGTACAGGTAATATTTTTAGTTATATTATGAAATTTCAACGCATGTTCGTCTTTATAATAATGATTCATACATCTGAATCGATCGGTAACAGGATATGACAGCCACACGTTTTTACTTTTTCTACATTTTACGTTTTTCTAAATAAAATGTTATGACTAATGATATGTGTTTTATATTTTTGTTAAAAAAATAATAAAACATGATGTGGAAAAGAAATGTCATCGATGATCCAGCTTAATTATGTTAAAAATATGACAAATGACACTTGGTAGCAGCGAAGATACATGGTGCATGGAGGATTGGTGACGCCGGGACGCAGGTTTGAGATCTTATCAACACAAATTATAAAAGCAAAATGTGGGATAATGCATTATGAATTTAATGTTGAATTGATAAGAAAAGGATAACAGAACAAATTATTATGAATCATTACATTAGGCCTATTGAAAATATTTATCTGAACGAACTTCATAAGCGAATGAATGACTTAGCCTACATACGTCATTGCCTTTCACAGATAATGCATTGTCCAATGACGATTTTTCAATTGACAACAAAAGAACATATACTATAAAGATTATACAGTTTATTAATGTTAAATTAACAGAACAAATAAATTCACCAGTAGGCCTAGAATATTTATTTTGAAAGATGACACTAGAAATAAATTCCGTAGGCCTACGTAGCGTATGGATAAATACTAGTACACTCTGCAAATTATTGTATCTTGACCTGCTAGTGTCTAGATAATGTGAACTTTTTCTTTATTATTTCGTGAAATATTTTTCTTTTAAAAAAAAAGTCTATTGTCAACTTCTTAGTTGTTCCATCATATAACATTGAAATTGTATGTATTGAGCATATAAAAACTTGTCATTCAGCTTACATGGTGGTAGTCGAAAATACGTTCAGGCAGTGAAAGTAGAACATGCATTGGTCGTTAGTGATTAAGAAATTTAGAAATGATATTGTCTAAGTAATGCAATATGATTATCTGTATCTAAAAACAACTATAAGTATAACCGTTTGTAGCTGGCTTTGGATGCTTTGGATAAGACATTGTTGAAGCATAATGTAGCGTACGGTATTACAGGACATGGCGTACGGTATTAGGAGCTACCTGTACGGTATTAAATGTATGGGGTACCATACTTATTCAATAACCTCCTATCAATACGTTGAATGCAATGTTAGATTTGTTTATGAAACAAGCAAGATGATTGGATGAGCTTCATTTTGACATGCCGTAAGGCTACATCCGGGTATCGGTAACTCGACCGACCGCTGCGGTGTCCAAAAGTGTACGGTATTTGCCGTCCCGACTCTAGATTTTATTATTTCTAGCAAAGACAAAAGGGAATCCATAGTGAGATCACTTTTCCTGGATTGGAACAGGTATGTTGCTTGACACACATAATCTGCTTACTTCATCAGTGCAAAACATTTTGAGCGACTTGTTGCTATTCAGCAGTCATAACTTGTTAAGAATGGAAATAATCTGTGTCAGTATTCAGTAAGGTACCAGGATCTAATTACACACATTCTTCCATAAACACCTTAATGCATCAACACATATTTGAAGTTATGTGTATGTTATTGGAACCAAAGACTAAACAATGATAAATTCTATGTATGAAAATGTTCATGTCTCACCTACCTTGTAGTAGATTTCATCAATAACTTCATGGTATGTCTTTAGTTCAAACAGATTCACTTTGAAGTACGGAGAGGACTGGATATTCGTCAATATGAGTGTGTTGAGATTCATAGTCTTTTCGTTTCCCCATACTGGCAACGCATTGTTTGGGGCCATTTTCTACGGATCTGAAAGACATGAATAACATGAAATGGTTTAGCAAATGTTAATGTACAATTGGATGTTAAAAACAAGTCTAGTATGGATGACCTGGGCCGTCTTATTTTTGCATCTTATTTTATTTGTTCATTTTGTAAATAGTATTATGTTTTATTTACAGAATATTGACATTTTTTAAATCATCAACATGAAATCTTTGTTCATTACACTAAAAATTAACCTCAAGTCATTGGTTTTCAGGCGCTTAAGACACAAATCAATGTTGACAATAAAATTGTTTTAATAAATACACTTCACCTATTTTGGCACATGAGCTTTATCAAAATTATATTGGAGACAATTCGTCAGAGAAAATGTTTTAATGACTCTGTCTTGACCCTTTTAGTTAGTGCATCTGGAATTTCGACAGTCAGCGAGTGAATGCCGTATCAAAAAGGGACATCCCAAGCCATTTATGGAAGTTCCGTTGACCTAGAATAATTATCTGAATATTACTTTAACGCAAAGACAATGTAGATAGTTTGTCAGCAGCAAGGAAGACTTGTTCAAATTATCAAAATACTGACTTTTTCATAGCACGTTTAGTTTAGGATAGAGATCGATTTTAAGTTTGAAAGTGAAGTTTATATCATATAACAAATCTTAGGAAGTTTCACTCGAAGCATGATATTCTGACGTCTAGCGGAGACCTCTCCTTCGGATTGATGATGTTACATTGATACAAATATCATGAAAACTACTCTAATGTGAGCCGTCTGAAAACCAAGCCTGTCCAAAAAACAAGTCCTTGGCAATAAATAACAATGCCTAAGATTAAAGAAAAATACATACTACCAACGATCACATGCGGCTGTCAGAGAAAGTATCTGTTACGATACTAAAAGTTCAAAGATGACTGATCAGTAGGGATGACAGCGGTTTTTCAACCAAACTAAAAACAAATAAAAATCCGCAAGAAGTAAGATATTGGGAATCAGAAAAAAACTTTAGTGAAAAAAAATCCATCCAAAATCTTTGTTTTAATCACGATCGGTCGATTTAAAGTTCAACATTTCGAAAGAGCCAAGACGGGAAGGGAGGCAACTCCTGCAGTGCCACAATTTTCAACACTTTCACACACCTGAAAAACAATATAAATAAATGTTAAATATCCACCAAAGTCATAATTGTTAAAGATGAACATTCAATGAATGATTATAAACCTCTACTAAAACTAATCAATTACTTGTTTGGATACAAATGCACAGTTAAAATTCACTGTGCTCGGCGATTTGAGGACAGTGGTCACGTCTGTGCAAGGATCTAAGTGGCGTCTGCATCAGCTGAGCTGCTGCATGATGACAACTACTTCACAGTTAGAGGCCAATATTACACACAACCCTCTGAAGAACAAGACATTTAGAGTTATCTTCCCAATTATATTTTCCTAACACTTTGGGATGTTTTATTTTTAAGTGGACCTAAAATGAACAATAAGAAAGATGAAACATGTTTATGAAACTGAAGTATTTTGAACCTTCGTTTCAAAATAAAAATATAAAAAGCTTAATTTAGGTAAAAAAATCTAAATGTTGTTTGAATTAAAAAATGTGGAAAAACATTGACATATTATTCCAGAATTGTGTTTGCTTCTTTGTCAAATAAAGTATGCCAACGCACTGTTCTTAAGCTTCGGTAAGTACTTCCTGTACACCGATGATACAAATAACAAGCCTCCATATACATAGGTCTATATGTTCATATTGGACATTTTGCAAAGTCAATCCCGAATACCCATTTTGAGGACCAACATAATTCCTTTTTTGTTGTTGTTTTTGTTTTTCTTTAAAATAGGAATTGTCATTCATATTTGAAGCAGTTAAACTATTTATCAATGAGAGTAATTTAATCAATTTGTGAAAGGCATTCATGTAATGCGTAAGGTTAGTATAGGCTACAATACGTCCGATTTCCAAAAACCATGGAGCCTGTCCGGTGGTCGGGTAGATGCTGTACTCTCACAATATAACTGACAGTGTAATACTTCGTCATCCTGATATTTTCTGGGTATGGTAGCAAATAAGTCAGGTGATAACGATCAAATAGTTTACCAGCGCGTGTATCTAGACTCCTTACAATGTCATTATGTGTAGGCCTATTGGTTAAAATGCGCCGCCTACAAAAGACGGTGAATGAAGCTTGTTTGCAAAACAAAAGTCCAAATGGCAAAATAAAAATTCCTGGTACTTTTCAACGTTCTGACGCATCATTCTATCTTAATCAGACATTTGGATGAATGGATGTTTTATATTCTACATTATATTAAAAACTTAGTTATGACAATTTCATGAACACTACAACTAGAGCCCGACACAGGACAGTTCGAATTAAAGGCTTTTTCTAGCCTATTCGAAAATACAAATAATTATGAAGGCTTCGCGTCAATATTTGTTTCTGCATATTGTTCACAAATTAACAATACATTAAGATTTGTAATAACATAATTTATATTTATCTAAATGGAACCAATGTGAAAATATCATGTTTATTCCAACCTAATTGTGCCAAATCATCCGCCGTTGTTTTCAATGAAATACGTTCAAGCCTCATGATGTCGCATTGATAAGAAAGATATCTTATAACAGAAACATATTTATTCTGATTTCATGAAGTGAAAACAAGGACAGTGGGCTAAACTTTCTTTTGAAGATCGTTGTCTGTCAACATTGTACAGTTTCTGACGTCATGTTTTCCGACATTATTTTCATGATTATGAAAGAGATTTTTATATACTACTTACTAGTATATCTGAGTGTCCATTTTTTTCTTTAAGTGACTTTCAAGTTAAGAATCGAGGATTGTTCCGACGATAGTTGTGTACTGGAATCAAGGAATTATATGTGATATACGTATTTGCTGGAATGTAAAAGAAGTCGAAGATTCAATTGCCGAACAGGACATGTTCTTCTTATGTTAGACAGTCACACGGTAATGTTTAGCCGAACATTTTTATTGTAACGCCAGATGTCACTGTAATTTAGTCAATTGACCAGCAAAGAGCAGTGGTGATAAATGCGTAGAAAGTAGACAAAACAATAATGTATGTACATCTAAGTATGTATGTTAATTTGTTGCAAGAACTTCAACTTCTAAAATACAGAAAACCGGGCAAGTAGGAGTCCCCCGGATTCAGTGGAATTTGAATTTGATTTCATTTGCCATTCCGACTGTCTGCCGTTTGGTTTTTGGAGTATTCTACATTTAACATGGTTATATTTGGGATAACACTACCTTCAATAGTACAAATTCTCGTACTTTTTCGGGCCGAGTCCCATGCGGGATTCGAAACCACGCCCTCAGAGTTATTCTACATTGTTAATAAACTAAAATATTTGTTCATTTTATTGTTTTGTTTCTTTTAATATTTATTTATTACTCCCAGCAACTACGATGGCGACTTGTAATGGATTAAATATTATACACAAAGCTAACTTCAAGTTTGAAAACCAGAATAATGTTCAAAGTAAATCGTTAACTTTAAAACAACCTAAATAGTTGACCATAAATGGCCCTAAATGCAGTAGTATTTATTATCGCTGACAACTAATAGAGGGGAGAACATCAAAATAAAATGATCAAGTAATTGGCAAGAAATCCTACAGTCAAGGAATAGGTACGGTAAACTGTAAGTCAAAATACTCACATGATGATTTCCAACTGCATGGGTCTCTAGGCTGTTTTAACATCAATTCGCACGTGTTCTCGCAGTAAATAAAATCCAATCTGGATTACGTTCTTCACGTGCAGACACTGTCATTTATACCTCTCTGGACGAGTATTGCAGAATACGTCACATCCGCATTTGTAATTGGACAAAATTAAATGGCTATGCAAAAGTATTTATAGTATCTGACATTATGAAAAAAATATGTCTACATACACCAGACCATGGTCTATATGAATCCGGTACTGAAGCTCCAAAAAATGTTTTAAACCAAAAGTTAGGAATTTAATTGTCAATCCCGCACCTGCTCGAAAACCGGAGCGCCTGTCAACAACACACAAAATATTTTTTTGCGCGAAAAGTATTGCTTGTCATCGTGCATCAAACCAACGAACATGGACACAGACTCATTACCTAACGGTAGATATGTTTTCCAGATTTTTATAGCAAAGGAATACTTTTGTATTGAATTTTTAGTATGTTATCGTTCTTTTCCGGAAATTTAACCGGAAGGACCGTTAGTTGATGTTAGCAGTTTAGCGGAAGACACAGGTGATGGACGTCTCAAGTGTCAGTGGATACTTTAGGTGCTTATGATAAAGAGGTAGTGCATATTCATACGTTTTCATGTTTCTTAGATGTTTATTGTGCTTTCTGTGGGAACTGTATCACATGTTATTGTTTTATTTAGATTTAATGGGGGTTTGAGTTTTGTTTACAATTTCGTAGGGCCCGCTCAAAATGGCGCTGCTTTGTGATGATCGTGACGTCACTGTCATCTCTATGATCAGCATGTGAAGGTTAATTACGCAGACTTCGGTTGAATTTAGTTTTAAATCTCTTGTTTATATACATTTGTACATTCCCATCATACCATGTAACTAATATTTACTGAAAAATTAAGTTAGGCCTAGTAATGTTCATATGTTATCAGGAGCCTTTTTAGGACAGGTTTTTGACTATAAAGTGAAGTTGTTGTCATAAATATTTTATAAATCCAAATAAACGGCAACAAGTATCATTCATATGAAACCATCTGAGTGATTTTAATAGGTGTTGTTTTCATCTAATTCTACCTGGCTTGAGTAAATGAAACCAGGTATTTGAACAAGACGGGAGTGGTCGCCTTTGAGTCATTCCCAAACTCCTCAGAAAATATAACGTTAAATTATATCATTTTGTAATTCATAAAATGCAAAAGTACTAATCTAAAATGTTTAAACAAAAAGAAGTTGTGCCAAACGAAATAAACAAAACTTGTCAACGTTTGATGTGCGTCATTTTCGGCGCCATGCGCTTTGGCTTCGATGGGTTTCTTGATAGTCACGCTTGATAAACATTTAACCCTTATTGAACGAATTAAATTCAATCAAATTAATCTTAATTTCGTATTATATGTTTGACATGTTGCTAAGAAACATTAATATGTCTTACTGTTTTATGTTTTTTTAACAAACGCTGACACACATACCTTTGTACGAATGATCCGGAACCAGGCCTCGGTTTGAAAAAATATCTAAGGGAGGTAACTCGCGAAGGATTAATATTTTGACTTGACAAACAACAAGATCTACAGAATGAGTTCAAATCCTGTCATTGGTTAACAATTTAATTTTCAACAAGTTATTCGGCTATTATTTGTTTAGATCTAGTATAAAAGAAGTAAAACTCGTGAAGAGAGTAACGGAAAAAGAAAAATGTCAACATTTTTAAATTCAGCTGATATTCAGTTTTTAAATTCACTTTAGATAAGACATCTGTGTTTATGGGTATTTTTTCTTTGAGAAAAGATGAATTATTCCTTGAAAACCCGATTTACTGAGGCAGGGATTTATTTCAGTAAAGGGGCCACAGGTTCATTATGCAAAGCATATAATGTGCATTATATCGAAGCGCCAATAAAATCATAGACAAATGTGTAAGATATCAAGATATACATCAAAATATAGGGGTGTAACAGAGTATTACGTTTCACCCTGGCTAGGTACACATATTTTCCAAGACTATTTATGATGGATAGGTTCTTTGACATGGACAACTATTCAGAAAATAGTATAAAAGACTTCGAATCAGTCTAGCTCATAGCCTTACAAAGCCGATTATGATATTTTCTATTCATAGTATTTCTTGGGTCTTTCCTTCTTGAACATTGAACATATAACGATTGCGCATGTGTTGAAAACTGCCTCATTATGTGGCGCATTCTGATTGACCCTAACTTCCCACAGAAGTCATAACCCACGCCAGTCTCCATTCCATCAGTGGCTAATTCAAACCTTGCTGCATGTCCTCACCTGTTCTGCGCTAGCTTGTCAGCCCACTTTGAAGTTTAATTGCAGCCCGCTGAACATTACACTAGCAGAGAATTAACTAGAAGGTGTGTTTACTCGTAAAAACATATGACTTCCTCTTTCCCCAATTCAGTTTCAGTTATGTCTAAAAGACAAAGTCGAAATTGTTGTCATAAATACAAAAAGGGGGGAACTGACCTAGTTACGATCGTAGCGGTGTTCAGTTTTCCCTATCGTTTCCATTTCTGGTCAACGTAGATGCCCCACACCCTAGCTCATGCAACTTCCCATCTTGCGTTAGGAAGTTGTAGTTGATGTAGAACTCTGGGTCGTCGTAAATGTACACGATGGTTTTTTTTTAGCTAATCATACTTTGTTTCACTTTATCTTTTCCTGTTAGTGCAAAAATGTATACGAAACATAATTAACGATAAAACATTATTTATAAACCGCCATCATGCGCTCAAGTTTATGCATTCATTTCAATTTGAAAAGTACAGGAAAATAAAGTGATGTAAAAAAAATGTGGCATACATGATTTCGCAAATAAGACATTACGCATTTTACCACAATCAGTGTGTTTGCTAAACTGGTATTATATATTGTAAAGCACCCGTTGTTGATGAATGTCGCTGAAAGCTGTTAAAGATGCATTCTTTGTGTTTCATACATTTTATTTGGCTTTACTATGTTCCAACATACTTTATGTGCTGGATACAGTACAAATAATTTAACTCAACCTGCATATATTCATCACCAATTCCCAAAGATGTCAAATTAATTACTAGTTTCCTATTAAAATCGAAAAACATCAAATCTCCATGTGCAAAATCCAAAATTACACGTTTCATTTGCATGGATAGAAGTTATATGACCTATTTAATATTATCAGCCCCAATTTGTCTTTTTGTCTGTTGAAAATAAGATTCCAGAATTACGTTTGACAAATTGGCATGCGTCAATCGCGATGCATTGTCCGGTTTTCGATCAGAAATCACTACCTTTATCTTCATCTCATCAAAATACTAAGTTGACTATCATCAAAATGGTAGTTTTCGGTAACAATCAGTACTTCTCGATAAAATAACACCATTTATAACGTTCGGAATATATGACCCCAAATAACACAATGGATGTACATGTACCTTAAACCGAGCGATACACATGAGCAAATGCAACCACCACCATCGCGGTTTTGAAACATGCGATAGATTCCCAATATATGGTTTTAATTAAACAGCATCACCCTCAAAGATCGTGCATGTTTCTTTATTCCAAATGTTTACTTAATACATTTGCTAATTAATAATGGAACACATTGGCCTTCCCATATAGGATAGTGAACAATAAGATGTCAAAAGTTTTCTTCTTTTCTTTTCTTAATGTGTTTGTAGTATGAAGACGTACATCTTATTTCCGGAGTGCCCGGGGGTCTTCCGGTTATCTTGAATGATAACAGACAAAGCGACGGACACACATTGTTTAATTATAATCAGTCACACATTAATCGAATCAATACGGCGCTATTTAGAACCTCGGCTTGCATGGAGTTAAGAAGTGAATTCATTTGGGTGGCACACGTCGGGGTTTGTGGATGGAGTTCTTGGGATTAGTGGCTATATGGATATAAAGGTATGTTATGATTCACATTTAAAACATATTTTCCCGTATTTACGCCAACAGAATACAGGATGGAGTCACCAGATTATCCCTGGTTGCATTATTAGACCGACAATATATACTCTGTTTGTCTTAATTACCGAGATTCCAATTGTTAGTAACTAACATGACATGTATCTTATAAAATATGTAATGTCAAATCATATACAAATGTATTCGAATGAAAGCCATCGGTATAAATAAGATGCCTCTAAACAATTATAGATATAATAGCAAGTACAAAATATGCAAATGCTTTAACACGTGAGATTTGATAATGATATTAATCTATACATTTCTAAAGCGGTTCATTTTAAGCGCAGAGCAGGAGAAAGAGAAGCGATCTATTGTTTAGTCATGTCTTGAAGGATTCACACGGAGAGGGGGGTTCAAGATTGGTTGACAGTTCCCTTTTCTGCAGCTGAATGTTTTCTTGCATAAAACTGAACTCTTAATTTATGAAATATTGAATAGACTTATGAAAACCTGAAAAAACAAAGGTATAGTTTGTGTTAATGACATTATATGACATTATATATTATAAAACTATGTCCAACATTTGAATCATTCAAATCAAGTCTAAAAGCCTATCTTTTTGTTCAGTTTTATGGTTCATAAGGACTTTCACAATTGCAACAATTGTACACATTGATTTGTTATTGCTGTTTGTGTGAAGTGAGCACATTCAAATGTGCATCACTATTATCATTATTTATTAGCATTATATGTTTAGCGCTTTGAGCATGCTTTCGAGCGTGGATATGTGCGCTTTATAAATATGCACTATTATTATTATTATTATTATTATATGAAGAGGGTAGGTTATTAACATGTGAAGACTTCCTGGAGAAATGCCAGATTAGAACCAATTTCTTAACTTTTGAAGGAATAAAGGTAGCAATAAAGTATTATGCCCATAAGCATAACATTTATAAACTTACAGAACCGCGAACTGCAAAACCCTATTTATCCACTAAATTATCATCTACTGAACACACCTGCGGAAAATAAGTACACACATATATATATAAAATTCTCTCTTTAACTGATTCTTTATCAGGCTACCTTGCTACTCCAAATGGGAACGCATCTTAGACAGATCTTTCATGGATGATTTATAATAATGAACTAAAAGTACTGAATTCAGGTGGTTACAATACAGGATTATTCACAACGTTTTGTCTCCTTTATAGAATGAAATATACTGATTAACTTCTTTGCTCCTTTTGTCAAAAGGAAATATAAACTGTAGAACATCTCTTTTGGAAATGTGATATTGTAAGAAGAATATGGTACGAAGTAGCAGAAAACCGTACAAATAACAATAATTTTTTCTATTGAAAATGTCTTGTTTAAATTTAAAAATTATAATAATAATCCTATAAATGCAATCATCCTCTTATTCTTAATCATCCACATATTCAAATGTGCTCATGGAAATTATGTGCCTATTATAAGTTTTGTCAAAAATGAAATCATTTAAAACTATGATATCACAAGTTTTGGTCTAAGTTAGATATAAAAGTTATAGTATTGTATTGTACATTGTTTTCCATTTATGAACTGTACTGTATATTGCTGACATTTTGTATGGTGTATGATGTATGCCTGTAAAGTATGGTTTGTAAAGTAAAAACGGAAAAAGAATGAAAAAGAATAAACGTTTGTGAACTCGGATGACGATGAGTGGTGAGAAGTTCATTTAGGTAAGGTGCAGCCATGTTGTGAAAACTTGTGTAGGCATACATACGGATTTTATATAGCCAATGCAAATACCATTCTTCAGTAGTGTGAACGTAAAGAGACAATTACAGTTGTCCACTTGGATAAAAAAAAAGGCGACACAAGGAGTTTTGGAGAAAGAGGCCTGAGGTATGAGCGGATCTTCCATGTGATTGTAGTTTCTTGTCTGACACACTTAGATGTTAATAAAATGTGTGCCATACCTAACGTCATCAGTTTTGCTGATAAAGTGATCAGAGAATCTCCAATGTCTAGCTTCACGGGGAATATCTTTGCACTGTTGAAGCTGCTTTTGTGTATCACTTACCAAGAATTCTATGTTATCCTTGTTGATTTAAACAATATTTTATTTCCAAATATAACATACAAGGAATTATGAGAAATACAATGGAAAAAAGGATTAGCATACAGGCTAGCCTATATAATTGCTTCTCCTAAATCCTTATCCTTTTTTACCTTTAGAAGATAATATGCAATCCATTTCTTGACACCCTTGCACCGCAGTAGCCATATCTGTAGGGACACACATACAACCTAACAGACATTTTTTCTCTAGAATCTTGAATTCCAAGTTCGGAACGGGCCTATAGTTCCATTCGGGTGGTGATTATCTTTCTCCAACAGTGCTTGACAGTCGCATGTTGGATGAACTGGTCGATTATTCCATTTGAAAGTTGATAAAACGAGTCAAAATTTCCCCTATACAATGATATGTGGCTGATTGTATGACACGATTTATGTAATAGACACAACGCTAACACAAAAAGACAAACAAGTTAATAAATGTCACGGTCTAAACAGTTTACAAGTGAATTATATTAGATGGTAACTCATATCAGAGATATTACATTGTCTACTAATAGTGATAAATGATGGTTTAATATTCTTTAGAGTTATTTTCAGAACTACTAGAGCATTTATGGTGGCTTTAAGTTCGAATTCGTATCCAGGCAACATCCGCGTGGTCAAGATTGTTGTTGACAGCTCACTGAGGTAGGTTAAGATTTGTCATCACTAGTCCTGTAGTCCCCGAGTTTGTGTGACGAGTCCTGTCCTAGTTTCCTTGACGGGAATGGGTGGAACATACTTTGACTAAGTATTGGCATACCCTTGCTTGTTCTGTGGTTGGAATTAATTCAAAATGGTAGTTCATAATCCGGGTAAGTTGACGTTAAAAGTATTTCTTTAAATGTTGATCTTTCTTTGATATTATTTCCTACAGTACTTTCCACGAGTTTACATAACGAGATTGCTGTTTTAATGCAAAATATTAATGTTTTGAAGTTTGGTAGCAGGTATCATTCAGTGGATTGTTTTCAGCTTGCAATAATATTTACTTAACAAAGACTACATGCGGAATGAAGAATAGAAGGTAGATCTGAAGGAAAGGTAATGGTATAATTGTGGCATTGAAAAATCCCAGCGTTATTTTGGCGGTACTAATGGCACTAATGGTACTAATGGTACTTTGGCGGTGTTAATATGTATACATGTATTCATTACATCCATTTCGGAACACAACCAGAGTCATATTTATCAAACAGACAGACTGAAATATTTTGTTTTAGTATACCACAAGTCAGCTAATTACAAAAGGATATACACATATGATAACAATAGACCATGGCCATAGACCAGCTTATGAGACACTAAATAATGGATTAGTAAATATTTCGTAAAAGTGCAAGGTGCATACGTGAAATAAAAAAAAAAGTTGTATATTTACTAATTTTACATCCTTTAAATACAGAACCCCACAGCTATCCACAAAGTAACAAATAAATAATTATATCATAAGACGGATCAACATTGTGTTGTATAGCAGAAGCAACACTTTCCATATTCGTAGCGCCGATGAATCCGCTTTACTTCTCACAGTGTTTAGTTTTGATGAATGTGTGATAGTCTTTATCAAATTGTCAAGTATAAATTCATCGATATATTACCAAAATAATATTTTTCAACTGGATGATGTTATAATCATGAATTAATAATATTTATGTATCAATAGGACTGTCCCCTCGACTTTCCTTTCCAAAAAACACCCCGATAGGACTCTCTCTGTAAATGTGCCGGTACAATCAGCCCACACTGTTTGGGCTCAAGGTAAGAATATAGCTTTGATCTGTTACTATTAGTATCCTCACTGTATGCAGAGGAAGTGAGGTCTTCTTACTTGATTAGCACTCACTGCGTATACCAATTTTAGCAACAGGTCATATTGACGTATTTCCGTTGTTGCTGCAAGTTGAACGTTCGTTAGATCAGATCAAAGCTATATTACGGATTCTTCAAAGGTTCCTTTTACTGTTACAATTTTCCTTTGAAGAAAATCATGGATACATGCATGTAGATCATATAAACATGTGTAATAAAACGGTGATTGTTTCAAGTTTTATGTGTACAAGTAGAAACAAGTATCACCAAACCCGTTTTTAGATGTGATGAAATGGAGACTAGCTTGATTAATTGAATACATAAATAAATAAATAGATAAATAAATAAATAAATAAATAAATAAATAAATAGCAAATAAATAAATAAATACTTATATAGCAAATAAATAAATAAATAAATAAATACTTATATAGCGCATTATCCATAGGTCATATATGCTCAAAGCGCTGTACAAGTGAATATAATGTTAATTTAATTATCAATAACGAATGCATTCAAATAACACTAATATTTTCCACCTGCATACAACCTACATTTGTTTGACTTATTTTTTCGTATCAGGTTTTTATTTTACAGTTCATATTTCTTCATTCAGGCATTCTTTAACTGTTATGTATTGTATATGTTGTGCACCTATCAGCCGAGTGAGAGAACAGCTCCGCTGAAAATCGCTCGTAAAATCTCCGTATTCATCATCATCACCAACAGCACCTATCATTTTCCTTGTTTTGCTCTCTCTTATCTGTTTCATTGGATCGCCGTAATTATATGTCCCGTTTATCGTATTATATGACACTTATAACCACTCTTGGGGTTTCCTCTGTATCTCCCCTATAACGTTAATCAGATATGGGAAGGATTATGATTGATTGTAAACGTGTATACGATCCGTCAAAGTTTCATAGACAGACATGAATTGATTATTACTTCCTCTTGGTAATGTAAATATCATAGTTTTTACTAATGAACACACGAGTCTCACATGCCCCATATAATACTACCCTCGATTCACTGATAGCCACACAATTAGCATATATAATTTCACATATTATATAGCCTCACATGGGCTTGTATTGTCGAAAAAACTAGCGATTAGAAGACATATTAAATAGACGATCAAGCCCTTATACTGTACATGTTTTCATATTTTAAGGGCGTGATCGTCGGCTTAATATGCTTTCCAATCGCTAGATGTTTTTACAATACAAGCCCTTGTGTATAACCTAATGAGTCCTGTTTCAATATATGCATGTATGTAAACATTCTTGGGTTTTACACTATTGACATTATTGCTAGACGTGCTAATGGGGAGATCTACTCCACTCAAGGGGAATTATATGCTAGCCCAGAAACATCGAGAGACATTAAATTTATTTGCTAAGTGTCCTTGTAAATACTATATCTAACTGCACGTCGTCATATGATTGACGGGTGACCTTTATGTTCAAAGTTTTCTAAATACGACATTGGAATATTGTACAACAATCAATTCTACATGTAACAATATTTGTATTGTTCTTCAGGTTGGACAGAGGCTCCTGGGAACTCTTGAACTGCTGGGATTGCACGGACAGGAGGCGGGAAGTCGATAGTTGAAGATAAATTAGTACATGTCCAATTTCGATCCATCAAAACGTGGCTATGTCCTCGTGTCCATATGTCTGTAGGTGGATAGTCATAACGAGTGAACGGTGTCCGTGTCTTGCACTCTACTGGCTAACGGAACGTCTTACTTCATGCATAACTACTAACTATACATCAGATAACCCACCAAACTTTGAACCATTCATACTGATGTGACTGGAAAGGAAGATATGACTGCTAACAATGGATGGACATTTCATGGAAGAAATTCGACATTTGGACACATTTGCGTTTACTTTTGATTGAACTGTCGATATCATACTAGTGTTAACTAATCCTCACGGATGTAAACGTGTTGTTGATGACAACTCTCATACATCGTATTGTCTTGCAACTAAACGTGAACTGTTTGTGTAGGCGTAGATCAAGAATTACAGATAATCGTGTTTATTCATTGGAGATTGGAGATTGCCATATATATCTCATCTATATTTCATGACGGATTGCATATTCTTTTCGCTGGATGTCAATCTCTGTGAAGTGAGGGATACGTTCACATACAATGTCCTGTAACGCTGGTACATTCTTAGCGGCGTGAACCAAGAAGGGACAATCGTGTCTGGACACTTCCGAATGGGATATAAACTGTATACATCAGCTATTCATTTCTCTGTCCACCGATGAATGAAAATATAACCAGTTCGTCTATTCCCAAGTAAAATGAACTGCTTTGGGACATTCCGACCAGTTTAACACGAATTGTGGTACTGAAGTTATTCTACATCAATTGACAAACAACCCACCTCTGTATTCAAGCACTATTGGTGGAATTTATTGGCATTTAATTCAAGAAAAAGATTGAACTCAAGCTATCCAAAACCAATCTCAAACCAAAGACTATTGGCTGGATCTATTCATCGAGATTTTTCAATGGGTTGATGGTAAATAGTTCAATTACCAACATATTAACTATCCATCTGAACGTTTACTTTCCAAGGAATGTGGGTTCAAGTCTAGACTGCACGGTCTAGTTAACTATACATGTAATACATGTAGTTTTACGATGAACTGAATATATACAGACTTTACATAGACGTGCTAGATTACTTTATCTGGATATTCTGCTGGGGGACTCCTCACGCATGAACTTTCCTGGTGAATTGAACTCTGATATTATCAACCTTATCCTTTTGAATGTTTAACAGTCAGACAACTATCGATCAGGTAAAAAACAAACTGATTGGTTTCTACACAGATTTATACTTTATTTACTGTGTAACGGTCATACTAACTCAATTCATCATGGAAGCAGACAGCGTCCTTCACAATTGCTTTTACATTGCCGAATCAGCTATCAGATACCACTTTGTAATCCTCTGTGGAACAATGTTAAACAATGACGGCATATCAACCAACAACTAACTTTACATTAGCATGTTAATTAAGCTGCATCGACTATCAGATTTTCCTCATGACACGACACACATTTACAGTGGATACGTTGATAAATCAATAGTGAAATATAGCTTGAGTGATTCAACGTATTAGCAAATAAAGAATTTAACATCATCATCATATGATTTCCACATGACACGATGGACATTAACAGGATACTCGCGTACGCGAATGTTGGAAATCCATTTAGATGGACTCGACATACACGTGATATCCAACAGCATCACTCTCCATGCTGATCAAATTACTTGATGAACATTCATGGAATTGTGAAAAAAATGTTTCAATAGATTTTGCGTTGTGGCCAACTTTATCTAAATTAATGTCAGAGCTGAAACTATAAGGTGTTCTGTATAACAGAAGGAACAGTGTCACCTTTAAGACTAAACACTCATAGAAAAGTATTAATCAGTGGTTTGAATAGAGTTTACGCTGTGTCCAGCATGTAACTCCAAATTACTGCCAGAATTGAAACTGCCAGAACGAACGTCAACATAAGAGGACGTTGTGATAATCCTCCGGTGTGACCATATGTATAAATTGTCACTGTACACAGATGGGTCACATGCAGTAGGCTTTGAATGATGACTCTGACAACGCTACAGTCTTGTATTAACAACCGCAAGTATAGAGATGATTTGTTGTGACTATTGCTGCCGAGTCTAGAACCTGTAGAACACAGCTGGAAAACCTGGATAACTTCAATTTATGTAAACTACGAGTTCACACCAAAGTTGCCACTAAGACAACGGACTATGAGAACTAAAGAAGTGTGTACACTTTGAAAGGGACATCACTTTTTAACGTTGTATTACATATGTTGAACTATGAAAAGGACTGATCAATGACAGCCTCGAGACTATCATGTACGTGTGCCGAGTTTAGTGTAGAAATTTCACTTACTCTTTAAGACCATTTCATTGATGACGTGTACTGCTGGTAGGGTGGAACAAGCTAAGAGTTGCCATTACAACACAGAGTGATTGTCTGTGATGTTTCCTCTTCAAATCTTAATAGTTCACAATTTGTGTGGCAACGTGGCTGAAACCGTCCTCGATATTTCTCGTCTAGGCTGTCTGCAGAAGAGCAATAATGACATGAGCAACAGGAGCCTCGTGTAAGAGGGATCGTTTTCCACTCGTGTGCTCATCAGTTGATATGAATACGGTATAATTTACTGGAACAGCATTATTTTTCACATAAAGTTTGTAAACCCTTATCGAATGGAAACCAGCTATTGATTCCTTCCTACCAGTTTTCTAGACTTCGATTAAGAAAATATATAACGTGTAAGTCTGTCGTGAGAGCACACATTGTCCAATGAGAGGAAAGCGTTGAAGGCAATAGTTGCGACTTGAGTAGCATCATCATTGTGTTTGTCTTGGAAGAATAGTATTAATAAGCTTTCATCGATTCTTCACAGCCGTCACCGACTGTGTCGGTTCTTGGCAAGATAATCAAGGGCCTTGTGTTGTCGAGACAAGACACTGGTTGATAACGGTGCTTGTTAGATGTTAGAAAACAGCCATACCATTACATTGGCTTTGTCAGTTCAAATAATGGTCAATAATGTAAAATGTGTACATGAAGTAAAGGATGTTGATACATATTAACTGACTACGAGTCCCTGACACGCGTAATATACTCGTTAATTACGGACATTGAAGTTAACTAGAAGATCTACAAGTAAATGACTTCAATAACGACGTACGTTGCTATGATGTCCTTGTAATATCGGTCTACATACTACATGTCCAGTGAACGTGAAATGACATTAACCTGAAGAACAATTTGTGGTCAACTAATACACTGTGTCACATGAAGTATTTACCTACACCGCAGGACATTGCGGATCATGACGAATTGAGGTTAAATCTCGTTATATCTAACATCTGATATCGTCGATACATGCATGAGTGATGATAGATAACTAGATGTTCAAAAGAGAGGTGTAGGAACATGAACTCCAATAACGTGTTTAACATTCTGAAAACCCGTGGCGGATATTCAAAGAAGTGCGGACACATCAACTGAAGGTCTTAGACAATAAACTGGAATTTAGTTCCCAAATACAACAAACTTAAATTCCTTCTTGAGAATTTAGTGCAGTAACAAGTCTGAGCAGTCCTGTTGACAACAAGATGGATTTATTACCGTACGTCCCCTTTCTGACATCGCTTTTGTTGTATTGCCTCATTGGAACGACCGGAAACATTCTCATTCTCGTTGTCTACTTCCGAGAGCGCGTAAAGTTGAGTCATGTGCTCTTCATCCGGGTTCTTAGCCTCGTGGATCTGACTGTTTGTGTCGTCATCATTCCCTACACCATCGCATTCGAGCTGCATGTCATCAAGGTTGACTTCATCTGTCGGTTTATCGAGTTGCTCCGACATGTCCTTGTCCTGTATTCTAACGGTATTCTGTCGGCCATCGCCCTGGAGAGATATTTCGCAGTCTGCAGGCCAATGAGGAAGCTGTCCTACCGTCAGCTACACGTGGTCATTTCCGCCCTCCTCGTAATTGTAATACTCATTTCCTTGCCGGCTACGGTCATTTTCCGGGTTTGCCGCTTGACCGATTGTCATTCCGACGTAACAGAGCTATATGGTGATGACGTCATTGGAACAAACGGATCTGTGAAGCTTGACACGTATTGTCAGTTTTCAACCTTGACTTTAGGGAGCCTGGGGACGAACATCTATCAGGCATTTCAATGTGTCTTTTTCTTCCTGGCCGTTCTGTCATTCCTGATCATCTACCCACTCGTGTATAGGGTGATAGTTAAACGATCCTTCTGGCGGCGGACTCGGATTGGTGCAATTAATCTGGACGATCTTGAGAACAGCGTGTCGAAGATCACGGCTCCGTCTAAAACAACTCCAGATGATAATCCATCCAGGAACAAAGGACAAAACAAGACCCATTTGCTCACCACTCCAACACAAGATAATGCATCTACCTCAAAGCACCTCCAAGTGACACCAAGCCCAACTTATCTTCAAGTTACGACGCAGACAAAAGCCAACACACAAGTTGGTCGACGCAGGGTGCGATCAAAAACTCATACCGGAAGTCGAACAGGCACTATGTTGTTCGTGTGCACTCTCGTCTTCGTCCTGGTCTGGATGCCATTTTGGATCGATGTTTTCACTTCCGTTGAGAATCTCACCTTCCGGTATCTCTTCCTGATTGGTCATGTGACTAACCCCCTGATCTACGGGATAATGAGCAAGGAGGTGAGACGGGACATTTGCTCCCTGTTCACATGCAGGTCGAGGTGACACAGTCACATATTCAGACAACGTGATTGGCCAATGTCTCTGGTACATTTAACGTACGTTTAACAACCATTGAGTACCTTGATGCAAACATATTTTATATTGCTCAAAAATATCTCTTTGAAAGTTGTAAACATTATTTTCAACGATTGTTTTCGTCCCAAATTATGCTCACTTTAGACTTCCCAGAGAATTATATACAGTGTTTTTCCCAATGTTTCTTTTCTGATGCCGTCACTCTTGTATCCTCGTTGTTGTGTTCTACATCATAAATAGCGTGGTACGAAAGAAAGGAAACCCGTCTGATGAAAGCACAACCAATGGAGCGAGCAAGTCAAAATGGTAGGTGTCTGTTAAACAAAATTTCAAACTTGTTGTGGTATAGTTATTCTTTCTAATCTGTCATGTTGTAGATATATTATTTGATTTAGCGATTGGTTTTATTTTAGTATTTTGACAAACTAATTTTGTGCTACAGACACTAACATATTGAATGGCTCCTGGCACCGTTTTGTTATTTCCAGAAACATATCATATTCCCAGACTTAGCGAATCCCAATTAGACCACCGGGTAAATCTGCAGAAAGACAAAAAGTTAGGCAATAAATTACTAATGTGTGATGCTCTGTTAAGTAAATATAACACTCGCAAATCAATGGAAAATAATTGTTTATATACATACTAGAATAGTATAAGTTCGGGTTAAATCTTAATTAAACATATACAATATTGACATTATTTAGAATACAATGTATAAATAGTCACTCATGGTAACAATTACAAGCGCTGCCCAAAGGAAATGTAGGTAATTTCATTAAAGTCTAAGGATATAATTATTATTTGTGAAGTTACAATTTACATGACACCACCATGCCCTGACATCATCAACACATGGCACAACAATGATAGAACATCATCAATACATGACATTACAATGCTATGACATCATCAATACATGACATCACAATGGTCTGACATCAATACATGACACCACAATCCTACGACATCAATACATGACATCACACTGCTCTGACATCATCAATACATGACATCATAATGCTCTGACATCATCAATACATAACACTACAATGCTATATCATCAATACATGACACCACAATGCTCTGGCATCATCAATACATGACACCACAATGCTCTGACATCATCAATACATGACACCACAATGCTCTGACATCATCAATACATGACACCACAATGCTCTGACATCATCAATACATGACACTACAATGCTCTGACATCATCAATACATGACACCACAATGCTCTGACATCATCAATACATGACATCACAATGCTCTGACATCATCAATACATGACATCACAATGCTCTTATATCATCAATACATGACACCAAAATGCTCTGACATCATCAATACCTGACATCACAATGGTCTGACATCATCAGTACATGACACCACAATGCTCTGACATCATCAATACATGACACCACAATGCTCTGACATCATCAATACATGACATCACAATACTATGACATCATCAATACATGACACCACAATGCTCTGACATCATCAATACCTGACATCACAATGGTCTGACATCATCAATACATGACACCACGATGCTCTGACATCATCAATACATGACACCACAATGCTCTGACATCATCAATACATGACATCACAATGCTCTTATATCATCAATACATGACACCACAATGCTCTGACATCATCAATACATGAAACCACAGTGCTCTGACATCATCAATACATGACACCACAATGCTCTGACATCATCAATACATGACACCACAATGCTCTGACATCACCAATACATGAGACCACAATGCTCTGACATCATCAATACATGACACTACAATGCTCTGACATCATCAATACATGACACCACAATGCTCTGACATCATCAATACATGACACTACAATGCTATGACATCATCAATACATGACACTACAATGATATGACATCATCAATACATGACACTACAATGATATGACATCACCAATACATGACACCACAATTCTCTGACATCATCAAATCATGACACCACAATGCTCTGACATCATCACTACATCACACCACAATGCTATGACGTTATGTTTTATGTACTTCTTCTAAATTTTATTAAAAGCATATTTAATTTGTTTGTTCCTAGTTCAAATAAATCCATATGTTAGTGATTTATTTCCTTGTCTTTATAGGCTCCAACAATTTGATTTTAATTAAATGAATTGTTTTCAGTGCTGAATGGCAATTATTTGTAATCTATTTAAATTAAATTAAAATATTGTCAGTGCTTTTTCTCCTGTTATTATTTTAAAGAAATGAGATTGTTGTAAGTGTTTATTTTCCCTCTCTTTAATGGCTTATATCAATATATTCACTTTAAAAAGTTATTGTGAGTGATTTACGGTATACAGGCAATGTCAAAAATATTTATTTTAAAATAACGTTTCAATCCTGCATTCGTAAAAACTCTCATAAGTGACATACATTGATCAAAGTTGTCGAATATAGCGAGGGTTTAGATCTGACGATAATGAAGAATTCACGGTAATATTTTATATAAAGTTCCGAAAATTGTTTATATGCCAATGTGACACTGCATGACGCCATATTGTAGGGCTAGATTTACACAGACTATAGGGACCTCCTTCTATCGTGTTTTACTCTTTATGATAGGCTAATGATTTAACTGATAGAAATACAATTTACACCCTGGCGCCCTTGCAAATATTAACATTTAATAAAAAGTTTAAAGGCGCTGTAGCACGCAGTCCTTAATGAAATAAAGTATTACCGCGAAAAGGCAAATAAGTGTTACTAATGGCTAAATTATACTCCCAAATCAATAGAAAGGGTTCTCAAGCGAATGTATATGGTTTAGGTACGCCATGCGAGTCCATTTACTTTCGGGCGGCCATTTTAAAGTGTCCACATTAAAATGGCAGCTCGAAGGTAATTCGCGTGATCTGACTGCTGTAACGATACCTAAACTTATAGATGGAGTTTTGAATATGGTACAATGATGAATTGATCACTCATATAAATGTAGCTGTCTGAATCGCACGAGACCTACGAATCTACCTCTCACACTGAAGAGTTTTTCTTCCAATACGGATAACCGTTTTCTTTCGATATGGCTTATAGGATCGCGTGTAATGAGATGATTTACCCTCTAACGAAACAACACTTTGTATAAACTTTAATAATAAATGACAATTTTGAACTAAGTTAATAGTCCAAAACGAGCTACAGCGCCTTTAGAAAGGATTTACCAATACATGAGACCACAATGCTCTGACATCATCAATACATGACACTACAATGCTCTGACATCATCAATACATGACACCACAATGCTCTGACATCATCAATACATGACACTACAATGCTATGACATCATCAATACATGACACTACAATGATATGACATCATCAATACATGACACTACAATGATATGACATCACCAATACATGACACCACAATTCTCTGACATCATCAAATCATGACACCACAATGCTCTGACATCATCACTACATCACACCACAATGCTATGACGTTATGTTTTATGTACTTCTTCTAAATTTTATTAAAAGCATATTTAATTTGTTTGTTCCTAGTTCAAATAAATCCATATGTTAGTGATTTATTTCCTTGTCTTTATAGGCTCCAACAATTTGATTTTAATTAAATGAATTGTTTTCAGTGCTGAATGGCAATTATTTGTAATCTATTTAAATTAAATTAAAATATTGTCAGTGCTTTTTCTCCTGTTATTATTTTAAAGAAATGAGATTGTTGTAAGTGTTTATTTTCCCTCTCTTTAATGGCTTATATCAATATATTCACTTTAAAAAGTTATTGTGACCTACGAATCTACCTCTCACACTGAAGAGTTTTTCTTCCAATACGGATAACCGTTTTCTTTCGATATGGCTTATAGGATCGCGTGTAATGAGATGATTTACCCTCTAACGAAACAACACTTTGTATAAACTTTAATAATAAATGACAATTTTGAACTAAGTTAATAGTCCAAAACGAGCTACAGCGCCTTTAGAAAGGGTTTACGTACATGACATAATTGATCGTCATCGCCTGTTTTTCGGTTATAGAAATCATCTGTAATGTATCAGCCAAACGACGTGCTTAATCAATTTTGAGGACGGTATGTTTTACTGAAAAGTGTCCCATTAGAAAATGACATGCGTGTAATTGAATAGAATGGGAAATGACTACTATCGCTGGTAAAGTAATCACTTACATTCCATTAATTATATATATACACATGTACGTAGGAGTTACTCGTTATATACACCAACCAGTCAACATGCATAAACAACATAAACAACGTCAAACGAATGATGTTATTTGAAACAAAAATCAACAGGCGTTTTCTTTTAGAGGCATTTTGAGGTAGGTCAGATATATGAATGCAAGTCATGTTGTATTGATGTACAACTCTTGTATTGCGATGCCTCGATGGAGAGGGATAGCGCAGTGGTTCGTCTGGGGATCAAGAGGTCCGGGGTTCGAATCCCGCCAGGCAAATGCGTCTGCAGTAGAGAACAGTTCAACATGCAGTAAGGTTAGGGTGCATGGTTCCAACCAATGCTCGCAGGTTTCATCGCAATACACAGTCACCATGCCGTTGCGAGCTTTATCCTTGTCACAATGCTATCTAAAAGCCGTGATATAAATGAAATACTCTTGAACGCGGCGTTAAACCCCAACTCTGCTGGCCTCGGGGTAGATGGCAACACCGTTATCAAGCAAATGATACAAGATTTACATATCTATACCTACATCCAGAACCACCCAACAGTGTTGAATAATATGAATGGTTGGATACATTGACAGTGAATATTTTTTAACGTATATATGTGATATGATTGTGTATTCACTGCCTTCTAGAGTATTACCATACCTCATGGCTGCTCATATTTTGCAGTGAGAAATTCCGAGTATCACTATGGTTGTATGCATTGCGGTGAAACCTGAAAGCATTTGTTTGGGTGTAGGTTTATTTGTAGATGAAACAGGTCCGTAGATGCGATGTTTTACGGTTTCGTAGAGACAGGTTCGTAGAAATTTAAAAAAAAAGTAAATCAAATTCATTTGAGAAACATAAAGAGAACAGATAAGTATGATTATATGATATTGCAGGCACAGGGTCGTGTATCGCTTAGAAGCAGCTTTTATAATGTATTGATTACAGTGCTATGTTGTACTAAATTATGTGGTTGAAATATATATTGTTATATAATTATATCTGTTGTTGTATGAATGTATTATTGTGTACATTGAATGAAAGACAAATAGGGGATTTTACGACGCTTCAGCGTTGATGATAAATAAAATAATCACCAAACCCCAAACAACTACTTTTTGTTTTCCTTTACGAATACAATGTATACAATAATGCACATATAATATAAATATGCAGAAAGGAAATCGGTTCTTAACTATAAAAAGAGAAAACACTAAACACTTGATCATCGGTAATGCTTTTCTTCGTTGACATACAGAGGTGTAGCTTTATATTTGTAGTTTCTACGAACCTGTTTCCTCTACGAAAGTACTGGTTCCCATGTGTTTATACTAGCGAATCGGGGCTACACTGCACTGAATACAACGTTCAGTATCGAACCGTACTACATGAAGGCAGTTATCTTCAACAGATCAAGTTGACTTTCCTCCAGACTGTTTGGACTCAGCACTCTTCATCACTGCGAAAAATGCACAGGCTGGTTTCATTAGTAACCAAACGAACACATCGGCCGGCTTTTGTTTTCTGTAAAACAATTGATTATGGAATAAAACTCCTATGTGAATTACTTAACTTGGTTAACATGAAACAAAAAGTGGGTTACTTTTGTTCCGTTTTCGGTTTTTGTATGTATATATATGTATATATTTGTATGTACATATATATGTACAAAATGGTTGTACCATTGGTGGCACAGTATTTTGCATACTGAGTACAGCATTCAACATCAACCCTTTCTGCATGCAGGCAGTTTATCGAGACCATACACTAAATGTTAATGAACACTGACAGTGGAAATGCACAGAGGGCACATTTGGTCACCCTAATTACCCGAAGGTTCTGCGGCCCTAATAACCATTCTATTTTGCTTTAAAAAAAGATCAAAGCGACGCAAAACATTAAATCTCTCCATCATGTAGTTAGTGTTGCGATTCTTAGTGTTTCGAAAATCTAGTCCCTGGAGAAGAGTAATTGCATATTTTATGACCGCTTCCTTTACCTTCATAGTTTACATATTTACATAGTTACAGATTTTCACGGTCAGTTTAAAATCGACACAGTTCAGAGGAATTAAAGCGGATCCATAGATTTCTCTACTCGGAGGAAACAAACGAGAAATATGAGTTCTTATCCTGATAGATATATTTAAAATATACAAACAATAGGGTTATACATGCATTAATACATATATGAATATGCCAAGTTGGGGTACATGTACAATAATATGTACATGTATACGATATACCAAAATGGAAATTCATGTGTATTAATGTTATCTTGAAGGAGTATGAGTGCGTAAACGCTGTTCAGACAACCAGAAGATTGTAGTAGGCTACTAGTAGCCATGTCAGACAACCAGAAGATTGTAGTAGGCTACTAGTAGCCATATGGATACAGAAAGTAAATCTTGCAATTGTGGTGCTTTAGTTGAAGATGTTTATCATTTCTTCTTGAGATGTCCAAGACATGCTGATCTTCGTTTAGAATTAAAGCAAAGATTTTATTATTTAAAGGCAGAATTTGATATTAATACAATCCTGTATGGAAACCCAAATCTTCCACAAACAGTCAATGAAAACATATTTCACCATGTTCATAAATTCATTGGAAAGAGTCAACGGTTCAAATAATACATTCATACTAATGTACGTATTTACCATATTCAAAGTGCATTTTGTCATAAGAATAACATTTCCAATTGTGTGTTGCCTTAATAATGTATATTACATGTTTACCCACTTCGTCACTTGTAGATTTCTTACTTTCTTGTTATGTATTCTAGCCTTGTAAAATAATTGTTGATTACCTGGAGAGGGCTTCTATAAGTTTCACAACTTGTGCCCAATTCATTTCTTAAATGAATAAAATATGTTTTCAATCAATGGATACATATACCCGGCAGATTGAATGAAATCACATGTCGACTTGCCAATCAATATCTCTATATAATGCCAAATAAAAAAACCCCGTATACATGACAAAATATCCTTACAGTTTCATCACATCATAAAATTTTTGTTTCGGAATTACGTGAAGTGGCATATTCAATCAAACGTTTTCACTTATAAACTAATTTTCGTTGTCAAAGAGTTTCATCATATGAATTTGTCTCTCTCGGAATTCTATGAACTGATATATTCAGGTTAAGAAACACGTACTGACAATGTAAAACACTAACAATTACACACTAGCATTTATTTCACTGCCAAATGACATAATTATTATATTTGGATAGAATTCAGAAGTTTGAAAATGAATTAATACACTAGTATTGACTATAATGACTGTAGAACTTTAATATCTACCCTGCCATGTCCGTTATGAGTCGACAAAAATATGTACATGTCTCATTGTATGTATGTATGTATGTATGTATGTATGTATGTATGTATGTATATATGTATGTATGTATGTATGTATGTATATACGTGTTGAAATACGTTTTACCTTATGTTTAGGTTTGTAATATGGTCACTTTACATATACTATTAATGTACATCACTTGATTTGATGTACATTTTTGCAACAACTGTATTAAAACTAGAGTACAGAATGGATTTGCACATGTAGTTAGGTTGATGTACATTGGTGTGAATAGTTTTGATATTGTACTGGTAAGATTGTGTAAATTGACATCTATATGGTCTCGGAGAAAAAAACTGCGCATCACTAGGCCTATTACAGATATTGGAATTACAGACCGAATCTAGACTTGTTTTTAAAAGTGTAAAATCTGTGGTAAGGGTAGGGTTAAAAAATAGAATATAGACCTACATTGTTTTAGTCAGGCTATCTATTTGTAAATTTATAAACTCTAAATCTTGCGAGACGATGCGTAAGTCTATCAAAATGAAACAGCGCCATAAGTCCCAGGTCAAACTATATACAGGATGCACAGGGTTATTTTTAACAAAATCCCCGAGGCTGACCGTTAATCAATTTTCAATTAGCTAATTAGATGTATAAAAGAAGCTTAGTATTGTGGTTAAGGTTCGTCCGGTTCAGTTCATAGTAACCAGAATTGTGACCCCTGACCCGGAACCTATTCCGGGTAATCTGACCTCAGTGAATGTTTCAAGATGGCGAGCTAGAAAGGTTCGGCTGGGCTAGCGAGGTAGGAGGCTCTGTTTGTAACGTTTATCTCCTCTCACTGTAAAATATGTGAACGTTTTTGTGTTTCTTTTTGTTAATCTACAATGTTTATCTACGATGTGCCATTCGGTAGATATTGTCCAGATAACGATTGAGATGCCTCCACGGGTGTTTATCGGATGGTTTGGTTTTCCATCAAGTGCATAGACTTGCATTCAGTCTATAATATTACATTATTCAGATAATCTAATAATATTCAATTATGACAATACGTGATGAATGCTGAAATATTACCGAAGTGGTTGTATTCTATCGGTATTACACATTAAATCCCTGTTGCTACGCGAGGGGCCGTCTCAACATGCATATTAATCATTTATGACTATTGTTTGCCTATCGATCGCGCAGATGGCATATTGCCATTGGGAGGAGGAAAATCACAGGAAATAGAGTTTAATTCGATAATCAATAGCCTCAGTTAACTCTAAATGTAATGCGACATACAAATATGCTTGTTCCTTATCACTGTAAAAATAAATAAATTGCGTAGACCTATTGCTCGGGTATTTAAAGGTATTTTTTTGTGTTTAATAACATTGTATTTGTCTTTAATACGTTCCAACTCACCATATGTGCTGTTTACAGTACAAATAAATTCACCCAGCTTCCATATTCATCACCAATCGTCAAATATATCATCACATAACTACTAGATTCTAAGTTTTAAAATCGAGTAACATCATCATGCATCTGTAGAAACCGAAACTGCACGTCCCATTTACATGCACAGCAGTTATATGACCTATTAAACATTATCAAACCAAATTTGTCATTTTGTCTGTTGTAAATAAAATTCTAAAATTATGCTTGACTCATTGGCGCGCATCAATCGCGATGCATTGTTCGGTTTTCGATCAGAAATCACAACTTTAACCTTCAATATACTAAGTCGACGACTATCATCAAAATGATAGTTTTCGGTAAAAGTCGATACTTCTCGAATAACACATTTTGTAACATTTGGAATATGTGACCCCTAACAAGACATATTTAATTTAGATCTAGTTTAATGTAAAAGAAACGCCTTGATCTCTGGTGATTTTTTTGCCAATAATTTTGAAAAATAAAACCTAAATGTTCAAGAATGTAAAATAAATTACTAATATATTATAATGTCAAAAAATAAAATGATGCATGCGTCGATTTTCAATTTGCTTAATAGCAAGCAGCTGTGATATTGTTAATTAACCCTGATATGCATTTCCTTCCTGGAGGCTTAAATTCGTGATTATAGGTGAGGTAAGGTGAGTTGGGGTTAACGCCGCTTTCAAGAGTATTTCACTTTAATCGCGGCTGCTAGTATTATGGCAGGGAGAAAGCCCGCAACGCCATGTGGCTGTGCTTTGCGGGTGGTACTACGCTGAAATTCATCGTAGCATTGCACCCAAACCTTATTGCGTGTAGAACAGTTCTCTTCTGCACCCAAAGTTGCCATGCCCCTGGCGGGATTCGAACCCCGGACCTCTTAATCCGAAGCCGAACGCGTTTTACCACTGCGCTATCATGTTTAAATTCGGCGCTTCATTAATTGTTTTTAGAAAGTTCTGTGCAAGGGCGTTTATTCGAGGCAGGCGTCTGTATTTAAGGATGTACGGTAGACGGGTGAAGTGAATGAGAGCAATCCATAAATCATATAACACCAAGCTTCCTATTTTATTACGCTAGGTTATAAGAATCGACGTGTCACTCAAAGTGTGTTATATGTACACCTGTGTATACCTCCATATTCAATAGCGATGTGGTAAAAAGAAGGAAACGGTTTTTAATTTAAGGGAATATCTTTAAAGGTGCATCCATTGTGTTTCATAAAATTTTATTTGGCTTTAATCCATGGTGATGACGTCACTCTATTGTGTTAACAGTGGATTATTTATAAGAATCTACTGGTCATTGACTAATCCAGTCAGGAGGGGTGTCAGGTTTTGACATTTTCGTAATGGCTCACATAGTAATTTGTTCAACAATGATGTATTTTGTCTTAGTATATCTGATTAGAATCTTAAAATATCTGATTATTTTTGTAATGTCTGACCCGGGAATCGAACATGTAACCCTTCGTCTGTTACGCAGCGCCCTAACCTATTCGACTACCAGGCCTGCTGGTAATCATTTGATTGTTTGTCAGTAAGATCCCTGCATTCTAAACAAGACTGGTAAAGTGTGAAACGCGTGGGGATCGTGCTGAAACACATGAAATGCAGGAGTTCGGCTGTCAGTCAAATCGCTTTTCGTGGAAGATTTGCGCCATGCACGTGCATGGAAGAATCCATTTCATAATGGTCGAAGCTACGTGTACCATATCCGATGAATGGGCACCGAAATTTGCAAAATAATATTTTTTTAGGTTACATAATTGAAATGTATTGTCTATAATGCTAGATAATCACATATGTATGTTTCGTGACGTCATACATGGATTAAGATGGAGAATGCATTCGGAGCCGTGGATTCGTTAAAAATAATCAACTCGCCCCTTCGGGGCTCGTTGATTATTGTTAACGAATCCACGGCTCCGAATGCATTCTCCATTACTTAATACGTTCCACCACACCATATGTGCTGTTTACATTACAAACAAATTCACTCAGCTTGCATATTCATCCCCAATCGCCAAATATATCATAATTACTAGTTTCCATTTAAAATCGAGTAACATCATTATGCATGTGTAGAAACCGAAACTGCACGCCCCATTTACATGCATAGTAGTTATATGACCTACTTAACATGATCAACCCAAATTAATCATTTTGTCTGTTATAAATAAGATTCCAAAAACACGTTTGCTCATTGGCGCGCGCCACAGGCAGAGCATTGTCCGGTTTTCGATCAGAAATCACTACTTTAACCTTCATATCGTCAATATACTAAGTCGAGTATCATCAAAATGATGTTTTTCGGTAACAATCGGTACTTCTCGATAAGGTAACACATTTTTTTTCATTTGGAATATGTGACCCCAAACAACACAATGGATGTACCTTTAAGGATTGTTTTATATGTTTTGTGTCTCTATCGAAGTGTAACATCCATAGTATACATTTTGTTGCTGCTATTCATCGATAGAGGCACAAAACATGTAAAACAATCCTTATAATTACAATATCTAACGTTAGGAAGATCTCACATGCAATAATTGAGTCACAAAACGACTGGTATGACGTCATACGTACGTTTCGATTGGATAACAGTAACATGTCACCAAATCCATGCGCTATTGCATTCCCCTTATAGGATGATAATAATAATAAGAGTATCGATAGAGTATCAATATGGCGATAACGTCTCATTCAGTATGGCGAATAAGAAGACACATCCCGGATCGCCGAGACTGTGCGTTTAATGTTTGGTCTGTAACACCTGCATCTGCCTGTCCATGTTGAGTGGCTATCAGATGGTATCGACCTGTCTAGACTGACGCCCAGTCCACTGTGGCCTAACACTAGCAAAAGACTCTAATTAACTGCACCTTGAGTAGGAAGTCAATGTATTGATACATACCGTAAATCGCCAGGCAATTATTCAAGGCAGGCGTTTAATCGAGGCAGGCGATTATTTTTTTCGAGACCCGAAAATATATGTGAAATTAAAAAAAATCGTCAAAGTAACATCTTTGCAGTATGTGTTAATTAATGAACGTGCAAACTAAGAGCATGTCATGGTTAAACATCGCAAGTATATATAAATGCTTATGTCGGAATTATTTTTGAAAAAGTGATAGTTACATTTGCTAAATTAAACCCGGCGATTATTTATGGAAGGCGATTATTTATTTCAAAGAGGGCTTAGACCCGGCGATTATTCAAGGCATGATATTATTCAAGGATTTATGGTATTTAGCAAGTGTAGGTTAAACATCTATTACGACTGTGTACATCGACCTCCTTGAGTTGAATGGTTCCTATATTTATCTTATTTTGTTTTAAACATAAAAACCACAATGTGGCTGTATTGTCATATCCTTTTTATGATATTATTGTCCGCCTTTTGACCAAAGACGTGTACAAATTTAGTTTATAATGTTCGATTCGATACGCTCATTCATTCGCCATATTTGTTGCGCTATTCTGAAGCATGTTTACCAACTAAAGGGAGGTCACTGAGATACGATGTGCTAGTGGCCTGTCGTCAGCATTGTAAGGGCATTATCACGGTGTACAACCCCATACAGTGCAAACCGGATATAGTTCGCTGTACGCTCAATCATTGGTTCATAGCTATGTTGACACGGGCTGCTTTTTCTCATTTTCTATTTGTGTGAGTATAATTCACGCACACAAATTTGCAAAATATTTCTTCTTATACTTATACACAATAATTCACTGCGATATTCAATCATGACCCTCTGAAATCTTTCTCATATCAAAAACGCATTGCCGATCTTGCTCCGCCGCTAAGCGCACCACATATAATGTCGAAATGCTCTCATCGTATGTACTTTGTGGATACAACCTGATTATATATGAAATATATGATCATTAAACTTACATATGGACTTTAACATAGTTAATATAGAGCATTAATTTTTGGACACGAGAGCAAAATGTCACCCACCTATGTGCCACTACCATACAGTTTGATAGCCGCCAATACAGTTGGTTGATAGTACTTCCAACAGAAATCACTGTATGGTTTATAGTTCCAGTATGTAAGTGCATGGTTGCTTTTTCTTTTATAAATAGACACTCTTACTTAAATATTTTGGGTTATTGTGTTACAGGTGCATCCATTGTGTTTCATATTTTTTTTATTTAGTTACGAGTTTCCAATTAAAATGTAGAAAAATCATTATACAGGTGCAGTAACCGAAACTACACGTCCGATTTACATGCTAGGTAGTTATATGACTTATTTAACATTAGCAACCCAAATTTGTCTTTTTATCTGTTGCAAATAGGTTTCAAAATTATGTTTGACTGTTAGATATGCGTCAGTCGCGGTGCATTGTCCATCTTTCGATCAAAAATCACTACTTTTACAATTATATCGTCACAATACTGAGTCGACCAACATATAAAAATGTTAATTTTCGGCAACAATCAGTACTTCTTGATAAAATAACGTCATTATTAACGTTGTGTATGTGTGACCTTGAATTAAATTCCGTCTGCTGCTAGTGTGACTTTAAAACAGGGAATGAGAAAGTCTCTTTCACACAAATGATTTCAAAATCACCATTGACCATTGGCCTTCTAGAACAGAGGTTAGGATCTGAAGGGAGTATAACCTCTGTTGGTAGAGAATGACGAATCAGAGATTTCCCCGACAATTGTGATCTCTTTGTGAGAGCTTAGATTGGGGTACCATGACAGAACTGATGCTTCCAGATGTTTTAAATAACTTAAAGGTACATCCATTGTGTTGTTGGGGGTCACATATTGCAAACGTTATAAATGGTGTTACTTTATCGAGAAGTACCGATTTTTTTTTACCGAAAACCACTATTTTAATGATAGTAGACTTAGCATATTGACAATATAAAGGTCAGAGTAGTGATTTATGATCGAAAACCGGACAATGCACAGCGTGTGGCGCGCGTCAATGAGTCATACGTAATTTTGGAATCTTATTCATAATAGACAGAGTGACAAATTTGGTGAGATAATGTTTAATGGGTCATATAAATACTGTACATGTCAATGGGACGTGCAGTTTCGGTTTCTGCACATGAACAATGACATTACTCAATTTTAATTGGAAATTAGTAATTATGATATATTTGGTGATTGGGGATACATATGCAAGCTGAGTGAATTTATTTGTATTGTAGACAGCACATGTAGTGAGTTGGAGTGTATTAAGGCCAAATAACATTTTATGAAACACAATGGATGTACCTTTAAACAAGTTGGGCAGCAACATCGTCCAGATGACATACAGTGGTGTTACCAAACTTTTTGGAGAGTTGATTGGGTTGTTTTTTTAAAATCACCTTGGGCACGAAAAATAACTGCAGCAGTGTCAGAAGGAAACTTCCAAAGGTGAATGTACATGTACGTTCAAACTGATTCTCAAATAGACTTTCTAAATTCTTTGAATTCTGTTATATATAAGAATAATTAAAGAGTTGCGAGGAATTATACGGTTTATTTGCCCCGTGTTAATTAGTTTGATAAACACCAAGCTTTAGCGTGGAGTTTGACATAATAATTCACGAGGGAAAACAATTCGTAATTTCGAGCACCGAGTTAGTTATCATTTGTCATTTGTAGACGGGCCTTATAGATTAGACTGTAAAATACAAATTGTACTCCTACCCCATTCATAAAATTATCACACCTTCAAGATGCGGGCATCTAAATAGTTAATATATAAACATTATATAAACAAAATGAATCTTAAATTATAAGAATAAAAACTTGTTTATATTGAAAATATTGTCGCAGAATGAGAAAAATATTAGTAAATAGTGAACCAGCAATCGAGCAGTTGCAAGATATGAATGTAATTACGTCATAATTAACGACGTCACAAATTATGCATGCCGCTTCCCCCAGCAAATTTAGTACTGTAAATACAGAGTCGGAAACATGGATTGAACATGATTATCTATTTATTTTGTGTTTCTGACTTCTGAATTAAAATAGATATGTTCCGAATTGATCATCTATGTGATTGACCTAAAATAGTACAGCTAAGCAATTGATAAATTGGTGTAAAATACTTCCGTCAACCAATGAAAGTGCAAGTTATATTTAGAAAAAACTGTAATTCCCATGACCATTATGACAACTTTAATTCCCGTCATATCTTTGCCCAGAACATTGATGTAGCTCGTCATGATGTGTGATATCTTTTGAACAAATGCTGGGACAACATATTAACACATTAAATGTTGGTTAATATGTCAATAAAGACACCTTTTAAACAAAATCAGATTTCATGACGTTATTGAATTACGGGCTACATTCCATACAGCGATTCACTACGCTTCGGCTATGAACCAGTACAGTGATGATGCATGGTTGCTGCTAACATCTTTGATATCTTCATATCTAGGAAACTTTGAAACTTGAAATTCTACACATACATGGTACAATCTATTAGTAATTCAAGATTTGGATACATTTTGAGCAGCATGATGGTATACGTGAATAAAATCGAAAACGCACGGGCCTGTCAAATTTGGCTCGATGCGTTCGTAACGAAAATAATGTGTTTTCATAAACATGCAACTATTTCTCAATAACTTATTCACTGTACCTGTATGCATGTCACAAATTGATGAACCGGAGTCTATTTGCATACGTTGTAAAACTGTATAATGACATCAAAAAAATATTTGATCCAACGACCAACAAACACTTGACAGAGCTATGAACCAAATGAACGAGCGTACAGCGAACTATATCCGGTTCGCACTGTATGGGGTTGTACACCGTGATTATAATTTACAACGGCTCGTAAATGTCTGATACAACAGGGTGGTTTCAGGATAATTCCACCCGTTTAAGCTATACTATATGAGAGTGCGTGCTATTGAAAAACAATTATGCAAGTGCATAACCCCATGCAATTAGTTTTACTTCTACTAAAGATCGAACAGAACTAGAATCTTGTGCAGACACAGGCATAACTCTTGCCAGTCTGCATTACTGGCTGATTTAAGCCTTGCGGTATTTCCCTCGCTTTGTTGTGCCTAGATAGTGAATCGCTGCACCAGAAATGCATAGCGGGCTTGGATTTCTAAGCACGGATGTTTTAAGGAAATACTGCAAGGCCAAAATCAGCCAGTATAATGGAGATTGGCAAGAGTTATGCCTTGCATTGGGAAGTTGAGCAATCAAAAGCAATATGCGCACTTGTGCACATATATACAATAAGAGATAGCTCATGTTTCATCATTTGAATAATCAACCATCAATATAAGTATAATTAATAATAATACTGGATACGGAGAGGGAGAAAAGGTACTTAGTTCATTTGATTGGAAAACGCCTGAAACGACAAGGCTAATATTAATTACTAGGATAAATCAAATATTGATGCTCAGCAAATGTCACATCCCGTGTTTTAACACCAATCAATAGTACCGGGAATATACGTGGCTGTGGCCAGCTGCACGCCTTCAACTGCACTTCATGCAAGTTCATCGTTGCACATGATGTTACTGTGATTTGGATATTGAAGTAACTTGGTGATGGACATGCGTATGGAACCTTTAGTGCTGTTTCTTCGCGAACATCTATCAGCATTTCCGGTAAGAGCGTGTGGATGCTTATGTATAGGGTGGTACAGCTTAAACTTCAGGAATCCCACTGTTCGGGACGTACTGGCACGTATAGTACAATCATTCAGTGGTACAATGATCACATTAAGCTTACCATTCGCAAACAAGTCGCCATTCCACTCCCTTTGTCTGTTTCAAGCCATTCGTCAAGCGCGACTGTGGGGCATTTGGCGTGCCCACAATGTGCCCACTTTTGGAAAATTAGGAATTAGGTCCAATTAAGTCAAACAAGTTAACACACAGAAGTCATTCTGCCACGTTCAGGTAGACATTCAGTTCATCGCCAATGATTTAAACGACATTTTTTCCCCAGATGGTACATGGAGAAGGGAATCGATAAACAGGGTTGCCCCTATGTAAATGGTCACCATATAAATATGAATCTTGTTTTTATTAGAAAAATGGGCACCCTGGGTGGTAACCTATACCCGGCGCATTTACTAAGATAAGTCTAGTTTTATTTGTAATTAATTCTGATATCGGAACATACGGAACATACGCGCCTTAATTTTCAACAATATGTAGGAATACCAAGCATTTAGTTTACCAAACAGACAATGCGTCTCATCATATATGGCATGTGTGTATAAATCAGTTTCTACTGTTAATTTAAAGTTACAATAACATCTGGCAAATATAATGTTCACATATGGAGGGAAATCATTATTTACTAAATAACTCTCTACTATTTTATTATGACACGTGACACATACATACGTTCTCAGTCGTTATGATTCTCGTCTCGTCTCGTCACAAGAAATATTAGCATGTTGCAGATAGTAAAACGCCATTGTTAAAACGTCTCATTAAGTATAATTAACCTCCGGAGCGAGGACGGTTTCCTATATTTGATAAAAAAAAAAGTTGAAGCGTATTAAAGGTGCTGTAGCACGTTTTATGCATGTTAGAGTTTCTCAATTTGTCATTTATTATTTAAGTGTATACAATAAAGTGCTACATTGGGGGGTAATACACCTCATTATACACGAGCCGATATGCGTTGTCCATAGAAAACGGTTATACGTATTGGAAGCAAATGGCGCGATGTCCAAAGCCTCAACAATTGTGTGGAACTCTTCAGTGTGAGCGGCGGATTTAAGTCTCATACAATTTCCGACAAGATGGTTGACCATTGTGCCATATTTAAAACTCTGAGTGTTTAGTTATCGCTACATCAGTCAGATCATATGAACTACCTTCGGGCGGCCATTTTAATGTGAACACATTAAAATGGCCGTTCGATGGGAAATGCCCTTGCATGGCTTAACCGAACCATGTACATTCGTTTTAAAACTCCTTTTATTGATTCAGGAATAGTTTTGGTAGCACTTATTGACCTTTTTGTGAAAGCACTTTATGTTAGTAAAAACAGTGTGCTACAGCCTACAGCGCATTTAAAATATCACCAATGAACTAGAAACATCAATGTATAAAGGAAGAGCTATGGCAAGCGGTTTCCCCGCACTGCATTTAGATCTAATGTGCATTGCTTACCTCGTCTCTCGAACTCTTTGCAGGGAAGGATGCAGATGGTATGTGTGAAGTTCAGCAAGGTCACGTGTCGGAAAGTGATCAAGTACGGGACTGTGGTCATCTTCTTGCTGCTATGTGTCCGCTTCACTCTGGTGAGTATACATCTTTAGATTATCAGGCCCGAAAGGGCAAATAGGCTTATGGGATGGCATGACACGGCGTCCATCGTCCATCATCCATTGTCCAACGTCCAACGTCCAACCATCCGTCCTTAAACTTTTCATGTTTTCGACTATTTCCCAATAACCACTGGCTCTTTTAAAACTGTAATGTTGTGTTCAGAACCCTAAGCTATACGAAATATCCTAGAAAAATCAAATCCTGTCAAGATGTGTTTTCTTCTGACAATAAATGCTCTGGTAAGCTGAAATCTTTGCAAGGTTTTGCAGATTGGGAATATAAAATGTAGATTTTATTACTCTCAACAGGGGCCACAGCATATACACCCTTGGCACGTTATTAGACAAATGTTTATACATACGCATTGGTCAATATGAGTTATAAATGGTTTAATATGATTACAATATGTTTAAAACCCTTGAACTATTCATTGCAGAGGCCACCATGTCTGCTGGGCTTCATTCCACTCCGTTACTGGCCCAGATTTGAGGGCAACCCTCGCATACCCGCGGATATAACGGTTGTAACAGCCTACTTCGACATTGGACGTTTCGACAAGGGGGAAACATTCGGGGATGTGTTCGGACCCAAATTGTACTTCGAATGGGCGAGGGTGTACAGATATTTACAAAATCCATTGATAGTTTATTCTGACTCAGACGAGTTCATACAGTTTTTCACAGATTTGAGAAAACATAGGGTTAACTCGACAAAAATTATAAAACTTGAGAGAAAAGAGATATGGGCTTTTGACTACTTAGATAGGATACGGACTATTTTCTCGAACCCAGACTACCCCAAATACCACCCGAACACCGTCGTGCCGGAGTATTCGTGTGTCCAGAGTGCGAAGTACTCATGTCTGGAGAAAGCCATTCAACAGGACTACTTCAGAACCAAATACTTCATGTGGCTGGACATTGGCTACTTCCGGATGCTGTCAAGAAATCGCGACTTCCGGTTAGTAAAGCCGACGGGTTTCAACGAAAGCAAAGTGGCTCTGAACCAAGTGCACTTAGGTTACACATTGAATGAAACGCCAGATGACATATTTAAGAACAACTATGTGTGGGTTGGTGGTGGGTTGTCGTTGGCAACCAAGTCTGTGTTGCGGGAGTTCATCAAGGACTACCGGAAGGCGCTAGAGCGGTACCTTAGACTGGGATTGAGCTCCACTGATCAGCAGATCCTGTTCGCAATGTCCACTGTAGACGAGAGACGTATCCTGAAGCCCAGTGTGGATGTTCAGCCATATGTGTGGGATGTCTGGGGGAGTTGTTGGTATTTTCTGGGATATCAGTGTTACAGAGAACTTTAATAGTCCAGGGGAGTGTGGATGTTTAGCCGTATGTGTGGGATGTTTGGGGAAGCAGTCTGATTAAAATAGACAGTTTTCCCGAGGAGTAAAGGTTGCAAAATAGTACATTTATCGGGGTACGAACTCATATCGTTCGGAGGTTTCCTCGCAAAATCATCTGATAACAACCGGTTGACTCCCATGTTCCAACGCAATTCAGTTAACAAATCACAGAATCTCCCACAAAAGCTTTCAGTGGGAGAAACTAGAGACAGATAACTCCAAACAGCTTTCCTTTCGTCTTTTCCGAATGTTTTCAAAAGGTTTAGAGCTTTTCGCTGTAAAGGAGTACCATATTTCTTCCTATAGACGCCCCGGGGTCTATATTTTCAGACCCCCCTTCAGCCCAGACGTCTATTCGAGACCTGGTGTCTATTTCTTTCAAACGATCATACCCCCTGCGTTTATTCGAGACCCGGCGTCAGTACGAAACCCGGCGTCTTTTGGAGGATATACGGTAATGGTATGACATCCCCGGTGTTTTATTACAGAGCTCTAGAGTGAGTCTGTTTCAGGAAACACCATCTAACTAAAATGTTATCTCAGTATGTATATACCAGAAATGTTATCTCCCTTTGCTCGCACATCACTCTCATGAAGTTCCCTCCTACTAGATGTTTCTCTCTAGCAACGTGATGGACAACCACCACATTCCGATTGTGGCATTGAGAAATCCACAAGACCGAATCTATATTGAAAGCCACCTGCACAGACCCCGTTGGTTCAGTGTAACGGGAACTTTTCGTATGACTCCAGACGAGGGCGTTCTAGGCCCTATAGGGGATTTGAGCAAGCTGGCCATGCTTGCTTGGTATTCATGATCTAAGAATTCCAATCGCAATATCCCGTATTTCTGTAGATTCTCCCTCTAAAGCATTTCCCCACTTCAACCGCATGGCAAGACCCGCCCCTGGCCCGATCACTAGCTGATTAAAGCCTTGCTGCATGTCGGTAGTAGTGCAATCAGAAATGACTAGCACAGAAAAGGCGATGAAACGCAGCAAGGCTTAAATTAGCCTGTGATAAAGATTGGATACAGTTATGCCTTGCGGAGGAAGATGGAATTTGTCTACATTTATCATGGCAATCAGGGCCTCAACATGCCTTTTCAAGCTCTCTTATCGCTTATATACTCGAAACAAAAGGGGGTTATTGTCGTGGCGCAGCCCGTCCGCCCGTCTGTCCGTCCGCCCCGAAAAGGGTAGTTGTGTTCTGAAATCAACTCCTCCCACAGTTTTTGATCAATCTTTTTGAAACTTTACACATGCTTTGGATATGCATCGGTGATACGCATGTGCCCTTTTGGGACCGATCGGATTAATATTTTCAGAGTTATGGCCCTTGACTTGACTTCAGACTTACGGTACCTGTGTTCTGAAATCAACTCATCCCACAGTTTTTGATCAATCTTTCTGAAACTTTTCACATGCTTTGGATAAACATCTCTCCTCACCTTGCGACATGTTGCCTTGATTCGTGCCTCATACTCAGGTGTGCCTTCTGTTTTCAGTATTTTCAGTTTCAGTGTCATATTTGTAAGTGTGTCGAAATCGAACGCGGTACATATCTATTATTTGTCATTCAAGTTCGGATAACAGATGTATGCTAACATACACTGATGTATTTTGGCTTGATATGTTGGACGATGTTTGTGTGTGGCAGTGGTGGTACTGTTCATTGTCATTGTCGTGATTGGTAGTTTATCTTTTCTCGTGTACATGCAATCAGTTTATGATTTACAAATCAAGCATTTATGTATTCTGTTTCAAAAGACCTTTTTCACCGCAATGCATAGAAACATGGCGTTGCGGGCTTTATACGTCATACTAGCAGCCGCGATAAGCCCCAACTCACCTTTCCTCACCTCAAAAGATCTTTGAAATATTTATCATATTGTTTAGCCTATATGAAATTATGTTCATAAACTATCGAGCTTGAATCATTGTGTTCATAAAATATCGACCTTTAATCAATTGCAATACTGTGACCTCACGAAACAAATGTGACGTAATTTTACAATGTTATTCTCAAAACTACCGTATTTGAAAAACACAAGTATTTCTTAATGCAGCATTACTTTGTTCAACTGAAGGGTTGTATTTATCTCCTTCTAGTAGTCTCCCTTTTCAACATTTATTCAGAAACTCCAACATTACTTACGCTGTTTCATTTATACAGACCGACTATTATTTGTCAAGTTTGCTTAATATACGTTCATGTTTGTGTCTCTTTTTTAAATTTATTTTTTAAATTTCAATTTTTCATCTTGACTTTTCTGTGAAAAAACTGCTTTGTACCTTGGTGTAGAATCGTGTAGCCATGATTACATACATGTATGTGTAGTTATTAAAAACAGGCGTAATTTAAAAAGGCTGTATTAACTATATATTTCACCATGTACAAAGCATACCTCCAGTGCCTGTCCCATTTGAAACCTGTTCTCGCGTGGACACCGCTAATGGCTGCGATATTGCCGAAGCGGCGTTGTATTCGATGCAAACCCTCTTTCGTGTCGAGCAAGGTATGCAGCCAGATTTCCAGTACGTGTGCTTTTAACACTTACATTGGTGATGCTTCGACAGACTGCATGTCTGCGGGTGCCAGTTACTCCACCCGAGGCAGAATAGTCTAGATATATGAATTTAAATATATCTTCTACTTATATAATATCATATTTTTACAACAATTATAATTTCTTTAATTTAATTAATCTTTATATTATTGTTTCTCTATGTTGAAATATATGACAGCTTCATTAACTTCATTCAATTCTTATATTCTCGCCTTACCCACATTCTCTCAGTAGAGCCAAATGCCCTTCCTAAGTAAACTTAAACTTAAGTAGTATCCTCCACTCCTTTCGCACATTGGAAATGCAATGACTAATATAAATGAAACATTTGGATATATATTATTCCTTATCGTAAAAAAAATCGAATTGGCAAAACATTCACAAAGCGACAACGCGTGTGAAACTGTGACAAGTCATCGAAACTTGCTATTGTAATTGTAATTATATTCTTAATTAATTAATCCTATTGGTGTTGTCATCTTCAATGATTTTCCTGATCTGTCTGTTTGTCTTGTACATCATTCAATGCGCACGATCTGCGCGGTTGTTATACTCAGGCTCACCAAATTGTCCATCCAAATGTGTATTTTGATACTCGTTGCTAACATCAGTAACTTCAAGTTAACAGTAAGTTTTACACGAAGTTGAAATTGTGCGACGTGCGTGCTTGCCTTTAGTCAACTGTATGGAATTCCCCCTGCTATCCATGAACAATAGATCTTAATTTATTTTATTAATTGTTTATTCACTCTTGTGAATAATAATGACATTTACAAAGTAGGATATGTACAATATGGGTAATTTTGACAGAGAAATGTCCATTTTCAACCTTTAACTGTTTCACAAGTTTTGTCAAACCCAATTTTGTTCATGTAAACACTATCTACTTATACACAAATTTCCGAATTGTCAAACCTGTATCTGTGCTTAAAACAGTTTTCATCAAACTTAAGGAGTTGCCAAATACGACTTTGACGTTTAAAGCGTTGTCAAACCCTATTTGGTCACAACAACCAATGGGATGCGTTGTTTGAGTCACATGACTTATGAAATGTTAAACACCGTGTTGTAGCCTTTATGCATTCTTTCTATGTTTCAAATAGTTTTGTCTCAAACCAAGCCTTCAAAACCAGGAACAACTTGTTTTATTTACTTAGATGAATACCACTTTACACATATTTTCAGTTTTGTTTTGTCTTTACCTTGCTTAATTAGTTAAAATTGTTAAATGTTTCAAAAGTAGTCAATTTTCTTTAGTATTTTTGTGTATGTAAGGGGATTGTGTTTTTCAGTTTTGATTTGTTTGTTGTCAAGTTGGTTTCAGTCAATTGTCAACGTTTGAAACGAAGAAACATCTACTGAAACCATAATTATTGTTTCGTCATTGCTTCCTCACCAAAGTAAATCGTAAATTACTGTCTTTTTACTGTACTTTGTTTATGTATTTACATAATTTTCAGGCATACCCAAATTATCTAATTGGTTTATTATTTTGTTTTACAGGAAATGGAAATTTATTTTATTTGTGTTTTTGTTCCATTTCTAGCTCATCAGGCCTGAAAGGCTCGATGGACTTCAAGAACGGCATGACATGGCAACCGTTAATCCGTAAACTTTTCGCTTTTTCGACTTCTTCTCAAGAACCAGGCGCTCTAGAGAGCTGAACTTTTATGTACAGACTCATTTGCCAGGGGATTCGAAGTTACAAATGTGATGACCCTGTGACCCCAACCCAAGGCTCTTGAAAGCTGAAATGTTGTGATCAGACTCCTTGGTCAAATGTGATTCTATATTGTTGTTTTGGTGACCCTGTGACACCAAATGTGGGAAACAGGGGTCATGACCTACAAACCTAATTTCTTCTTCTCCAGTATCAAAGGTCCCAGAAGGCTGCAATGTTGTGGTCAGACTCCTTGGCCAAATGTGATTCTAAATTGTAGATTTGGTGAGCATGTGACCTTACTATGGGTCACAGGGGTCACGACCTCAAAAACCCATTTTCTTCTTCTTCTCCAGTACCTAGTACTCCAGTAAAGGCTCTAGAAAGCTGAAATGTTATGTTCTGACTGCTTGGCAAATGAGGATTCTAAATTGTAGATTTGATGACCCTGTGATCCAAAATGTAGGTCACAGGGGTCACAACCTAACAGACTTATTTTTCATTGTCTCCAATACGCAAAGTACTTGAAAATTTGTTATACCTATGATAAATACTTTTTAAAACCCATTTCTTCAGTGTCTTTGGAATTGTGATACTTCGGGAACCACTATCATCCAAATTTAGTGTCAAGTCATATTTTTGTTATGCACTTACTTTGAAGACTTTTCATGGATTGGGATTTTGCATTACATCGAGAACATCTTTTTTTTCTACAGCATACAATAACAATCCTGATGAGCTACAGAGTCCATGGCTTTATTTTTAATTAATCAAAACTAATCAGCAAATATGACGCAATGTGATTTTGTTGTTTTTATCAACATGGATAGTCCTGATATATACAATGTGTTCAATCAAAATATAGTCGATGCAGAATTTATCATTATCTATAATAAATATGATTTGTATTTTCCATTTCTCTTTGGTTTATGTGTGTGTGAGGTACTGACTTATCATTACAATCAATATAACTCCTCGTCAGTGTTCGAATTAAGAAAATGCATACATTGAATTAAATTGATTTAATTCATTTATCGCCGCTAATGGCGTTAAACAATAACTCACACATTCACTTAATTCATTTAATTTGGTACTGTAACAATAACCATCGTGCTCACCGTTGTCAAGAGGACCGGACCCTTTGCACAAAGACTGGCTAGTGTTCAGGACACCCTCAGTCCTGAGTTCTAAGCTTCAACTACGATCATCTTATGTTAAGGAGTTTTCGTGCAAGTACCACTTCTATAACCGAGGGACAGACGGACAGACGGACATACCATTTGTTTATTAACATCTTACCATTTAAGCACATATACCATATATTCATTCATTCAGTGTAGGCACATACACACACATAACTGTATATACAACAAAACATATTAAGCATATGTTGCTTCTATGGAGGTATTTATATATATGAGAGACGATATATACATATTATTAAACACAACGGCAGATGAAAACTATGGGTGAAATGAATGAGGTAAAAGCATAAAATATACATTATTTATGCATAAATTTTAAATCTTGCTTCTTTACATTGTTCGTTTGTGTTTACTGCGCCAAATTTCAAGCTTACGTGTCATAATGGTTGAAACTTCATGTTTTCATCCCTTTATAATCAATAGTCGTCCATCAATCGAATCTCTCTTTGTAGCAGGGTGGGGCGGAATAGCGCAATGGTTAGCGTGTTCGGCTTGGTTAAAGCCCTTGAAAGCCACATTTAATAAAATGAGGTGAAAGGCGTTGCTCTCCCGCTGGTGTGGGTAGCTTCGGTTCAAAAGGTCCGTGGTTCGAATCCCGCGAAGGGCATGGCAACTTTGTCCACAGTAGAGAACTGTTCTACGCAATGCAACAATTTCCGTGCAGTCCCACCCATGGTTCGCTTGTTCAAGCGGTTGCTCGCAGGTTTCACCGCAATGGATAACCACATGGCGTTGCGGGCTTTCTCGCTGCAATGATACTAGCAGCCGTGATATAAATGAAATACTCTTGAAAGCGGCGTTAAACTCTGACTCACCTCACCTTGTTTCAATGTAAATCAGAGAAACAAGAAATGATACAGACAACACTAATGCCAATGACAATTCATTTGAGTCTCCAGGAGAACAGCGACGTGTTATGAAGTGTACCTGTTAATAGACCTCTTTGACCAATGTTTGTCATTATCGATAGCAGCTCTAAGGATACATCTGACAATACGTACTGACCAGAAAATATCAGAGTATCCACGTCACGTGTGAAATCAACGAAACCATGTGTGATATGGATTGTAACTTTTCTATTATGTACAACACACCGTTACTGGGCAACCTTCAGAAGCCTGTATAGTACACACCTGAAGAAGTTTCATTATTTGGCAATTATATTACATTGTGCCATTTACCTGATGAAGAAGTTTCATTATTTGGCAATTATATTACATTGTGCCATTTACCTGATGAAGAAGTTTCATTATTTTGCAATTATATTACATTGTGCCATTTACCTGTTGAAGAAGTTTCATTATTTGGCAATTATATTACATTCTGCCATTTACCTGATGAAGAAGTTTCATTATTTGGCAATTATATTACATTGTGCCATTTACCTGTTGAAGAAGTTTCATTATTTGGCAATTATATTACATTGTGCCATTTACCTGATGAAGAAGTTTCATTATTTGGCAATTATATTACATTGTGCCATTTACCTGTTGAAGAAGTTTCATTATTTGGCAATTATATTACATTGTGCCATTTACCTGGAGAATATTTTCATTATTTGACAATTATATCGAATTCTGCCATTTACCTGATGAAGAAGTTTCATTATTTGGCAATTATATTACATTGTGCATTTACCTGATGAAGAAGTTTCATTATTTGGCAATTATATTACATTCTGCCATTTACCTGGTGAATATTTTCATTATTTGACAATTATATCGAATTCTGCCATTTACCTGATGAAGAGGTTTCATTAGTTGGCAATTATATCACATTCTGCCATTTACCTGATGAAGATTTTCATTATTTGGCAATTATATCGAATTCTGCCATTTACCTGATGAAGAGGTTTCATTAGTTGGCAATTATATCACATTCTGCCATTTACCTGATGAAGATTTTCATTATTTGGCAATTATATTACATTGTGCATTTACCTGTTGAAGAAGTTTCATTATTTGGCAATTATATTACATTGTGCCATTTACCTGGTGAATATTTTCATTATTTGACAATTATATCGAATTCTGCCATTTACCTGATGAAGAAGTTTCATTATTTGGCAATTATATTACATTCTGCCATTTACCTGGTGAATATTTTCATTATTTGACAATTATATCGAATTCTGCCATTTACCTGATGAAGAGGTTTCATTAGTTGGCAATTATATCACATTCTGCCATTTACCTGATGAAGATTTTCATTATTTGGCAATTATATCGAATTCTGCCATTTACCTGATGAAGAGGTTTCATTAGTTGGCAATTATATCACATTGTGCCATTTACCTGATGAAGATTTTCATTATTTGGCAATTATATCGAATTCTGCCATTCACTTGATGAAGAGGTTTCATTAGTTGGCAATTATATCACATTCTGCCATTCACCCGATGAAGGGGCAAGAAGTAGACCTGAAACGCTGTGTTGTAAATAATAATAAAGTTGCATTCATTATCACACGTTAACGTTGTTGTATCACTTACCAACTTCTAAATGTCCGTCACTCTTCTATATAAATCAATCTCACGGTGTGAAAGAGCATAATAACATGACTACTGTAAAATTCTTAGCTTTGATTAAAATGGTTAATACACGATGTCCTCAAATTATCTAGAATGATACATGACTCTTTGAATGGTATTCTTATTGTTGGAAACGGCTAAGTTCTGAATTGAAGCAGAATCACTAGATGTTTGAGGTTTATAAATTGAGCTCCTGGAAACTGTCCACCAAAGGTTCCTCCTTATGTCAACGACAAGACCGTGCTTCCATATGTCTGTGAGAAACTTCCACAATTCTTACCCAAGAGGGCAATCTGGGCCATGTTCAAGAGAGGTTTTAAAGGATTCGCTCAAAAAGCGATTACTTTTAAACCTCTCTTGAACGCGATTGCTCAATGAAGCGCTACGTAGCAAAGCGAGCAAAATTCGAGGAATCGCACCGTGTAGTTCAGGAGAGAATGCGCTTCATTGAGCGATCAATGAGCGATTGTAAGTCCTCTCTGTTATGGAACGGAACCCTGGTCTACACCACATGACTATATCCGATAATATCCGGTTGAAAGTGAGATTATTGTAATAGAGTCGTGCTTAGTTCAATCACGTTTATTCTGTGAGGACGTACACGGGCGTCTACAGCCTAGTCGGACTACATCTAGAAGACGACAATGTATTCCTACCCGTATCCTCACATGGGAAGCTACTGGGAATGTAGTGCGTTAGTATTTGATACTGTTAAATAATACTTCCCTTTCTTTATAACAAGATGATGAATTATAATAACTTATAATTAACATTAAACATGAACTTGTGCATTCATTCAGTTATCATGAGGTCCGGGGTTCGAATCCTGCCAAGGACACGGCAACTTTTTCTGTACAGTAGAGAACTGTTCTACATGCAGTAAGGTTTGGGTGCAATGCTACACTGAATTTCAGCGTAGTACCACCCATGGTATGCTAGTTCCAGCCGATGCTCGCAGGTTTCACCGTAAAATACTCTTGAAAGGGGCGTTAAACCCCAACCTCACCTCACAGAAAGTGTCTTCGCATCTTTAGTATCTACATTTATTTTCCGCCGTCTAATGTTTACAGAAGCTGATGAAAATAGTTCCTGTCCCTGTTCTGATCTAAGAATGATTGGTAGCATGGAAACCACCTCCAGAACTTTGCTCCATGATATGTAAGCATCAACACAAACATCACTAATTTAGCAAAACGATACACCAACACACCTTTTCATGTTTAATAGAAACTAAATAGATTTTACGAAATGAAGTCAATGAGCACATGAAACACACCTGCTTCTGGTTCATTGTGAAATAAGTCATGCTTCCATAATAATAAATAAAATATCACCAGGTTAAAAAACGTTTACATCCATGGCACTAAGATGCATAAATAAAACAAAACAATACAAATGATTATTTTGCAACTTTTTGGAGTGTACAGTTTATGTTTTTGACATAGATTCATAAATGATTGTTTCTCAAATACAAGGATTTCCAATCATGTTCCACATACGTAAAGCTGTAGACGCATCGACATTATGAGCCATCATTACCAGCTATTAGAGGCAGTTTCTGAAATTATCTGCCCTTGGCTCATTAAGTCAAATTGGAGCTGGCCAGCGTTACGCTTGAGCTGTGCTCCAACTCACTGGACAGCCATTGCAGGGGGTTGGACCTTGTTGCGTCACATGAGGCTAAGTAAACACATATGGGTATTGCGAATCAGTTAAACTGAGCTGATGGTCCTCGGTGGTCAGTAGTCTGTCCTATAGAACTTAGCTGAAAATATTCAACTGACGACTAGCCCAGTCTAGAAAATGATATCAAGTCTAGATTCCTCAGTTCTAATCAAGGCACCTTTAGGGCTCCAGTTTGTATGACTATTTGATTGTGTGGGATAAAAATTGTTATCAATAGTTTGAAGTTCACTAAAATTTAGTCTATGGAATTTAATAATATCCCTACTATCATTCTTGTGATTTTATTTCTTTAAGATTCGCTGTATTAAAAAGCTATTATGTTATAAATAGTCATGGGGCATTACTAGATTTGAGGGACTCTTCTTTTTAAAAAGAACAATATAATTCACACGTTTATAAAACTATGAAACTAACAGTCAAAATTATGTGGTTTGAAACACATCTTGAGTATGTAAACTACTGCCACATTGACATTGACGTATTGATACCATTATACCCAATATCCTTCTTCGATGTGTAATACTAAAATACACTTGTGTACAAAATACAAAATTGTTTATGAAATGTAGTTACACGATCATCCACTGAATACGGTTATTTATTTATAAATACTACGTTTTAATTATTTTTTAAACACAAAACGCCAAAAGACTGCAATGTTAATTAAGCTGAAACCCTTAATTTTGATATACACGATTATTCTTCACTAATATGATAAAGTTTAACAATATCGATGAGGACACGCAACCAATCATGGTCGTTTCATGCGTGCTGCTTCATGTTCTTTCTTCTATTGATAGCTAGACACGTGGTGACCACATGTGTGGGCATAAACTGAATCTGAGTAGTGAAAGCAGTATAGTCTTTATCCATGACTGTAAAACGTCTTTAAAACAGTTTAGGTGATTTTTCAGCAAGTCTAGACAAACTGAACACACAAATTAATGAAACTGAAATCTTACATACGTAAAATCACGGGATGAAGTTTAGTAATCATTAAATTTCATGGACAAAAGGCAATATAATTCTGAGGTATACTATTTTGTATGCTAAATGACATCACGCTAAACAAAAAAACTATGTCCATGTAAGAAAAGAATAAACGTATACATGCACTTACACTTAATATTAAATATTTATTTGTATTCATATGACTTCTTTCTACATTAATCGACTAACGACAATTATATAATGGGTATCTCTACTCATTTCTATCTAATACGTGGATGTTTAATCATTTATTATTTCAAGATGTAATTCAATAATATAAAAGGTAAAGCTTGTTCTATTTTAAACCATTTTTTATTGTTAAAGTATGTATACGTTGCATATCAAATGTGGAACGAACAAGATAATATTCTAAACGCAAAAAAACCCATGGAATTCCCATCTGCTTAAATAATTATGTGATAATTTTGGAGAATCTGCATTGCCCTATTTGGAGAAAGATTAAACTTAATGTTACATTATACATGACCAGGTCTCTTATTAAACTATTAAGTTCAGTTTCTAGATAATAGAAACTAAACTAGAGGTTACAGTTAATGAGTATATGACAATGTATATTGATCTCCAGTATCTGCATGTACCTGCGAAGGGCTTCCACGGACGTGTAATTTCTATTTCTGTGAAACTCCAAAATTTCAATTTTCTGTAATTTGAATTTCAGTATCAGCTCAAACTAACTTTGAATGATCTGCATTGCTTTTAAACGTATTTATTTATTAATATCGAAAACGTATAGTTATCTCTATGGGCATAAAACGTACTGAAGAAGAAACTTGTGACAAATATGCTAACGCTAATAACGAATAATCCAAGCAGTGGTGAAACTACTTTTCGAACTTTATCTAGAAAGTCGACCATTTCAGGATTACATTACAAGACAAACATAATTAACGACCGCCCACTGTGACGGGTTACCGACATTAAGACACATAGTCAGGATCAGCGAAGCATGACAACGAATAATTCAGATTTTACCTATTTTCAAATGTTCCAGGAACAATGGGTATAAGTTTTAAATTGGTTTAAATTACATATCCTTAAAGGACACTTTATCATCTTTGTAACGCAGACCTTGAATTTGCAAACACATTATTAGAAATATATGATTTGGCCCGCGAAAAACAGTCTGTTCGTTTATCAAGATATACATGTTTATAAGGGCCGAAATATAAATGAATATGCCATTGGAAAATCAGCTCGGGAACAATCACATTTTACGCCATATTAAAACGAAATATATCTACCGAAAGAGCATAGTTTGGTCTTTATAACGGAGACCTTGAATTGTAGTTACATTAACGGATTCTTTAGTTATATGGACATAAAGATGTCTCTCTACAGTAATCATCTACAATAGCTATGGCTCGTTAAAGGGGATTCTCGCGCATGCGCAGAAGGGGGTGAGTATAATAGCTGGTAATGAACTTTTTTCTCACGAACAAACCTACACGCGTCGATATGTGAGTTATCACCAGTGTGGTTCATGGTGAAATAAGTCATGCTTCCATAATAATAAATAAAATATGACCAGTTTAAAAATCGTTTACATCCATGACATGCACGATGATTAATAAATGAAACAAACCAATACATTAGATTAATTCATCAGTAAACACATTATTATCTTGAAACTCTTTTAAGTATACAGTTTATATAGAATAGAAAGCAATGTGATTGTTCCTCATACAAGATTCTGGATTTTCAATCATCTTCCACATACGTAAAGCTGTAGACGCATCAACATTATGAGCCATAACTTTTCTCTCACTTACAAACCTACACACGTCGATATGTGAATTATCACCAGTGTTCTTATCATACAGTCTGTCGGGTATATTGGAATAGTTAGGATGGAGATGTTCTGCTACCACTCCTGTGATGAACACATCCTCCATAGACAGGTACCTATAATGTTGACTCGAGTTCAGGATGTCCAACGCCAGATGTCTGGGTAACACATACATACACCCTTTGACGTGAGACGGGTACAATTCCCCGGGGTACTCAGTCTCCGAGACGTAATATTTAGATGTCTTATCACGCATTGGTTTATCCTTCTCAGCGAAATAACCAATAATTGTATTATTGGAGTGTAATGACTTCACAATGGCGATTATTTTCGGGATGTCCAGAAATGAATCGTCGTCAGTTTTCATCACGTATTGAGCTCCCGGACAAAATGTTTTCATCCATTTGAAACCCATCAGTGTTTTGTAAGTTAGATTCCGGTAGGAGTCGTTGAATTCACCAATCATCATATCACGTTTCCTCCTAGCTTCAATCTGGACTTTCATGTTCAGGGACGCATGTAGCTGGTCTTGACCTAGAAGGAAAACGAGGCGTACGTCTTGTATGTGACCTACTTTCGGCCATTCTTTACCCCTGACAATCCTACCCCACGTTTTCCTTATTGTGTCTCGCCTCTGTCGATTTTGTAGACCCGAGACAATTAATATAAGAATATAAGGATTCGAGTCTAAACAAATGTGTTCATTTTTATAAATGAAGTCAAAGAATGGCGGGGAATTGGTGTCGGGTGTTGGGTATTGAGTTTTGTATCGTTGTGTTGTTGAAAACGTAGAAATAATCGTTGTTGCTGTTGTTGCTGCTGTTGCTGTTGTTGCTGCTGTTGATGTCGCCGTGTCTTTCACTATTTCGTACGATGGTCTCTTCCAAGAGGGTGACGAGATATATACCAGTAACATATATACAGTCAGCATTGGAAATATAAGACGAAAGCACTCCAAAACCATGTTGTTACTTGTATGAGAAAGTTGATCTCTATAATAAAACAATAACAATGCTTAAAATAGTTGTTAATCACTGTAAATTCATCTGATTTAAATAACGACGAAAATATCTAATAAATTCCTCGGAAACTGATTTCAGAAACAGAAAAAAGCGTTTCACAGATGTACGTATTATGACAAATTTAGTTATATCACTATTGTGAAGATATGAAGTTAAGTTTCTTGCAACCATCCACGTATCTGGTATGTCTGTAGACGTTTATTACATAGGATAAAACAGCTAAGGTAAGAATAAGAAGAAAGACAACAGGAAAAAGTAGCTTAAAGACATTTTTCATTTATCAAGACGAGATATAGTGCAATGGAAAATGAAATAGATTGAAAAACAAGCGAATGATGAGAAAACAAAACACAGGCGAATGGAAGGAATCTGCCCTGAAGTACACACTAAACCTTTAAAAGCTTTCGATAAGATACATCATATGTACAATCGTTGTCCATTGTGTACTTACCGAGTTTGTAAAAGTCGTTAAGTTGTTTGTGTTGATACGGTGCAGTTATTTTCTTCTTGATATAATTCAGTGGAGAAGTTTTTACCTCTTTGAAATCTGTTTAGACAACTGTGATAAGTTCAACTCGTTTATATACATGCTTACACATCACGTCTATATATACCAAGGGTTTTCCTATTGCATAACGTTACATGGAACAGCTTCATTGGTCGTTTAAGTGAATGTGATAACGCTTATCAGAACCAAAATGTTGTGGATATCCAACATGTATTCTTGCCATCGTGAAAGCGATATTTTTTTTATAAAGCCGACCAAGTTCCATGGTTTGACTTATTTATTGTTATTGCATGTTGTCAATGAATAGTTTGGTTCTGTTTAATTTTACAACTTGCCAATGCCTCTCAAAGAAGGGTATATATATAGATTATAACCCGAGGAAGTGTGTCGATACGAGTGCGGATTTTTTTATTGCTGGAGCGAGGGCTATACACAAATTTGCACGAGTTTCGTAAAAGTCTTCTACAGCTTTATACTGCAACTTTTGAGTACAGGTCGTACATCAACACTGTTCGTTTTTGTCTTCTTTTTATTAGTGTTTGGTGAGGGAGTCATGTGCCTTGTATTTCCTTGTTCATTCTGTAAATATTTAACATAAAACATGGACCATCTTTCTTTCGTGCTAGTAAATGTGAAAGGTGAACTTAAAGTTTGATCACCATTGCAATTTTGAAATTGTGAGCTTTGGATTTTCTCGTGTTATAACTTTGGGTGCGGCGCGTTATAATTAGTCAAAATGATTTTATTACATCAATATTTAAAATGATTATGTTATAACATGAAAATAAACACACGTTGATATAAATCTATTTCGACTCTGTGATACGAAGCAAACCGTGTCAATGACGACTTTCTTATCTTCCATGGTCATGTGTTACTAGTCCACGTGTCCGTGTCTCTGATGTTATACTTTCGGTTTCACTCTGAGTGGGATTTCCGCTGTTAACAGATACACAGAGGCCATCCTTGGCAGCGCATCATCTACTGCTGCTGAGGGTTAACCGCGCTTGATAACGCATCTGACAGAATATACAACTTGTTTTTAAATACCATTAAATACATTGAGGATAACCTTATATGACGGATGTTCTTCTTTAGGCCACATATTTAATTATTCAGCCATTTTCATATCAATTTGTTTTCACCATAACGTTGAGACCACCATTGATTATATTTCAGAAATTATTTAATCTTTCATGTTAAGGAAAATCAAATAGGCGTTTCTTTTGGCCGACAGTGTATAGTGAAGATCTAAAGTTAAGTTTCCTGCAACCATCCACATATCTGGTATATCTCACCAAAATATTAAATCATGTGTATGTAACGGCGGTAAATATTCTGACTTTTTTTCTGTGCAAACAAGGTGTCCGCCAAGGAGAAAATTTGTCTCCGATTTTGTTTTCACTATTTCTCAACGACCTTGAAGATTCCCTAGCTTCAGATTCATGTTGCGGTTTACAACTTAAACCTGGTGATTTTCACAACCGCATTGAAACAATTATTACACTTTTTGCATTGTTATATGCTGATGATACTGTGCTTATGTCCTCAGACCCCTGTGATTTGCAAGATATGTTAGATTCATTTAATAATTAGTGTAACAAATGGAGACTTAACATAAACACATCAAAATCCCAAATTCTCATTTTCGGCGGCTCTAAAAAGGATTACAAAAGAAATTTTAATATTGGTGATAACATCCCTATCTTGGCATTAGTTTACAAAGAAATAATAAATTTACTAAAACCAAACGGTTACTGGTTGAAAAGGCAACAAAAGCAATGTTTTTCGTATTAAGCCAAGGTAGCAAACTAAAACTCTCCATTTTTTGTCATTTAAGATTATTTGATTGTATGATTACTCCTATTCTTTTATATGGATGTGAAATTTGGGGCTTTGAAAATATTCAATGTTTTGAAAATATCCATCTGCGTTTTCTTAAATATTTATCATCATTGCGGAAATGTACACCTAATTATATGGTTTATGACGAGTTTGGTAGAATTCCACTTGTTAATGTCATTAAAAGCAGAATGGTATGTTTTTGGGCAAAACTCTTTTAATTGGAAAATCGTCAAAATTGTGCTCCTTGATTTATAAATTGACATTCGATGATTTTATCTTTGGCAAATATGAACATAAATGGATAAAGTATCTTAAAGAAATGTTCGACAATCTTGGACTGAGTTTATTTTGGAATTCACAAAATTTCAAAAGCGTTTTCTGGCTAAAAAGTCTTATTAAGAGTAAATTAACAGATATTATTTTACAAACATGGATGACAACTTTAGAAACTTCTTCGAAAGCAACTGTCTGTAGTATATTTAAGAATCCATCTCTTAAATTTTAACAATACCTTCATTTTCTACATCATCATTCCTTGTTGAAATTCCAAACTGCTAATCATTTTCTTCCAATCGAGACAGGCAGATGGCAACGAATTCCAGTTAGCAATAGAAATTGTACATTGTGTAATTCAAATGATATTGGTGACGAGTTCCATTATTTATTTATTTGCCCCAAGTTAACGCTAGAAAGAGAAACATATATTCATAAATCTTATTATATTAAACCAAATATATACAAAATTAATTCCCTTTTTAACACTACTAAGCTTTGTACTTTAAGAAAACTGTCAATGTTCTGTAAAATTATAATGTCGTTATTAAAAAAATATTGTCCATAACTTCACAATGACTCTATATTTAATTTAATTGCTGTAACCCTATACTGTATGTTGTGTTTTATATATGTAAATATGTATGTACATCTTATGCTGCAGTTTGCAGCCTGAGTAAAAATAAAGTTCAGTTCAGTTCAGGTATCTTGCAAATAAGCTTTTGGGTCTCAATAATCCCTCAGACATGTTAGAGACTTGCAACTTTCTTCAAAAGATGCGAAATTAAAATAGGAGAATGGCTTCATTCATAACATTTGATTTATTTATGCGCTGAATCCTTTATCGTCACTTGTGACTATATATATAGATGTAAAAGTTGAAACTTCATACATCATTCATCTTTGGTTCGGGCAAAGAAGACGAAAAAGCCAAAAGTTTACGGACGGACGCCAGACGGCATATCATAAGCCCAGGTAATTACGTTCCCCCGCAAGGGGGATTATACCGTCAGTACATTGAAGCAACCTTTTGAGTATCGCGCATATTGCGGCATATGCCGCAACTTTTTTTTTCGTGCGCATATGTAAATTTTATATGGAATCAAAGCCAAATCATTCCTCCTTTACGGAGATTTAAGTTTTATGAATTTTGGCCACCCGGTTCAGAATTTATGGATGGTAATATGATGCGGTTTTGGCTGAACTTCCAATGAAAGCTCACATTCACTTTCTCTTGTCTCTAATATTTAATTTATAAATTTACAATGCACTTATATACAAATATACACACAAATATTAACCTGCGGTAGTGCGCAGAACAGCTGTGGAGACAAGGACTGTATATAATATAATATAACTCTTTACGTTCAATTATCCAATTCTTCATTATCTTCTTGATTTCTTTCTTTGTCTGCGGCAGAGATGTACGCCTTGGCGTAGTAAATGGTGGTGTGATACAGTTTGAAGTTTGGTGCGGCGTACAGAGCAACATTACATTCTGTACATTCATTCAAGACTCTCTGCCTACTCTTTTCTTCTTTCTTGCTGGCGAATTGCCTTCTTCTATCTGTTTTGCGAGGGTAATTCTTTTTGCCTTAGAGCATACCACGCACATCCTTGTGATGTTTATCTTCTCAATCTTCGTCTGAAAGTGACGTCCATGAAGACAGTGACACTCTCGTCGCCCGTGCTCGAGGACGTCTGCACAGTGTTGGAACTTGTTCCGCAAATGACACTATATGTTGGTTACCCTGTTGTCCGGTTCTTCTTCCCTGTTTGTTCAAGTTCTGTATCTTCAACAGTAGACATGAGAAGGACTGATTTCCTATCTTCGTAGCGAACAACGAGTAGGTCACGGTTGTGAGAAACTGTCATGTCCCCTTGCTTCGGCTTCCTTTTAGGCTTCTTGACAGAATCAGGAAGGCCCTTTCGTTTGGCTCTCAACGTCCCTGTGGCACCGATTCCCCGCAAGTTTATGTACAGATTTGTGGACGAATAAAAGTTGTCCATAAATATGTGATGGCCCTGTCCAACGTCGAGGCAACGTCACTTGTGGACCAGTACTCAGCAAAGTTTGACATGGCTATTGTCATGGCTACAAATACCTTCATATCTTCTGCATTGGTGTCGTACCACTGTTGCATTCTTGAAGAAGTCCAAAAAGCAAAATGTTTACGGACGGACGTATGGATGGACGGGCGTCATGCAATACCATTGCATACCAAAAATTGGAAACAACCAATTGATTCAGATGATATGAAGTGAGCAAGTAAGGCGAGTAAAAGGGACTTACTCGTGAGAGGCGAGCGAGACAGCCTGTACGGGCCCACACGGCCGGGGCAATGCAAACACCTAGGTGATAATTAGCCCCCAGGGAGATAAGGCCTCGAAGCAATTTAGTGTGATTAATTCAGGCACCATTAAAGGCATTAATACAGAGCTTCTCATGGAGCGACTCATAGAGACATCTGGTCTCACATCTCGATGTGCCAGCCAGCTGCATGGAAGAGAGCCGAGTTCGAGATCCGGGTATCGCGGGCAGGCACCTTGGAATCGTCTATGGCCATCCAAGACCATGCCGGGACCCACAAGTTAAGGGTTAATGTAAATATAACAACATGATACAATCATATGAAAATATTTGTTTATATCTTTTGAAAATAATCAATAATATTGTATAATAACAACAATCACCAAAAAAATTAATATTACCGGTATATGACAATGTGAATGACGAGAATGAGCTGGTTATATTTTCTAAGTCATCTTAAAGTGACACACATGACAGTCTTATTGAGATAGATCCTGTTCCAAGAATTACAAGGCTTCAAACAAATGCTTTCGGTACCAGAAGCTGTGGAAAAGTAACTCGGGACCGCCATCATGGCATCTGTTTCCGTAGCATTAGGAATTTCTTAATGAACGATTCTGAAATCATTCAACATGTGGATTATTTAAAAATCTTTGATACAATTGATCGTTTTGCCTGCACTAGACTGGCCCCAGAACATGCGTTTATACATACACCATCAGACCGTGCTGAGAGGAAACCAAGAGCCAAATTGTATCCCACTAGAACTTAGATGCAATGTCGAAATGCTTAACAACTTTCATTTCTTTGAACAAGGTCGGTTTTAATCAGAATGTCAGACACTGATAATTCTTCAAAGCACTGTCGCACTGTGTGAGCTAAAGAGGATATTATATGTATGCCTATGTCATACTATATTTACAACACGTGTGCCTGAATATTAGTATTTCTCTAGCGAGAGCGAGGGTTATACCAATACTCAGGCACGAGTGTCATAAAGTATGACATAGACACGAATAGAATATTCTGTTTATTACCGAAGTTGTGAAATTAATGAAAATACTGTAAAATCCATTTTCAACCACTGGCTGGCGACCCGCCGTTGCGACATTTAGAAAGCAATGTCAGACGAAACGTGACATCATAGCATTGTTTATGACCTCACATCACCATGACAAAGTGATATTTTGCCCCAGGGCATCGTATGAAAAATATGAACCCTGACATGATTGCCCTCGTAGGTAATAAGTGAAAATATGAGATCTTGGTATCCATTTCATATTGTGCTGCATCACAGATTCATCAATTCTCCTCCGTATTTACTATTATATCGAAGATCTAAGTGGAGTAACATCTGTGGCGAGAGAACTAAATTCAGCACACATTTACAGGTTCCATTACAATACATACTGACAGCATTCTCTCCCACAGAGGTAAGTGGAGTAACCTCTGTAGAGAGAGAATAACCAGTGCTGGAAACTTTCACCGCCACCAATTGTACGAGAAAAGTAAAATGTCACCTATATGCAACGGAGATTAGGATCGAAGAACTGAGTGGAGTAACATCTGTGGAGAGAGAATGGAACATTTACAGGTTTCATTACAATGCATAGTCACAGAAGTGTTGCAGAATCTCTTCCTGCAATAACAGTAGCTGCCATGGTAAGGGAAGTGCATCTGCATCAAACCTATTGAGTAAATTGAAATCATTCGATCGCATATAAATTCAGACTTTGAAATTTAAGAGGTATGCTCTCTGCTCATTGGATTAAACAAGGTCATGTGACCGGCATACATTCTGTTAAACACGAGATTGACCTTCGAGGATAACCATTACACTTTGATGTTTATATAAAACAACCTTCGGGACTACTTTATCACTGTATTATTGCACAATAATGACACTGCTATCACATGCTCTTTTCTTGGTATATACTTTTAAAAAACCTTACAAAAAGAATTCTATTTGTAGTTTAATTGAAAGTTTGATTAATACAACATGTTAGATCCATAAGTCTAATACTTTATTCATATTTGCTGTGAACTACGTTTTGTGCATGGTGACAGATGAGAGATGTGGTACTATTATGGGTGGTGCTAAGCGCCTGATCTAAGACAAAACTAACCATTTGCGCTGTACATCTTTTTGAATTTTGAATTTATAAGAAATAGATTAATAATGTGTTTGTTCACTGGCTTATAAGCTGTTTGAAAGTTCAAGTTAAACTGTTGTAAAATGCCGACAAGCTCCGCCATTTATACAAGTTTAACTTGCACTTAACTAGTTAAACTAGCACATGTGGATTATACTGTCTGAGGAGTTAAAGGGCTACTTGTAAAACACAAATTCAGACACTGAGTTGCATGCGTAGTGATAAATGCACAAGAGCATGTATTGTAAAAAGATGGAAACCACACTACAGTTAAGTACTGTCAGATACACAATATAAACACTTTCGTGGTTCAATTTACTGTCAAAGTGTTTTCTAATTCAATGTTCAACCTCCAATGAAAGTAAAACATGTAAAACATTAATAACTGCCTTTTGAAGTCATTAACAACAGTCTAAAATTCACAATTCATTCACATTCATAATGCAGAAGATGTCTAAAATTCACGATACATTCACATTCATAATGAAGAAGATGTCTAAAATTCACGATACATTCACATTCATATTGAAGAAGATGTCTAAAATTCACGATACATTCACATTCATAATGCAGAAGATGTCTCAATGATAAGGGTGACTCCATAAGTCTCTCAACTCATGTCTCAGTGTGGTGCAGGGAATCCCACTTCAAACTCATATGTTATATTTAGTGGGTCACCCACCCATCCTACGAACCACCCATTGTAGCTGAAGATGACTGGTTACAGTCTACTGAGCTAGGCACAGGGCCGGCCCTCTCCACTATATATGTTCCAATATGAGAAACATCTAACAAACCTGTAAAGGAAGTCCTCTTAACACTCAAGATTAATGACAAACCTTGAACTCTTGCTGAGGAAGTGATGGAAGCACTCATAAAATAGTGTTTACGATTGATGATGAACTGACCGAGGCATTCATAAAATAACAAAGAAACTATTGCTAAAGGACACTTGTAAATAGTCATAAAATACCAAACTATGTTGACAAACTGATGTAAGCCTGATTATTGTTTAAAATTTATGTTCTCATGTAGAATATAATGTCTAATAAAATATAATAAAATAAAATCATGTTGGTCCAAGCTCATAACATGTCAAATTAATACATTATTGATCGAAGCACCAATATATTGTCTAATTCAATAAAAAGCTACACTAACTTTTGTTGACATACTGATAAAATTTAATCATATTTGTTGCCAATGTTTCTCTGTAATCACTCATAAAATGTCTAATAGAATATTGTCATTGAAGTGCTCATAAAATGCCTAATTAATAATACATTGTTGATCGAAGCACATACATGATTTCTAAATAGATATTTTTGATAGAAACATTCATAAAATGCCTATTTTATAATACAAGGTTGTTCGAAGCACTTGAGTAATATGAACAAAAATGTGCTACAGCGCCTTTAAATGCCTAATTAACTATTAATGTACTCATGAAAGCACTCATATAAAGACTCCTCAATGTCAAGGTATCTCGGGTCGTCCCATACCCACATGCCAGCCCGATAATTGGTCAGGTAGCCCAGAGAAAGCTGATTGGTTGGATCTGCGAATCCGACTTGACCCCCATAACCAGGGTGGCCAACTAAAACTTGACCCTGAAAACAGAACATTTCAATCATGGAAGCAGCGCATAAGAAGTCTTATCCTACCCCATGTAAGAATGTCGATCTATGATTGGTCCACGTGACCCTGAACAAATAACCATATTCACCCTCACCCAGGTGGATAAATGTCACCGAGGGTGATAAAAGCCTTATACCCCGCTACCGAAATAAAGCGTGCGTCCACGTCAGTCAGTCCATGTCACGTGACACAGTTTATTTTGACTCTGACCAAGATTTGTTGCTTCTTTGAATAAACGATGTTCGAGCATTTCTGTTTGTTTTTAATAATATTTTGAGACATTCGGTAGGATAAAAACGTTATAACATTCAGTGGAGGTTTACATCGTGAATTATAAGACCCTTATTATTTTTTATTCTACTCGCCTCCGGCTCGTAGAATAAAAAATAATGCGGGTCTTATAATTCACGATGTAAACCTCCACTGAATGTTATAACTTATAATAAGAGCTAACTTGAGAGCAACAAGATCTCCATCAAGTATTGCTTATCTCAAACCTTCTTAATAAACTTATAAAATTAATTAACTAATATTAATTAACAAAATACATCTATTTATTGTCTGATTAATACAATTTTAATAATAATCTGACTGGTTTGAGTTTTATTTTGCTGGTTTCCTCTGGGGACTTCATTGATAATTTCACTAATTGTAACATAAATGGGGGGCCCTCCGGGATCAGAATCAGGCTTTTAACAATAAACTAAATAAATGTAAATTTTCCAGGAGAATTTATCACAGGTTTTAACAAATTTGAAGTACTTGAGAAAACTAGATAAAAGTTTGCGGGACACCGAAAAAGCAGAGCAGCCTGGAAACTTAGGGTCTCGCCTTTTCGCCTTCTCCACAGCAACAATAAAATAGGCAAATTTCTTAACAAAAAGTTGTTCATCATTGGTATCATCAAAAACTTGAGTCACCACTGACGTCTTGTTCTTAAAACCAATTTTCTGATTGTATCAAAGGGTTAACAAGGCCTTAAAGTTAAAGGCTTTAACCAATATCTCATGACCTGGACTTTTGACATTTGACCTTCAAGGTCACACAATCAATGATCACTTTTCATTGTGTATATTTTTCAAGTTATCGTGTTTACAAGGATTAGTTTAGCAATTTCAGTACTCGTGACCTTTGACCTTGAAGATATGTATATATGAGTTCTCAAAACTCTCTTGGAATTTTTTTTATAGCCAATACAAAACGCGCTGGCAACGGAAACTGCACAAAAACTGATACGCAACACCAAGTTAAGCAATATGCAATGGCTCCTTGATAATTTTACATGGTTAAATAACTCACCTTAAACTTCTCATAAGGGTTTTTCTTTAACGCGGTACCAACAGCGTAGGTGCTGTTGAGGCCAACAACTATGTCAGTACCATTTGTTAGAGGAGTCATCAACTTGCTGAGTGTCTTTTCAGACAAGAGTTGCTTCCCTTTGATTGTCCCTCCCATGGCAATATAACTGTACAGTTTAGCTAGTCCATGTGCTGTACCCACTCCGATGTAGGAAGATAGGCCAATGTTGATTATATCCGGGTTGTTCAGTTCTTCAGTCTGGTGGAGAGAAAGCAGCATGAAATAAATGATGAATTTCTGGGCTTTTTTGCTTATACATGTTTTTGACTAAGGATGTTAAGAAGACATTCTCTACCATCCTCTCAGACTCAATGAAATTGATTCCTCATATACTGATGGAAATGAATAAAGGAATGCATGTATTGATGGTGAAATTTGTTTTATTGTCATGGGTTTTTGATCAAGTATATTTCATTAAGTATGTACACCACAGGTGAAATTTCAGTATCTGGTGTGTCCTCCCTGTTTCCTGATCACTTCTTCACACCGTCGTGGAACACTTTGGATCAACTTCCGGATGACAGCCCGAGGAACAGCGCGCTACCATCTGCGAAGTCCAAATTGAATGGTGACTCATCACTGAACATGGTATTGCGAAGTTGTCTAACTCGATGTTGTGTAGCCCATGCTCTTCTGAGACGTCTGTGTTCTGCAGTCAGCCGTACCCCAACAACAGGACGACGTGACTTTAAAGGCCCACTATGCTCCTGAATAAAACACTGGAAAGCGTAAATTCAATTAGTGGGAAAATGGAACTAGCGTTACTCCTACGCAGCTATGTTTCCGTTGCGCAGTGGCCTACTCGCCACTACTTGCCGTACAAGCGCGAATATGAATGCATTTTAATTGAAACAAATACTTCTAACTGTCTGTTTTGTTTTACATGGTAATTGTCTCTTATCATGATAAAAAAAAGAAGGGAATCGGCAAACTAGCTAAAGGACTTACGTATCGCTCTTCAAGAAACATGTATCTATATATCATTTTGTAAATAACAAAAGTACAATTGTGATGATTTTGCAAGTATTTCGCATGCGAATATAGCAATATACAATGATGACAAAGATTAGAATAACGAACCTGTTTTCTCCATGAGCCTTATAATCCATGTACTATAATAATCGTCCTATGTCAGCGATAAGTTATTCTTCAAATGCCAAATCTGCTTGTTGGAGGTTTTTCGCCAAAGAACACAGAATACAAAGCTCATCCTATCCCTAAATTCCATTGGTGGAATATATGTTCCAACCTTTCAGTGAACGTTTAATTGGCTGACAAATATCTAGACTGACAGTCGCATTAATGTTATTTCATGATTGTTTGTGTGTCACCTAGACCAGACTTTTGACAATTAATATGACAATTGAAATGCCGCCGGTCACCGACATGCCATTCGTTATATAATTGAACCGGTCCAATCAACTTGTTATCTGTAAAAACATAATTACACTACTCAGCGTATATGACTTTGTTCAGCTTAATTGCGTAAACTAATTTGCTGTCACAACACTTCTCTCCTTTGAAGAAACATCTATATGGTATGTTAAATTGAGAATTTGTATTGGAGCTATCATCGTATTTACCCTACCATTACGTTTTAATTTACGAGAGTGTGTATTAGGCTGCATCTGGTAACATAATTCATTCATTCGATCGTGTTCTATAAATGTGTATAATCAAATTGTATATATGTGCGTGTACAATGGTGCAATCTTAATGTTAATTTCACTGAGCTTGTTGAAAATCTTATACATAAAATATTTTGTTTATGGTTTGCATTACATTAAAATATATTGATTGACACACTTATAATTATAGTAACCTTTTATATCTGATACACAATGTAACTTTATTACACTTATTGATATACTTTGTCACTGATATCAAACGTATATACAATCGTACAAGAGTAAACGAATGTTTCTTTACAACATGTTTCAATATAGCATCCATATTGCAAGGAAATGCTTGAGCAAAGAACCACGAAAATCGTGTACTGCTCAAATCCATCCACAATGTTATCGTTAAATCTAAAAGATTTTCGGATTTTTCATAAATCAATCTTTGTTTCTTAATTATTTCTTATCATCTATTGCCTTGCTGTTATGTAACGTTCAACATCTTTATAAGTTTAACGCCTTCATTTGTGTCTTGTAATCTGGTACCATATACATGCCTGTTGGTTTAATATTTTATGATTGTTCAATGTATGCAACTTATTTGTTTGTTTGGTGTGTTTGCAGTTTGTAGGGAGAGGCATTTATGCAAGCATTTTTTTGCTTGTTTGCCGATTCCGTCACTTTTTCAGTGTTTTAATACGTTTAAACTATATCAAGCGTTATAGCAACAAATAAAAAAACTTTAAATGAAATGTAAGATTAAACCTTGATTTTTCGCCAAACACGGAGACATATTTTCAGGAAATCGATGTCACACTATTACCTCTCTTATGCATTCCTTGAAATCATCCAGTAGCATTTTAATTCCATTATTAGTATTATTAAGCACCTTGATAAACTACGGCTTTCTTTGTGAAATATCGTAATAAATTTGTTAAAACACAATCATGGATGAACATCACATGAAGTATGGTTATAATAAACAACATATACGCGTGTATATGTACTTGTAACCCTGTTTGTCAACCCATCTTTCCATGTAAGATCCTGAAATAAATGCCGTTTAAATAATATACGAGTACTTACATTACATTTAATCCCGTATGTGAAGTTGTATTGTGGAAGAAGACTCCGTAATTGCGAGTTGAAAATGGTTATATTAATTTTGTCTCATGATGATATAATATTATCAGTAATAATAATGTTAATAAATATATAAAAACTTACTCTTCAAATACGTCATCTGAAGCCTGAACAACTGAGGAAGAGGTGTACATATTGGTGTGTGGTGAGATGTTTTGGGTGTAAATTACTTTGTCGGCGACTTATCTTTTTCTCTTCACCGGCATTTTCTATTCGTCACATCTTTGCTGTTTTGTCAGACACATGATTTTATCTATTTCACATTTTATGATGCTAATACAACCTGTACCCACACCGTTTTGTTATTGTACTAATTGTCTGCAAAGGTAAGGATAATAAATGAATCTAAATCTGAAATGTCTCGTTTGTTTGAACAACCAATCGTTCAGTTACCTACCAAACTATTTATTAATACATGCAAAGCAAAATATAACCTATATCCAGGCTTTTTAGTACGAGTTACGTTTTGATTACGAATCCCGATTAAGACGAGTTTACTTTGGATACAAAAAGCCGGCGATCGCTCGCCTTCACCTAGTTTGCGTCACGTGACCTCGTTACACATTGCGTAACGGTCTCTACCGCAGTCTCAAGATCGCTTGGCCCAGAGTTCCTTTAAGCCTGCTGCTTCAAGTCTGTTTCTGACAGTACGGTCACAAATTCCTAGTCTCGTTACTGCCCTGAACTCAGAGTTTATTTTCGATGCTGGTTTAAATCGGTTACGTAAGGACAGCAGCAGCAGCTGGCAGTCGTTTCGGGGCCTTGTCTTACGTTTTGGACCACGACCGGGTGTAATCTTTACTTTCCCTGTCTGACGGTACCGGAACCACAGTCGCGAATTCACACTTTTAGACTTGTTAAATTGTCTGGCTGTCTGGCATATTGCCTGACCGCTGTTTATGCACCCGATAGCCTGCCATTTCTCGTTATCAGAAAGGTATGCTCTAGGCATGATTCTGAAGGTAAAGGTTCACGGACATTCTTTGACTCCTTGAAGGTTAAATGGACGTTGCCATGCATGAAGTTCATGGAAATCAATTGTCACGTGCACGTTACCTTTTCAGTGAAAGTAAACTTCAACATTTTCAGTTTATAATGGCCCCACACAGCCTCGAACAAACGGAACATGCCAGACATAAGTTATCATTAATTAAGCGTTCCCTAATTCGTTTCCTTCAGTATATATTGCAATATTATATCCTTCACAAGAACAAATAGTTTGGATTTAAAACATTAAAGTTTGAAAAAATATAGCAATTATTTTAAACTATTGATTAATAAAAAATATATCAAATACATTTTAAATATGTTAAGGTGATATTATCCCGCTTACCTGTACCCAAGTACCATGCCTTACCACTGTGTCAATCCTTCCAATGCTTTACAATTGTCTGCATCCACTTTGCCCTGAGGGCTTCTCATTGGTTGACACTAACTAGGCTTGGCAGAACCGGTATGCAAGATAGTTTTGGGTAGCAACTTACTGGGCCCTAACTGACCTAGTGGCTCAGTCAGACCAGTGGCAGACACACACCCCACACACATATCCAGACTGCACCTGCACTCAATGCACAGCCAACAACAAATACACATGCTTGATTGTCACTGTGAAGACAAGTTACTGAATGATAAAACAAATGCCTTTTCCTTACTTATGGCACTACAGACATAGAATTTGGCTCATTTAAAAGCTGTTTACAGCACCAATATGATTATATTAACCATTTCATCATGGTCTCTAATGGGGTTCACCAATTTAATAAGGTCCTCAATATCAATATCATACCGTGACCCAACACCTTTTCTATAACAAGTTACAGCCTCAGTAGAAGGAGCTCACTTTGACGTCCAGAACCTTGAATGCTTTAGCTGCATTACTATCTGGATGGAACATGAACTTCAAGATAAACAGAAATGTTTTCCACCTCGCCATTGAATCAAGAAGACCTTCCGTATCACTGGGGTCGTGACCTCTCGCCATACGGTACATCAACGTTTTCGGCAACCCAATGTGAATATCTATACCTGGAAAACATACATATATATTTATTATATGAGGAACAATGACATTCTTAGATTTATCAATGAAATAAACTGTCTATCAAGCTACAGTGAATATAACTTTTCACTGGATCCAGTGACGGGTATAATTTGACGTCATAAAACAATGGTCTGACGTAACAAATCAAATTACGATGTCACATTGTCACTGTGGTGACGTGGTGTTCTTGTGGCAGATCGACATGACGCCACTGTTGTGAGGCAATTAAAATTAAACATCATGTAATAAATAGAATATCTGTCAATTCTTGACAAATATTATGTGTTTCTCATCTCAGACACCATTTGTCAAAATATAAACTTTCTACCTCACTAGATGAGATGAAAATGGTATTAGTCAAGAAAAGACCCAATGATTATAAAAAAAAGTTTTCCTTAAAGGGACATTTATGATATTTTATTTGGCTTTGACAGGTGCTGATTTCAGTTCAAATAATTTCACTCGACTTGAATATTCATCCCCAGTCCAATGGAAATCAAGTAACAACCTTATTTTGAGTAACACTCAGTACCTCTTGACTCCAATAACACACTAAATGCTCCTCTAAGTAGTTTTTAAAATGTTTTTTTTAGTATTTTTACCAGAAACATGTTAATAGACTATTTTACAAATTTAGAAATGTTCTTCAATTCAGCCATTACCTACTAATCCCTTCACCTGTTGGTTCCAGGTAAGTCAGCCTATCGTGTCAGCCAATTTCAGATTAAAGTTCTCTTTGTAGATATAGACTAGATATGCTTCCTGAAACCCGGCCACCCGGGAATGGTGGGGCACTGATAAATCCAGAAGTTACAGAGGATACTAAACGACCTTCCATTTAATACTATTTTTATTTAACGAGTTAATGATTTTGTATTAAACGAGCGAAAGCAAATCATTCGTGAGTTTGATAAAACTAGCAAAATCACCTTGCAATGAAAATTTGTAACACTACCGGTAAGTGAGATATCGTTCTTATTTCATTCCAATCAATAATTGCTTTAAATCTCTGACTGACCTTTGTATTGTAAGAAAGATTCACGCCTGAAACAGGTGAAAGAGACAGGAATAGACAGATTACTCAAACTGAAACAATGACGGTGATGGAACCACCTCTATATCAGTATTTCCTACATACCAAACGGTATAGCTATTTCCTCCTGGAAGATCTGTGTTAAGTTTCGATGACTCGGGTCCACCTTCTGAGCCAGCGTGTCCACGTACATCCCATACGTAATACCATGGTAACCGTGTGCTTCACCTGCCAGCAAGCACAACAGACATCAACGAATTTAGAAATAGAGCCACATATCTCACTTAATACAGCTACAGAGTCAATGGCTCTATTTTTTTTAGAACTTTAATCTTAGATAATAAAGTCCAGATGAGCTACAGCACTGAGGCTGCCGGGTGCCCTGAGCCTAAATGAATTTCCAATTTACTTTGTATTGAGGACAATAAAGTGTTGTTATTATTTATCTACAATCATGTAGATATCGCTTGATCTCACACAAGAGATACCTACTGCTGGAGCCAATTTCAGATGATAGTATGCCTCTTCTTCTTTGTGGAACAGTTCACAATGAAATAGTGCCATTGGCTCTGTAGCTCATCAGGAATTACATGATTGAGTATCTAACATTGAGAATCTGAACCAATACTGAGCCATTGGCTCTGTAGAGTTTTTTGCATGCTGTAAAGGTAGTTCCTCATACAACCAAAAGGTCACAAAATCCATGACTATAGGCCTTGATAGGTACTAATTGCTAATTCAGATAGCACCAAATGCGTAGGGGGCGGCTTATGCCACAGGCCGTCGTCCGTTTACATATGACACTTAAGACTTCTCAAAAACCGCTACATCCTCAAAAAACAGACATTTTTGGGGAGGTACCTTGCAAAATCAAAGTTTTTCTCTCCATATTTGGTTTAAAATCACTAGATTTGCGTTTAAATCTCGATGTTGGTCCCCCCAAAAAAATTCAGACTGCCCTCCCTGGCCATATGCGTATGCCTACTGTAAACCAATACCCCTATACCCCTGGTATCTAATTACAGCAACTACCATTCAGTTGTGCAATCCACAGGCGCCAGACCCTAAATATACACCTACGTGTATCTACCTACCTATGTAACATATAAAGAAGGTAAGACACTGCCGCCATTTTGAATCCTGGCATAGGACCGGAAATGTAAACTTGGATCAGTCTACGAATGTTACAAGGCGTATTTGACCCAGCAAACCAGTTCCGGTCCTATGCCAGGATTCAAAATGGCGGCAGTGTCATACCTTCTTTATATGTTACATAGGTAGGTAGATATACGTAGGTGTATATTTAGGGTCTGGCGCCTGTGGTGCAATCCTATGCACTGACACCACCTGTGGGCTGTCAGCTGGGGTATTAGGAAGAAAACAAAACTGAGTTTTATAATAGCCTTTCAATCTTTATTATAAGTCTTTAAGTCTCCATTATAGAAAGATGATATTCTCAAAATTGAGGTCCTACCATTACTAGTTCCTGGAGTATAATTCAAGGCTTGAGTTGAAAATGTGAAAAGTTTACGAACAACGCCCAACGGACGGAGGACAACGGGCCATGCCATAAGCCCATCTGACCTTTCAGGCCTGATGTGCTAAAAAAAAATCCATATTATTATTATTACCTGGTACCCAGGCTGGTTTGACCTGTTCCAGAAGTTTGAGCACTTCCTCCCTGTTGTCTCGAATATCACTCAATGGTAACAGCTTGCCCAATGAGATGACACCTGCCTGTAAGCACAACATCTAGTAATCACGATTTAGCCCTGTGGTAGAGCACTCACTCATCAGATCACACACATGCGGGGGCGGATCCAGGGTTCAGGGGGTCTAAACCAATCCGTTTCTTATAATGACAGTTATTAATATCAAGCAACTTCATAATACATGAATCAGAAACTACACGTCCAGTTTACAGACACAGTAGTAATATGACGTAATGAACAAATTTATCTTTTTGTCTCTTGTAAATGAGTTTCCAAAATTACGTTTGACTAATTGACGCCCGCCAAACGCGGTGCATTGTCCAGTTTTCGATAAAAATCGCTACTTTTACATTTATATCATCACTATACTGAGTAGGTTATCATCAAAATGTAAATTTTTCGAAACAGTCAATACTTGTCAATAAAATATCACCATTTATATCGTTAAGCATGTGACCCCAAACAACAAAATGGCTGTATATTTAAAGGTGCATCCATTGTGTTTCATAAAATTTTATTTGACTTTAATAAGTTCCAACACACCATATGTGTTGTTTACAATACAAATAAAATCACTCAGCTTGCATATTCATCCCCAATCGCCAAATATATCATAATTACTAGTTTCCAATTAAAATCGAGTAACATAATTATGCAGGTGCAGAAACCGAAAGTGCACGTTCTATTTACATGAACAGTAGTTATATGACCTATTAAACATTATCAACCCAAATTTGTTATTTTATCTGGTTTAAATAAGATTCCAAAATAACGTTTGACTCATTGGCGCGCGCAACACGCGGTGCATTGTCCGGTTTTCAATTCAGAAATCGGCACTTTTACCATCATATCGTCAATATACTAAGTCGAATATCATCAAAATGGTATGTTTCGGTAACAGTTGGTACTTCTCGATAAAGTAAGACAATTTATAACATTAAGCACATTTGACCCCAAACAACAGAATGGATATACTGACGCAAATAAAAACGCTGTTTGTCCACTTTAAACGATTTTACTTCCAGCTTTCATTTCCATGTAGATTTATAGAAATGGTAAAAAACCTTTGCAAATATTAGTTTGCGCCGGTGAGATCATGTGAAGCCGATTAGTAATGGCTGACAGAAAAACGTGTTTTGGGCGGAAACGGAAGCTGAACATTGAAGGGAGATAACTCTTAAAATGACGTTAAAGCGGAAGTGATTGATAAAAGCAATAAAATTGAAAGAAGCGCACGTAAAAGGTGAAATAAAGGCCCGAGAGAGGCATTACACTCCCCTCCTGATTTCTGTCAGAAATCACCACGGCTGATGAAATATGTAAACATACAACTTGAGAAATGAAGAATGTTATTGAATGAGAATAAAAAGTTCATAAGTGAGACATGATCAGAGGGTCGTCATCAGGGATCATGTCGACTGAAATCCACACGTTTGTGAGGTAGCGTTCATGATTATTGAAAGAGTTCATGAAGTTGAGAATTTATGATAATAGTGATCACAATATTTAGAGTTTATGACAGCAGTATTGGTAAAGCTTAAAGTTCATGGCAGAGTGAACTACGCTGGGCTTCATACGGTCCTTGGTGTTTGTCTTACAGGAGACGGATAAGATTCACCACAGGGCAAATGTAAGACGTGCACTTGCCATCCTTGCAAATGCGTACTGAGGCCTTTCTCACAAGGCCATCTTCACTGGGGTAGACCGATACAACTACACCTATCGGCCACTCATTCCGGGAACATGTATTGTCCTTAACATAGACAACTTCACCCACTTTGATGCTGGTAGTCGGAACTGCCCACTTAGTTCTTAACTGCAAGGTCTGAAGATATTGCAGTCTCCACTTATGCCAGAACTGTTCTGCGAGCTGTTGGACTTGTCTCCATTGGGCTTTGCACAAAGGTCCAACATCTGATGAGGATTCCTCTAAGTCGAAACTTGGGGAATGTTTTGTCTTATGCGTCAAGATCATTGCTGGCGAGAGTATTGAAGGATCTTCAGGGTCTGTGGATATGGAAGTCAGCGGACGTGCATTGATGATGGCGGTCACTTCGGACATCAGAGTTGAAAGCACTTCATGTGTGAGACGACCAGTCTTCAGTAACATAGCATCCAGTATCCGGCGAGCTGTCCCAATCATACGCTCCCAGGCACCTCCCATGTGTGAGGAGTGAGGAGTGTTGAGCACCCATGTTATGGCATTGTCGGTGAGAAAGTTGTGAATCTTGTCGTCTTCTGCTTTGATCGGAGTGATATTGAGAGAGTCCATAGCACCAATGAAGTTGGTACCCCGGTCAGAACGGAACTGTTTGACCTCACCTCTGATGGCAATGAAGCGTCGGAGACAATTGATGAATGAGGAGCTGGACATCTCTTCGATGAGTTCGATGTGGACTGCCCGGATCACTAAACAGGTGAACAGTACAGCCCACCGTTTGTTGTTGACACTTCCGCCACGCGTACGTCTAGTGATAACTTCCCATGGACCGAAGGTGTCCAGGCCCACATAGGTGAAAGGAGGGGATGGAGCGAGCCGGTCCGCTGGAAGGTCAGACATTTTCTGAGTTTCAAACTTTCCCCGGAGTCTTCGGCATGTCACGCACTGGCTGATAATAGATGATACAAGTCTCTTTCCACCCACAATCCAGAAGCCGGCAGACCTCACAGCTCCCTCTGTGATATGTCGGCCTTGGTGTTTCACTCTCTGGTGAAAGTGTTGGATGAGGAGGTGAGCAATGTGGTGCTTCTTTGGAATGATGATAGGATGTGCCTCAAGGGTGGAGAGCTTGCTGTGTGTCAGGCGTCCACCAACTCGTAGTAGTCCCAGTTCATCAACAGTAGGCGAGAGTGGAAGTATGGAGCTCTTTGCTGGTAGGGGCAAGCCTTGTTGTAGAGATGTGACTTCCTCTTCATATGATTCATTCTGGACAACTTTAAGGATGAATAGTTCAGAGTCCTTGAGAGCTGTAGTGCTTCTGAACTCCTTACACAGGTGCCGGTCGGTACATGAGTGGCTTGATTTGGCGTAGGTTCTCGCAATGTGTTTCAGGTGGGAGAAAGTCTTGATAAGTCTGCTCCAGCTTGAGAATCTGGTGAAACGATCAGAGAACAATGATCCCTGGGGTGAGTGACGTATTGCAGTTTTAGCAGAATAAATGTTTGGCTTCAGTTCCTTGTCCCAATCTGGGTCAATGAGAGGAAACATGTCATGATCATCAACTGTCTCGTTGCTGATTAAGAACTCAGGTCCGGTCAACCATAGGCTGTTTTGGTAGTGCCATGTTGAAGACAATCTTGTGGCCTCGTCTGCTGGGTTGACGTCTGTTGGTACAAGATGCCATTGAGAGTGGTGAGACGATCGTCGTATCCGATCTGTACGATTGGCAACATACACGTGAAAGTGTCTCTTCTCATTATGTATGTAACCAAGGACGACTTTGCTGTCCAAGTAGAAGTTGAAACTGTCTTTGTGGAGGTCGAGTTGTTTCACAAGTATATCGGCCACATCTACAGATAGAACTGCTGCACACAGCTCTAACCTGGGTATCGTATGTCCATGTTGAGGGGCTACTCTGGTCTTGCCTAACACAAAGCTGACGTTGCTTGAGCCACTTACGCTGTATATCTTGATGAAGGCAACAGCGCTGATAGCTTCTTTTGAAGCGTCGCAGAAGATGTGTACAGTCTTCTTTGGAGATGTCGAGAATGGGGAGTCTGAATAGGGTCGAGGAATCTCGACTTCTTCAAGGCTCTTCAGGGAGTCACACCACTTCTGCCACTGGGGAAGATATTGAACAGGTATCTGTTCGTCCCATCCTGTCGTCGTAGACATTAACCCTCTGAGAAGAAGTTTTCCTTTGATAACGACGGGGGCCACTATACCAAGTGGGTCATATAGACTGTTGATGGTTGACAGTACTCCCCTTCTAGTGAATGGTTTTCTGTCACTGCTGACTTGGTAGGTAAATGTATCCTCTGTGATATTCCAGTGGAGACCGAGGCTTCTCTGAGGAGGGGGGTTGTCAACATTCAAGTCCAAATCCTTCATATCTTTGGCGAGGTCATCGCTGTCGAATGAGCCTAAGACTGCTTGTCGATTAGAGGCAATCTTATGGAGCCTTATGTTTCCACCGACCTTGAGGGCAGACTGGGTTGACTGTATCAGGTTGATAGCATCGTCCTCTGTAGGTGTTGAGATTAGTGCATCATCGACATAAAAGTCCTTTTCAACAAATTGTCTGACTGCTAGGTTTGCAGAATCTACAGATCTCCGGAGACCGTATGTGGCAACAGCTGGAGATGGCGAGTTGCCGAAGACATGAGCCGTCATTCTATACTCAATGATATCCTGACTTGGATCGTTGTTGCGGTACCAGAGGAAACGGAGGTAATCCCGGTGATTTTCCTGGACCTTGAAGCAGTAGAACATCTGTTCGATGTCCGCTGTCACAGCTACGGCTTCTGTTCGAAACCTGAGGAGTACACCTAATAGACTGTTGGTGAGGTCAGGGCCAGTCATGAGGACACTATTCAAGGAGACTCCCTTGAAAGTTGCAGAAGAGTCGAAAATGCCACGGATTTGACCTGGCTTCTTGTCATTGTAAACGCCAAAAAGTGGCAAATACCAGCACTCCATGCCCTTGTCGACCGGTGGAGCTACTTCAGCGTGTCCCCTTTCAATGATCTTCGACATGAAAGTAACCATGTGGTCCCTCTTTGTGGTGTTTTTCATCAGACTTGAGTGTAATAGGTTGGCCCTGTGTACTGCTTGTGGTCTGTTGAATGGAAGAGGTGGTCGGTTGGTGTGAAAGGGAAGTGGAGCAGTCCAGTAGCCATCGGCAGATCTGACAAACTGAGAGTTCATGAGTTTGATAAAGTCTTTATCTTCAACAGACATGGCAATGTTTTCGTCCTCACTTGTCCTCTGGAATAAGGCATCGGTATCGATGGGTCCAGAGCAATGGCTGACATGGAAGTTGTTGGGGCATGGTTCCATAATCGTAGGACGACCGTCACCAAGCACCTGTACCTTGTTCACTGTAATAGTATCTGGACGGTGTACCTTTCCAAGACAGACTTCACCTATTATTGCCCAGCCTAACCTGAGCTTCTGGGCAAATGGAGCTTCTTGGGGGCCTGTGCGCTGATCCAGCACATGGTGAGCGCAGAGTAGGTCGCGTCCTATGAGCAGTAGAATATCAGCATTTGGGTCTATAGGTGTGATGAAGTCTGCAATTTCTCTTAAGTGAGGGTGGTATCTTGCCGCTTCTGGAGTAGGGATCTCGTCTCGCATGTTCGGGATCATGTTGCATTCTATGAGAGGAGGGAGGTTAAGTGTGGCAGACTCGTCCATAGCCTGAATGACATAACCAGTCGCTTGTCTTCCAGACATGGTTACACAACCATTGCACGATGAGAGGGAATATTCCATTGGATCACCATCTTCATTAAACTTGTCAAAAAAGTCACTACGAGCAAGTGATCTGTTGCTCTGGTCATCCAGAACGGCGTAAGTGAGGATAGAGTTTTCGGGTTGATTCTCACGAAACACTCTGACGAGAAGAGTTTTTGCGCAGGATTTGCCGCTGACACTGCCTTCACATACCTGGGTACAAGTTGTTTTAGCAGTTGACTTCCATGTAGAGAGACTCTCCCCTCCGTACTTCTTAGGAGTAGGGGTGGACTTGTCCAGCTGAGAATCTCCATCCGAACTGGCATGCATGGCTGTAGAGTGTGTATCACTCCCAGAAGTAACTTGAGAACTTCACCTTGCACTCCTTGAAAGAATGTTTGTCTGTCATGCAACATTTAGAGCAGATCTTGTTTTTGAGTAAGAAATCTCTTTGTTCACGGAGTGGTAGACGTCGGAAGCCTCTGCAATAATTTAAGGTGTGACCCTCGGCTGTATTATGGAAAGGACAGTATCTAGGTGCTTGAGTGTTAGTAGAATGATTGTTGACTTCTGTCTTCTTTGATGAAAATCTCAAGTTGCTTGACCGATATCCATCAGATGTTTTCATGCGGGTGGTTTGAGTTGTAGGCTGTTGATCGTACATAAAGCTTGGGTCATTCCTGATTCTTGCCTGTCTGTTTAGAAAATCCGTGAAGACAGAGAAAGGTGGGTAAGGGACACGATACCTATCTTTGTATGACGCGGCCTCGTTAGTCCACTTTTCCTGAAGAGAATGAGGAAGTTTGTTGACGATGGGTGTCACTCCTGCTGATGAGTCGTAGTAGGCTAGGAGGGTGGAGTACCTTGCGTTGTCCTTTAACGACTCGATCTCTGCAGCCAGGTCAGCGAGCTCATAGAGCATGTTGGAATCCCGATTGGTGATTTTCGGAAAGTTACAGAGTTTGCTTTTCAGGGAAGATTCGATTAGTTCTGGACATGCATACCTCTCTTCCAGTCGATGCCAGATTTTCTGTAGAGCATGATAGGGATCATGGGAATGTGATGCATAGATATTCGTAGCTTGAATGCTTGATTTCAGTCCAAGCCATTTCAGTAGAAGATCTATTTCCTCTCTTCGGGATGCATTAAGGTCACACATGATGTTAACAAAACTACTCTTCCACACAGAGAAATGTTCAGGTTTATCAATGAATTTGTGAAGTCTGGATATGTGCAAATCTCTTTTTACGAGAAAGTTTGATAATTCTGTACAGATGTTTGTCTGTGTGTTGGTGGATGGCACAAACGGTGTGGCTGAAGGATTTAATGGTTCAGTTTCTAGATTACCTGTTTCAATCCGTACAGTAGGATGACTCATTGTTCTGTGCTCTGTATCATTCCCTGTGGGTGTTCTCTCATAAGGCTGATCCTCATTAGTGTTGGCCACTGGGTTCCTACAAGGTGTACTTGTGATGGGATCTGTACAGACGACATCCTCAATGATGATGAGCTCTGCCTCTGCTTCATTGAGTTCTCGTTGTGACGTAAGTAACTTGATTGAGCTCTCTATATCTGCTCGTTTCTTCATTAGCTCAACCTCTTTCTCTGCAAACTTTAGTCTCACCCTAGCAGCCTCTGCCTTTGCTCGTTGCCTCATCAAAAGAGAACTTGAGGTGCTACATGCAGTGTTTCAATCAACTGAAACCGCGTCAAATTTGTCCTGGTTTGAGGGAAGAGATCGCATTCTGTCATTAATGTCCTTGAGAATAACTTGAACTTTGTTTAGCATAGAATCAGCTCTGGTATTGCAAGAAACTTCCAGTTTAATACTTTCCTCAGTTCCCACGCGTTGTAAGTAGATGACAAATTCTGAGCAAACTTCCTTGAATAGATTATAATGTCTATCAATATCTCTACGAAAATCCTGGAGATGTTCAACATTATCACCTTGAGGAATAGTGTCAACTAGTATACTGTCAAGTAAGGCAGCTTGCCTGTTAAATCTGTAGAGATAATCCCTAACTTTATCTTCAAAATGTTCGTGAGCTTTGTCTGTTAACTTCTTTGTACGAGAAGACATATTGTAGATAAATTCACAGTTCATAAAAATTCACAGATTTGCAGTTATTGTTCATTGTTATTTTTTGAAGACTCACGTTGACTTTCGCCGACACAGATGATAAGATGCAGGTTTTTTACTATACTGACGCAAATAAAAACGCTGTTTGTCCACTTTAAACGATTTTACTTCCTGCTTTCATTTCCATGTAGATTTATAGAAATGGTAAAAAACCTTTGCAAATATTAGTTTGCGCCGGTGAGATCATGTGAAGCCGATTAGTAATGGCTGACAGAAAAACGTGTTTTGGGCGGAAACGGAAGCTGAACATTGAAGGGAGATAACTCTTAAAATGACGTTAAAGCAGAAGTGATTGATAAAAGCAATAAAATTGAAAGAAGCGCACGTAAAAGGTGAAATAAAGGCCCGAGAGAGGCATTACAATGGATGTACCTTTAAAGCATAGTTCTTGTCTTTGATTTTTTATATTTTGCTAACTATATAATCCTCCATCTATTTTTAATGTTAGAATTATAAAATCACCAAGTGATTCACTGCAGAATGCATCCTTAACTTCATTACTGTAATTTCTATGACGTCACAATGCCCTATGACATCACAATGCAAATTCACCACTACAAGGGTATTAAAGGGGAGCCAGTTCCAAGAATTCTCAGTCTGATGAAGGGGGTCTAACCATTCAAACACTTCAAACTACACTTTCTCCTCCTCCTCCTCCTCCTCGTGTGGCTAACTTCATGTGTTTTGGCGGCTCTCTCCTCCTCTTGTAATCCCGCCAGGGGCACGGCAACTTTCTCTGCAGTAGAGAACTACACGCAGTAAGGTTTGGGTGCAATGCTACACTGAATTTCAACGTAGTACCACCCATGGTTCGCTAGTTCCAGCCGATGCTCGCATGTTTCACCGCAATGCATAGCCACATGGTGTTGCGGGCTTTCTCCCTGCCATAATACTAGCAGCCGCGATATAAGTGAAATACTCTTGAAACCAGCATTAAACCCCAACTCACCTCACCTTACCTCCTCTTGTATTTGATTAGTGCTCAGCCTCCCTTGCAATGCAAGGTACTGCAGAGACAAGCATTAAAGGGACACTCCGTATGTTATTGTAGTAACATAGGTCAAATGTTACCAAGGGTGTTATTTTATCGAGAAGTAAGAACTGTTGCCACCTGATGCCATGTTCCAGGCCCTCCAAGAAGAGTACCACGCAGTTCCTCGGGCTGTCATCCGGAAGTTGATCCAAAGTGTTCCACGACGGTGTGAAGAAATGATCAGGAAACAGGGAGGACACACCAGATACTGAAATTTCACCTGTGGTGTACATATTTAATGAAATATACTTGATAAAAAACCCATGACAATAAAACAAATTACACCATCAATACATGTATGCGTTCCTTTATTCATTTCCATCAGTATAGATAAACGTTGAATATTTGAATGTTGTTTGATATATTAATGTTGTATAGATGAATGGTGTATAAATGGACAATATAAACATGTGGATGTTGTATATATAAATGCTATATAACAAAAGAATGTTGAATATACGAATCCTATATATGCTGTAAAGATAAATGCTGGATAAAATAAATGCACATGTTTAATTGATGCATTATGTAAATAAATGAATGTTGTATAATAAATGTTATAAAGATGATTGTTGCAAATATATTGCCTTAAAATATATGACATGTGAAGAGTATTTAATGCATCTATATCATTCCAGGCCACATGAGCTAAAAACAGGATGTTGTTAGGTGTTTTGATTACCAATGACTTACCGTAATTCATCTTCGCCGACGTCTGCTAATCTCCCGTTTGTTCTTGATTGATGCTGTTTATAATATGGGTAATCTAAAATTACCCATATATGAAAATTACTATATAGTATACTTATCATATTTATTTATTTGAAACACATTCTCCAAAACAGAATAACAACACCAGTGTCTGATTGCTTTATTGAAATTCATTATTGTACACTATATCTCGTGAGCATTGATATATTCCTATGTCTACGAACGTCTACGAATCAATCGCCCATCCTTCTACGAATCCGCCAACTTCCCAATGCATGGCATAACTCTTGCCAGTCTCCATTTCCGGCTGATTTAGGCCTTAAAGTATTTCTTTAAGTTAAGATCTCTGTGCTTGGAAATCCGGGCCCACCATGCATTTTAGGTGCAGCGATTCACTATCTTGGCACGGCAAAGAGAGGGAAATACTGCAAGGCTTAAATCAGCCAGTAATGCAGCCTGGCAAGAGCTATGCCTTGCAATTGGAAGTTGCCAATCCAACGGAAACTTACATCTACGAACTGGTCTCTTCTACGAACTACCTGCAGCCCTGTGTACAGCTATATGTATATTGTGGTACAGTCCACTGCTGCGTGGTATATCTTTTCATTATTATATGTACGATTTTGTGTTTCACTTTCTGATTGGCGGGACAGATTTTTCTGAAACTTTCAGAGATGGTAGAATTCATCAGGATCTTAATTGAAGTGGAATTTTGATTGGTTTACCTGCATTAAAGGTCTAGTCTGGTTCTAAACTGATATTTGAATATTTCTAAAACTGAAGCATTGGTGACTTCATGGTTTGTTTTTTCATTACCCTAATACTTTTTGCACAGTAACCTTTCAAAGTTGGGTGACTTTATTCAATGTCAGTTGCAAAATGCTGTAAAGTTCTATGACATTAGAGTAACAAAAAATATTTAACATACAAGTCTATGGAAATAATGTCACCATCCGAATACTTTTTGCATGTCTCTGTATCTCCCCTAAAAAAGCTCAACTCTACGGGTGTACGGTTGAGAAGTCAACAATGCCAAATATGGACAGAGGACAGCCAACGCCTATCTGGCCTTTAAGACCTGATGGGCTGAAGCATATGACCTGGTTTCAAATATCTTTTGCATTTATAATAAATCACATTCAAGCTTTGTTTCTTCTAAAATGATATGTTTCAATAGCAGATATGAATTTGACACAGATAAGATTTCATTATATTATATGACGAGCAGTGAAATACTAGGATTTATCAGTGAAATAAACTGTCTATCAAGCTACAGTGAAAATAACTTATATTTTCACTGCGAACGGTGACTGATATAATTTGACGTCATAAAACAATGGTCTCGAGCGGCGATTTGGCTTATGACGTCACAGTGTTGATGTGGTGACGAGCTGTTCCATGCAGCCGCTTGGCGTGAAGACAACCCTTTTCGGACGTAATTACATGGATAATATCATATACCGGTAATAAATAGAATATCCGTCAATTCTTGACAAATACCATGTTTATCTCATCTCGTGAGGTTGAAAAGTTATATATTTTCACTCGTGGCTGTGCCACTCGTGATAATATAACCTTTCTACCTCACTCGATGAGATAAACATGGTATTAGTCAAGAAAAGACAGATATCCTATATATAATAGATTAAATATCAGCCCAACCATCGGACTGGTAAGGTTTATATTTAACCAGCCTTCAACAAAATTAGTGTGACCCGGGTTTTTGGGCGGGCAGTCGTATCCTACACTGGTATTATACACCCTTAACAAACAGAGTGAGCACTAGAAAACAAAGTATAGATATATAGAGAATCTCACCCAAGTGTCTTCTGATATCAAATATATCAACACGAGTTGATAAAAATTACAAATATCCGAGGCTTTCAGAGGATATTTTTACTTTTATCAATGAGTGTTGATATATTTGATATCAGAAGACACAAGGGTGAGATTCTATTTATCATCCAAAATCATTTTTATTATGTGTCATTGAAAATAGTGTACATTTCTGAGCATTTGACTTTCAATGGGTTGATGTCAGCATTGTGATGTCATAGCATTCTGATGTCATTACTAGATAATGTAAAAACATTGTGATGTCATGTGACGGTGACAGGGCATTGTTCAAAATCTCCTGCCAAAACGATATCTCCTGGGAGATATCGTTTGATCTCACACATGCGATATCTCCTGTGGAACACAGTTTTGGATGATTAACATATATATAAAGATAGTTTAACGCTGATTCAGTTAGTAAAATGTTGCTTGGTGTTTAAGGATGATGTAAGTATAACAACATGATATTATCATATGAAAATATTTTATATCTTTTGAAAAAAATCAACAACATTGTATAATAACAACAATCACCAAGAAAAATTAATATTATATGACCTTTTGAATAACGAGAATGGGTTGGTTATATTTTCTAAGTCATCTGAAAGAGACAAACATAACAGTCTTATTGAGATAGATCCTGTTCCAAGAATTTCAAAGCTCCAACAAATGCTTTCGGTACCCGAAGCTGTGGAAAAGTAACTCGGGACCGCCATCATTAGGAACTTCTTAAAGGGAAAGTTCTATCGTCAGCTTGGTCTCTTGGCATTTTGTGAAATGAAAACACGCTATATTTAACCCAATATAAAAAAATAGAGCCATGGGCTCTGTAGCTCATCAGAGTTTATTTTGTTTGATGATGAAGACAGAAATATGTTGTCTCAATATAATGTACGATCCCTAACCCTGACAAATCTTATTCTTGAAATTGAGAGAGAGCACTCAGCAAGGTCAACACACAGGAGATTATGCAATATTCTGACCCCTTGGCTCTGGTTACAAGCCAGCTGTGTTTTTTGTGTTTTACCGCCAAATTATGTAATAGACTCTTGCTTGCACTAAACACTGGCAGCACTGATCTAACTGTATAAGGCTTAAAGAGAACAGGCAATGTGATGAATCTAATGGTACATAGTACAATTTAGAATCACCTTGGCTAAACAATCTCGGTTCTAAGCCTTGTCATCCAAACATCTAAACATTCTGAACAAAATATTCCTTCTAGTTTGTTCTGGATGAAAACAGGATTTTAGGTAATGGCCTGCGAGGCCCTTATTTGGGGCCACTGGGTCACAAAATCTACAATTTAGAATCTCCATTGGCTAAAGACTCATTACACAACATGACAACCTTCTAGGTCTTTTCGTTCTGGAGAAGAAGATGAAAATAATCTTATCTTATCATTTCATCACCAGTCATATGCAGTTCACATATCTCATGCAAAATAAAAGAATTCTTAACTCCTCTTCAATTTAGTCCTTGAAGCCTTGTCACAATTTTCAGTTCATAGGCTATTCAATAGTTCTCATTTCACATTGATTTCATCAATTTGACAAACATGTCCACAATGTAGATTGTTATCTAAAGTGGACATATATTTCAAATCATTGTGATTGAAGTGTCATAAAATATCAGTTCAAAATTCATTTTCAAAGGTTTTTTTTAGGCTGTGGCCCATATTTGGGGTCACAGGGTCACCAAATTTACAAGTTTGAATCCCCATTGGCTAAAGAGTTTGCATACAATATTACAGCCTTCTAGATCTTTTTGTTCCGGAGAAAAAGATGAAAACAGGATTTTAGGTAATGGCCTGTGGGGCCCTTATTTTGGGCCACAGCTTCACCAAATCTACAATTTAGAATCTCCATTGGCTAAAGACTCATTACACAACATGACAACCTTCTAGGTCTTTTCGTTCTGGAGAAGAAGATGAAAATAACTTATCTTATCATTTCATCACCAGTCATATGCAGTTCACATATCTCATGTAAAATAAAAGAATTCTTAACTCCTCTTCAATTTAGTCCTTTATGACTTGTCACAATTTTCAGTTCATAGGCTATTCAATAGTTCTCATTTCACATTGATTACATCAATTTGACAAACATGTCCACAATGTAGATTGTTATCTCAAGTCGACATACATTTCAAATAAAGTGAATGAAGTGCACATAAAATATCAGTTCAAAATTCATTTTCAAAGGTTTTTTAGGCTGTGGCCCATATTTTGGGTCACAGGGTCACCAAATTTACAAGTTAGAATCCCCATTGGCTAAAGAGTTTGCATACACTATTACAGCCTTCTAGATCTTTTTGTTCCAGAGAAAAAGATGAAAACAGGATTTTAGGTAATGGCCTGTGAGGCCCTTATTTGGGGTCACAGGGTCACCAAATCTACAATTTAGAATCCCCATTGGCCAAGGAGTCTGTACATATAATTTCAGCTCTCTGGAGTCATTGGTTCTGGAGAAGAAGATGAAAATAGCTTTTTAGCTTATGACCCCTGTGGCCCTTATTTGGGGTCACAGGGTCACCAAATCTACAATTTAGAATCCCCATTGGCCAAGGAGTCTGTACATAAAATTTCAGCTCTCTGGAGTCATTGGTTCTGGAGAAGAAGATGAAAATAGCTTTTAAGGTTATGAGCCCTGGGGCCCTTATTTGGGGTCACAGGGTCACGAAATCTACAATTTAGAATCCCCATTGGCCAAGGAGTCTGTACATAAAATTTCAGCTCTCTAGAGTTATTGGTTCTGGAGAAGAAGTCGAAAAAGTGAAAAGTTTACGGACGGACGGACGGACGGACGCCATCCCATGCCATAAGCCCATCGGGCCTATCAGGCCTGATGAGCTAAAAATGTAATAATAAAACATATACACTGATAGAATATTCACATAGTAACACATAACGTATCATAAAACTACGGTAATAAACAATGTGATATTAGGCCGTAGCGAATGAATGGCTTCAATTCTCATTGTTTTTATTTTTCAACAAATCTGCGTTTATCTTTATCAAGTTGTGAAATGTAAAGTCATCAAAGTATTGACTTAATTAATATTTTTCAATTTGACCGTGTATGAATCATGTATTATGGCATACATGTGTAAACAGGAATATTCTCTTGAATTTCGTTTCCACAAAAAATACCCGGATAGAACCCTCCTTTTAATGAAAGATCCTGAATTCATTCTACATGTGCATTATGGAGTACCTTGGCACTGTGAGAGCTTGGAAAATATGAGATGTTGGTATCCATTTCATATTGTGCTTTATCACAGATTCATCAATTCTCTTCCCAAAGAGGTAGCTCCTTCATATTTATATCAAAGAACTGAGTGGAGTAACATCAGTGGCAAGAGAGGGAGTGGAATTCAGCAGATATTTACTGGTTTCATTACAATGCATAGTCACAGAAGTGGTGCACAATTTCTTCCTTCAATAACAGTAGCTGCCATAGTAAGGGAAATGTCCTCCGTATCTGCATCAAACCTTATGATTAGGGGCCTACTTTTATTGACCAAATGTCCTGGCAAGGAAGGCTAGATATATTCAGATTTTAAATCACATGAGCCTCATGACTTACATGAAACTTTTTTTACTTTTTGCACAAATTTTGTTTAAGTATCCAGACATGCTTTCTTTTTATTAGTTAAGAAATAGAAGACGAGTTGGCGTGCTTTATCATAGAATAAAACACAGCAGGAAACATAAAACATGAAGGGTGCAGCCCTGAGTGTTTTATGCTCTCTGCTATGTTTTATTCTACTTTATAGCACGCCAACTCGTCTTCTATTTCTTATATGAAATGCCCTGAAACAATTACTCACTTTTATATAAAAACCATTAAGATATTATATTTTGAAAATATTAATGCCTCCCGTCATAGAACACATTCACTAGTATTGAACAATGAAAGTGACGCAATATAAAGCATTTGCTAAGCGACGCTCTAACTGACGTCCTAAATCAAGAGGATGTTTTCATAAGTGTGTCTCATAAGGCACGCTGTCGGTCCATTGACCGCCTGTGTTTAATTGCTGTGGGTATCTTATATCGAATATTATTGCAGAGCAATCAATGCAATAACGCATTATAGCTAATGAGATGTGCAGCAACATTCACTCATTCTGCCATTTGAAATCATTCAATCGCATGTCCATATCGTTCTTGAGCGTACAAGGGAAACTAGCACATGTGGATTATACTGTCTACTTGTAAAGAGCAAATTCAGACAGGGACATGCATGTTAAGTGATATGTACATGCATTGAAAATATGAAATGAATTATTTGGCACCGATTGTATAACACAACCCCATTTCACACCACAGACCAGGGTTTGTAAAAAGACAGAAAGCACACTTCAGTTAAGTACTGCTACATGCACAACTGCTAAAATATTGTTGTTGGAAGTGCTCATAAAATGCCTAATTAATAATACATTGTTGATCAAAGCACTTAAATAATTTCTAAATGGACACTGTTGATAGAAACATTCATAAAATGCCTAATAAATAATAAAAGGTTGATCGAAGCACTTGAATAATTTCTCCATATATATTGTGAAGGGAAGCACCCATTAAAGGCGCTGTAGCATGCCATTCTTACTGAAATAAAGTGATTTCACAATAAAAATAGAGCCATGGGCTCTGTAGCTCATCAGAGTTTATTTTGTTTGATGATGAAGACAGAAATATGTTGTCTCAATATAATGCACAATCCCTAACCCTGACAAATCTTAGTCTTGAAATTGAGAGAGAGCACTCAGCAAGGTCAACACACATGAGATTATGCAATATTCGGACCCCTTGGCTCTGGTTACAAGCCAGCTGTGTTTTTGTGTTTTCCCGCCAAAGTAATAGACTCTTGCTTGCACTAAACACTGGCAGCACTGATCTAACTCACTGTATAAGGCTTAAAGAGAACAGGCAATGTGATGAATCTCATGGTACATAGTACAATTTAGAATCACCTTGGCTAAACAATCTCTGCACAATTTTATCGGTTCTAAGCCTTGTCATCCAAACATCTAAACATTCTGAACGCAATATTCCTTCTAGTTTGTTCTGGATGAAAACAGGATTTTAGGTAATGGCCTGTGAGGCCCTTATTTGGGGCCATAGGGTCTCCAGATCTACAATTTAGAATCTCCATTGGCTAAAGACTCTTTACACAACATGACAGCCTTCTAGGTCTTTTCATTCTGGAGAAGAAGATGAAAATAATCTTATCTTATCATTTCATCACCAGTCATATGCAGTTCACATATCTCGTGTAAAATAAAAGAATTCTTAACTCCTCTTCAATTTAGTCCTTTATGACTTGTCACAATTTTCATTTCATAGGCTATTCAACAGTTCTCATTTCACATTGATTACATCAATTTGACAAACATGTCCACAATGTAGATGTAGATGTACATGTAGAATGCCAAGGAGTCTGTACATAAAATTTCAGCTCTCTGGAGTCAATGGTTCTGGAGAAGAAGATGAAAATAGCTTTTAAGGTTATGACCCCTGGGGCCCTTATTTGGGGTCACAGGGTCACCAAATCTACAATTTAGAATCCCCATTGGCCAAGGAGTCTGTACAAAAAATTTCAGCTCTCTAGAGTTATTGGTTCTGGAGAAGAAGTCGAAAAAGTGAAAAGTTTACGGACGGACGGATGGACGGACGCCATCCCATGCCATAAGCCCATCGGGCCTTTCAGGCCTGATGAGCTAAAAAGGAAAAAAGTTGTTACCAATGGCTAAATAATATCTATCAATAAAAACAGTTCTAAAACGAATGTACATGGTGCGGTTAAGCCATGTGGGTCTTTTTTTCCTGTTCAGAGGCGATTTTTACAAATATACCTCTAACACTGAAGATTTCAACAAAAGTGTTGCTTTATAAATATATCACACCATTTTCTATCAATTGGAGCCACTGTTTTCTATAGACAGGTAATCAGATTGTTTAATGAGATGTTTTAACATAATAATATATTGTTTAAACTTTAAAGATCTGATGAAATGCATTTTTCTCAAGAATGACAGATGATTACCTCCACGTTTTTTTTGCATCAGAATCAATTGAGCAGAAAATCGAGACAATATACATTTGCAATTGATAATTAAAACTATTTTAATTCACCCATTTTAACACTAGCGCAATCAGCTGGGTGATTCATTTTGTAAATGCTCACTGAGGCGTGACTGTGATAAGCGACAGACGTGGCCGACTAGACAGCTACTCCGCCGAGTCTCGTTAATTAATTAATGATGATTATCACTGCCGCTAAATGAATTTATGAGGTGTATTACCTCGCCAAAAAGACATGTTTATGTAATAATTGTGTAATTGTCATCTGCGGAATTACCTAGTTGGATATCTAAACATTAGATATATGGGAAATTTAATTTGGTTTATTGAAGATTACTTTGTGAAATTAACAATCAAAATGTTGCTAAATTACGTTGAATAATGACAATCGGCGAAAATCAGATTCCTCCTGATACGTCACAGAAGTCATCCCTTCAGGGGCCACACCCCAGCACACTTTCATTCTGGTCGCCAGGGCTAAATAAGGCGTTTTTTAAAAAAGCCGTATATAAGATATTTATGGACTGATTTTAGAAATTTAAAATCGAGCAATTGTCAAATTGACATCCCATTTTAATGAATCCGATTTTGACCATATATCATTTCATCTATCCTTTACAACTAAATGGCAAATTTGAGAAAAAAAAGTATGCAAAAACATGCTACAGCGCCTTTAAATGGCTAATTAACTGCTGATGTACTCATGAAAGCACTCATATAAAGACTCCTCAATGTCAAGGTATCTCGGGTCGTCCCACATCCCCATGATCCCTCGATAATTGGTCAGGTAGCCCAGAGAAAGCTGATTGGTTGGATCTGCGAATCCGACTTGACCCCCATAACCTGGATGGCCCACTAAAACTTGACCCTGAAAACAGAACATTTCAATATTCTGTAACTTTTCAACTTTGGCGTAATAACTTGAAAGGAAGCAGCAGGTCTTGATTAAGTTACATTTCAGGAAAATCTCAAACCTGTGGTATTGCAGAGCTGCCTACCCCCCTTTCAGGTTAAGTGTAGATATAAAGCAATTTTGGAGTATTTTGTAACTTTTAGGTATACAACTCGATGAAGTTGATATGATTATGATACTATATCATCCAAAACATCCTGCTCTGGTTTTACAACAACAATATTTTGTTTACTGGGGTTATCTCTGGAACTTATAGTTAGTTATACTTTAACTCTGTAACAGTACAGAACTCCATTACTCTATACAGAAATTTATGAATTGAGCATTTTATATATTTCCAGAGAAGAGGTGTACAATTTGCAACATTGGTGTACAATCATATTTCAGGACTGTAAAGTGTACAAAATACTCCAAAAGTGTACAAGTAGTTTGCAATCTTGGCCTTTCCAAAGTGTATTATTCTGCACATTAAAATATGTATTGAAAGTAAAGCTGCACATAATAAAAATCATCATTGAACTGACAGAGGAGTCCAGCAAGCTTTCATCTGCTAATCACAAACAGGATACATCTGATGACAGTTTTTTAAACTCCAAACAGTGCTGGTAAATGGATTTTGGAAGCATATCTGGAGAATCACATCCAAATATTTTCTAGTGTTAAGTTTATATTAGGGAACAGAAAATTAAAGTAATCAATTTTCATATGAAAGGTTTGTCAAAGATTATATCTACAATAACACAGCACAAAATGCCAGACTTCAAAGAAATGATAAAAATAGAGCCATGGGCTCTGTAGCTCATCAGAATTTCATTGATTTATTATCTAAGGTTGAATATCTAAGTTATCTCAAGTAATACATTGTTAACAAGCAAAAAATAGGTTTTTAGATCATGACCCCTGTGACCCGTATTTGGAGTCACAGGGTCATCAATCCTACAATTAAGAATCACCTTTGACCAAAGAGTCTCTACACAACATTTCACCTTTCTTGAGCTTTACATACTTGAGTTAAGATGTAAATAGGTTTTTGGGTCATGACCCGTGACCTAGATTGGGGTCACAGGGTCACAAAATCTACAATTTAGAATCTCCATTGACCAAGGAGTCTGCACACAACTTTTCAGCTCTCTAGACCTTTTTGAGCTGGAGAAGAAGATGAAAATAGGTTTATAACGATGTGACCCCTGTGACCCCATTTGGGGTCATGGGGTCACACAATCTACAATTAAGAATCCACATTGGCCAAGGAGTCTGCACACAACTTTTCAGCTCTCTAGACCTTTTGGAACTGGAGAAGAAGATGAAAATAGGTTTTTAAGGATGTGACCCCTGTGACCCCATTTGGGGTCACGGGGTCACGAAATCTACAAGTAAGAATCCCCATGGGCCAAGGAGTCTGCACACAACTTTTCAGTTCTCTAGACCTTTTGGAACTGGAGAAGAAGATGAAAATAGGTTTTTAAGGATGTGACCCCTGTGACCCCATTTGGGGTCATGGGGTCACAAAATCTACAATTTAGAATCCCCATTACCCAAGGAGTCTGCACACAACTTTTCAGCTCTCTAGACCTTTTGGAACTGGAGAAGAAGATGAAAATAGGTTTTTAAGGATGTGACCCCTGTGACCCCATTTGGGGTCATGGGGTCACAAAATCTACAATTTAGAATCCCCATTGGCCAAGGAGTCTGCACATAAAATTTCAGCTCTGTGGAGTCATTGGTTCTGGAGAAGAAGTCGAAAAAGCGAAAAGTTTACGGACGGACGGATGGACGGAAGGATGGATGGACGGACAGACCGACAGATGGACAGATGGACGGATGCCGGACACCATGCCATGCCATAAGCCCATTGGGCCTTTCAGGCCTGATGAGCTAAAATAAAAAGTTTCGTTAATTTCTAATTTAACAGTGAGTATTTTTTCCGATAACACCATGTATAAAGGGTTGGCATATACGTGACTTCAACAAAATACTCAATGGCTTTTTGATGATTTTATATGTAAAAATAACTCACCTTAAACTTTTCGTAAGGGTTATTCTTAAATGACGTTCCAACAGCGAAGGAGTTGTTGACCCCAATAACGGCGTCAGTACCCTTTGCTAGGGGAGTGATCAGCTTGATTAGTGTCTTTTCAGACAAGAGTTGCTTCCCTTTGACTGTTCCGCCAGCGGCAATATAACTGTACAGTTTGGCTAGTCCATGTGCTGTCCCGACTCCGATGAAGGAAGATATACCAATGTTGATAATATCTGGATCATTCAGTTCTTCAGTCTGGTGGAGAGAGAAAGGAGGATGAAATAAACTGTTTGATGAGTTTCTGGACATTTTTGCTCCTACTTGTCTGACTAAGAGTGTATAACAAGCCAATTTGGCACACTCTTATCTTATTCCCTTAGTCTCGATGAAGCTGTTTTTTAAAAAATATATATTACAATCATGAAGTGAGCAAAAGTGTGGGGTTGGGGGGGATCAGGACAATATGTACAAACTTTAATCCGCTAGCTCAAATAGGATTCGGAGGTGAAACGGATCGGGCGGAAGTCATACATGTGAAAAAACTGAAGATGGATGATACCTAACAGAGGGACAACAGATGATAGCCCATTTCATAAGCTGATGAGGCCTGTTGAGCTAAACATTATCTGGCAGTCAAAAGTACTAACGTACTGCGATATCACAACCTTGTTCTGGATGTTCGTTGCTGACAAAACAACATAAAGTTACGATGCAAGGTGCAGAGTCAACAGAATTCAAAAAACTTTTGACACTGTATGTGACAAATTGTCTATTCAAAACAAAAAATGAAAGTACTGACGCATAGGTTAAAATCAAGTTGCTATATGTTAACAGAAACATGACATAGTCAAATTGTCTAGACATGTTGTTGTTGAAACCGGAACCTTAAAAGCAATGATAATATTATAATAATATACATTTATCAACATTTAAATTTTGGCTTATACTAATTACTACAATGGAAATCCCTTTCTAAAATTACAACCACGTCATTGGGGAATTGTAAGTGAGCAATACTTATACCATGGGATAAAATTTTGATAATTTGAGGGTCATATTAAAGAGAGGATTCTATCAGAGAGACTGTAGTCACAGTACTGTAACCCAACACCTTTCTGACAGTTTCAACCTTAGCAGAAAAATCTCACCTTCACGTCAAGAACCTTGAATGCTTTGGCTGCGTTACTATCTGGATGGAACATGAACTTGGTAATGAAGAGAAACATTCTCCACTTCGCCATAGATCCGAGAAGACGTTCAATGTCACCGGGGTCGTGACCTCTCGCCATACGGTACATCAACGTTTTCGGCAACCCAATGTGAATATCTATTCCTGGAAAACATATATATATATACAACATTTGAAAGGTTTTACAAGTATACAGTAACAACATTTATCATGAAATATCTAAATGTTGTTAGATGGCTCTAGCATTATTACAGCGGTAAATTATTCACATTTAATGATTGAGCATTCTCTATCCACAGAGGTTTACTCAATTCATTCTTACCAAAATTTGGCAAAATCTTCCAGTCAAGAAATTTTGCTGTATTGTCCCTATTTCTACCCTATCAAATTTCCCTCACATCTGTGACTGGTTTTTGCATTAAACAGGTGAAGGAACTGCGTTGACAGGAAAGGACTGAATTTCAAACAATGTCTGCACCCCCTGCACCCACATCCACCCCGCCCCATCCTTTCTGGATCTACCATTGGTGATTACACGACTAACTTTGCTTGCAAACAATCAGGATTCAGGATTTCCATGGAGGTAACAGGTCCCATGAGAAGGATGACCTGAGCAACCTCTGTTCGGAGAATGCATGGATAAAACTATATTAGTATTTCCTACATACCGAACGGTATAGCTATTTCCTCCTGGAAGATCTGTGTCAAGTTTCGATGACTCGGGTCCGCCTTCTGAGCCAGCGTGTCCACGTACAACCCGTACGTTATACCATGGTAACCGTGTGCTTCACCTGCCAGGAAGCATGTCAGACATCAACAAATTACATAAGTTACCAAAAAACAATGGACAGTCATAAGCTACTCGCTCTCGCTCGGGAAATACTAATATTGAGGCACTTGTGTCGTAAACATAGTTTGACACAAATAAAATGTCCTATACATCAAAATAGCACTCTCTTATTTGATGAGGATTATCACTTCATATAATCTTTAATTTCCAGTTGATCGACACTGAATCTAATTCCAACCCCAACGGTGGGGACTACACCGGAGGAGATAGGCTATGATTTGTAGCCAGTGGGGTGGTGACTGGGTTCGTTCAGTGTTGTGAAGTCATCAGACCAAATGGGACTACAGGATTAAGTGTGTGTTTATATAGTGTTGAAGATCGGTGGCGTTGCTATGTTGATGGCGGTGGCGGTGGAGGTGACGTGCCAGCGATTGTTAGACCTTAGTTACCTCTTTTAGGTCCGCAGAAAACTTCCTGGAGACCTGTGTGACCCGGGGATTGCATGGTGCAATAGCAGAAAAAAAGAGCCATTGGCTCTGTAGCTCATCAGGCATTGCACGGTGCAAAAGCAGAAATATAGAGCCATTGGCTCTGTAGCTCATCAGGCATTCAATAATGATAAAATATTAATTGTATACATATGAAATATGATAAACGTTATGTGCTTACAAAATAAATATAACAAAAGATTTTTGTTAGATCCTTTTTTCTTAATTTTCAAGTCTCAATTTCTCTCTCATCAACCATTTCTCAAAGTTAGAACTCGCACATCTGTGATTACCTCCCTTAGTGTGAAGTGAAGAGCACATAAAATCTCAAGAGTACCGTTCAAAGCTTGCTACAATGGCATTTTTATAGGTTGTAACCCAGTGATCAATATTTGGGGTTAAGGGGGTCATCAAATCTACATTTTAGAATCACCATTAGCCAAGGATACTGCACACAACTTTTCAGCTCTCTAGACCTTTTGCAACTGGAGAATGGGATGAAAATAGCTTTTAAAGGTTGTGACCCCAATTGAGGTCACAGGGTCACCAAATCTACAACTTGGAATCCCCAATTAGTCAAGGAGTCTGCACACAACTGTTCAGCTCTCTAGACCTCTTGGCACTGGATGAAAAGATGAAAATAGGTTTTAAAGGTTGTGACCCCTGTGATCCCATTTGGGGTCAAGGGGTCATGAAATCTACAATTTAGAATCCTCATTAGCTAAGGAGTCTGCACACAAAATTTCAGCTCCCTAGACTTAGTGGTTCTGGAGAAGAAGATGGAAATGCGAAAAGTTTACAGACGGACGGACGGACGGATGGACGGACGGACGCCGGACACCATGCTTTGCCATAAGCCCATCAGGCCTTTTAGGCCAGGTGAGCTAAAAAGGTGAGAACGTCCGTAAAATAGACTAAAAATTGTCTATAAATTGTGCATGTGCTATTTGCAGTTATTTCACTCTTAAAAGATAGTTGTATTACAAATTGAATACAGTGTTGTTCATGCAAGGAGAAAATAAAGCTGGAATTAGCTACAATTGAAAAACAATGTTGTGTTATTGTTTCACTTTAAATATAGAGGTCTCTGTTTGGAGAGACTCGGGGTCCTCATTTACTGGATTGAGTTATGAGGTAAAGACACGACAAGAAATATCAACACTGTACACTGGTGACGGAGTTATGGTACTGTACACTTCAATCACAATTATGTTCTACTAGTTTGTAGACATAACTTACAAATTCGTGCGTGAATTTGCAAAGGGGTAAGTTTGACACACCCAATCATTGAATGTAAATGTGATTTTAACATGATTGTTGTTACAGCCCTACGTGTTCGTTACACTGCACGTGAGTGTCAAGTGAGTGGTTGTCACTGTAGTGTCAATGTGGTATTGACAGCTTGTTGTTGTGACATCATAATACTGAATGTGCATTATTGTAGGACTGTGTGGGGCCTGTTTCTCCACCTTGATTGTGGCTAAATATATCAGAGAGTATACAAAATGTATGCAGAAAATAAAAGAAAACCGATAATATAGCCAACAATCTAAGACACTGTGCAGTTAGGACATGTAACGGCCCGAAAAACACTTTTAGGAAGAATGTGTTTCCTTCCGGTGGAAGTTTCACCGTAAGTATTTAACTTAAGTGAACAAAGACTGATAGTTGGCAGTTGTTAAATGCAATTATTTTATAAAAGAAATAAAAATATAAGAAAACAGAGTTGTTCTTCTTGGTGAAAATTATGTGAGCAAAGTACTGTTTTTTTTAATATTACCTGGTACCCAGGCTGGTTCAGCCTGTTCCATAAGTTTGAGCACTTCCTCCCTGTTGTCTCGAATGTCTCTCACTGGTAACTGTTTGCCCAATGAGATGAGCCCTGCCTGTAAGCACAACATCTAGTAATCACTTTTAGTCCAGTGTTTAAGCACTTAATCATCAGATGACACAGAAGGGTGGGGTTCAATCACAGGAACTCGATATCGTAAGTAAAACATAAGTAAAACGTAGGTAAAACAAACCTACCCCCTATATAATATAGAGTAAAGGAGCAAGGGTGGCCATGTTGCCGATCTAAGGGTCCATTTAACATTAGGTCAAAAGTTACGCTAAACAAGTGTGACATTCCCAAATAAATGTACGTACCTATCACCTATACATTTCTCCGCAAATCCCGGCTGATTTCCACCATATGTCAACCCTACGATAAGTTTAATAGCTCTTCAAACTCGAAAATCCACCACAAAAACCTCTGCCGTGAACGTTAGACCGCAGTCGCTACCCATTCGAACGATCTGATTGGTCTGTTGAGTTGAACTATTAATATAGTATCCGTAAACAAACACGACAGCGTGGCGAGACGACAGGATATTTCGAAAATTGCTTCACCATAAATTCAACACCTGATCAGAGGGAAGCTTTGAAATGTGAACAACAGAGCCAGCTCAACGGACCAATCAGATCGTACGGAGTGTTTCAACCGCGGTCTAACGTTCACGGCAGAGGTTTTTGTGGTGGATTTTCAAGGTTGAAGAGCTATTAAACTTATCGTAGGGGTGACATATGGTGGAAATTGGCCGGGATTTGCGAAGAAATGTATAGGTGATAGGTACGTACGTTCATTTGGGAATGTCACAATTGTTTAGCGTAACTTTTGACCAAATGTTGAATGGACCCTTAGATCGGCAACATGGCCGCCCTTGCTCCTTTACTATATATTATATAGGGGGTAGGTTTGTTTTACCTACGTTTTACTTATGTTTTACTTACGATATCGAGTTCCTGTGGGTTCAATTCCCAACAGCCTCATACGAAAAGGTGCTAAAACAAGTGTTTCTCGATTAGTACTTAGCCTTTTGACAGTTTAGAAACATATTGTAAGACACTGCAGAGACAAGCATTAATGAGATTAAACTACAAGATTTTAGCAAAATGTTTATCTTCACCGGTATTTTAAATAATGCAATGTTATTTTCTTTATGTCATTTTTTGGGTCTTCCAATTTCATATACAGTTTACTCTAGGGTGACTCAATGACAATCTCGACTGTATTAAAGGCTTTATTTTACACATTTTATAATCAGAAGAGGAAGCTTTTATAGATTACAACTCCTTTAATGTGAAAATACAAGACGTTTTGGAGTATATACTCACTCCTTCATCAGGTGTAATGTAATGCCCTTCAAAGACCTAATGTTATAATTGTATGACAAATACACAATGATGAACAGACTGTATGCTGGTAAATCAAACCTGATGTCTCTTAAAGAGACTCTCTTTCTATTCAAAACAGTTAAAACAATCCCAATCCACTAATATATTAAGCCCAATGTGAATACCTATTTCCGAAGGAGATTGACAAGACCTACTGATGTATGAACTGATGTATGAACATGTACTCTTGGGATCAATAAAAAAACCAAAAAAAAACAACCAAAAAAACTGTTAAAACAAGCGAAGACATGCCTGGTGAGAAAGCAGTTGAGCAACAGTTATCTTTTCCTTTCCATTCTGAGCAAACTCTGGCCAGTAGTCAGCAACAGGTTTATCATACTCCAGCCAGCCTCTGAAACAGATATGCTTTTGTTTTAAACCCATGAAACAGGAATTATTTACAAGATTCAACTTCTAGCAGAATTTCAACCTGGAACATTTGAGAGAGAGTCAGAATCTATAGAGTTAAAGAATATTCCACCAGACTAGGCCAGCAAGAAAGCTTTTGACATCATCCAACAAATGCCTTAAATACAGTGAGACCTCATTTACCCTGTACATCCAAAAACCTTGCCATCTGCACAAACTATTTCAAATTGTCTATTCTATACACAAATGGCAATCCCTTTAACCGCACGCCTCTTTTTCCGGACTTTTTCAACTGTAACCAAATCCCGCGGGCAGACGGGGTATGTCTACAAACTTATATCAGTGTGGTGCAACTGGAGTTAGTGGGACAATCAGAAGCCTCTGGCACAGGAAAGTGTTACTAAATGCAGCAAAACTTCAATTAGCCAGTGACAGAGACTGGAGCAAGGTGTGCCTTGTAGGGGAAGTTGTGTGATGGCAGCCAGGAGAGCTTAATTAGTAAATGAGAAGAAGCAAATCAATGTTATTACTCAAACGTGGTGAGATCACTCATTAGATAACAGTGAGTTGGTTAAACACATGTGTGATACCACTGCGTGCTACTGTAATGTCATAATCGGCGCGTGATGTCATAGTCATTTTTGGTTGACGTCACAATGTAAGACGCAAGACTGCAATAGCGGGTGATCTTTTTGCAAGTGAGCATCACTAAAAACGATTTTGTTGCAATTCAGCGCTAATTACATCATTGAGTAATAAATAAAATACTAATCTCGGCCCTGTTTGATAACATGTTTATGAAACTCGTGAATGACATCGGTATTTAACTCGCTCATTAAAATACCAAACCATTCACCATCGGGACATCATTTAGTACTCTATATGTAACAAAGGTACATATTTGTTATGTATCGAGATACTAATTCGGACTGAGACATTACAAAGTCTTATACACAATAACCTTTTACTTGCAGATCTTGAAAAAGTGATAGCTTAACGAGCAGCCACTAAGTGGTCAAAATATATTTAGCCACATTCAAGAAATAATGAAAAACATACTTGTCAACCATCCTAGCAATGGTGATAGCAGCAACAGCCTTAGTTGCAGAGAACATCACCGTCATGACATCATTGGCCCAGCGACGTCGACTTGCTTCATCTGCGTACCCCCACCACATGTCAATGATCACGTTGCCTTGGTGATAAACTGTCAGGGCCCCGCCCTTCTCCTTGTCGCTCTCAACATTACGTCTGGGGAAAAAAAGTAGATTTCTTTATGTACCATTTTGTTCAGTATGACTACCATTGACATCTCGCCACAATGAAGAATTTGTAAATCAATATACTTGTTTTTCTTTATCTTACTAACTTCTAAATGCATCTTATTAAAGAGAGTGAAGTGGGTGCCAAAATTAGACAATGAGACGTGGGTGCAAGTTAGTTTTTGGTTCTATTTCCCGAATTCACCTACAGCATAGCTGATCCCTTTCATGCATGTCTAAAGACACTAAAGACTATACAGTACACAAGTCATACTTAGTAAGTTCCTTATATAAAGATAGTCGACAAGGATCAACGTATATTTACTATGATAAAGTAACTGCATTTAAAACATGTTGGAACCCATTGATTAATATATATATATATATATATATATATAATAGTAAACATCAGATAGTTTTGACTGGATCAATCTTCTTTAAAGATACATCAATTGTGTTTCATAAAAATGTATTTGGCTGAAATACGTGCCAGCATTCGATATGTGCTGATTTCAGTTAAGATAAGTTCACTCAACTTATATATTCATCTCCAATCGCCAAATATATCATAATTACTAGTTTCTAATTAAAATTGAGCAACATCATTATAAATATACAGAAACCGAACCTACACCTGCCATTTACATGCACAGTAGTTATAAGACCTATTAAACATTATCCAGCTAAAGTTGTCTGTTTGTGTGGTGTAAAGACGTTTCCAAAATTACGTTTGACTAATTGGCGCGCGCCACACGTGGTACATTGTCCGGTTTTCGATCAGAAATCGACACTTTTACCTTTATATCGTTGGTTTACTGAGTCGACTATCATCAAAATGCCAATTTTCGGCAACAGTCAGTACTTTTCGAAAGATTAACATCATTTATAACATTTGGCAAATGTGACCCACAACAACACAATGGATGTACCTTTAATACAATTTGTATTTAATTAAACATCAGATGATTTTGACTCATGACTGGATCAATCTTCATTGATACAATTTGTATTAAATTGTATTAAAGAAGATTGATCCAGTCAAAACCATCTGATGTTTACTCATATATATATATATATATATATATATATATATATATATATATATATATATATATATATATATATATATATATATATATATATATATATATATATGTGTTTCACTACTTCCTATATTCTATATTATATATCGATACTTCGTCTTCGATCAAAGTCCAACCTTATCGCTTCCGCAACTCGACGAAACTTTGGATGGAAGAAACCTTCTACCACTGGCTCGAGCTTTGGTCCAAATAACTTTGGGATGTAAGTGTAAGCCAGAGTAAACAACAGCACTATCACCGCCCATTTTATCACTCCCATCGTCTCTTCTTTCCGCTACATTAGTTCTCACGTGTAGCATAACAAATCAAAACAAACTGAACCGGAAGTTGGACTGATTGGCTTACAATAGGAAAACTTCGGTTTTCAGTTTACCGATAATCCCCGAAGGTGGGCGGAGACTATTTTATTTCAAACCAAGGATGAAGGCTTGATTAGATATATTTTATTCATAAATAATAATAATATAATAACCTTAAATGTGAAAGAGACTAAGTTTGCGAATAACCTCTTTAAATGTGGTTCATATTTCTCTGAACGAAGAAAGTTTAGACATCCTAATTACCGTGTTTCCTCAAATACAACCACCGGGCCTCCGATACAACCCGGGGGGTTATGGGGTGCCGAGGTAAGTATACAACCCGGGTCTCCATTAAAAGTTAACCCGATGTTTACGTAAAAACTGAATACTCCCTGTTGCAAAATAACTTAATAAAAATGTGTGATCCCTGCACACTTTATCTGACCAGTTGTACACTCTTTGGAGAGGAAGTAGTGGTGCGACTATAGTATGTGAAATTCCCGATAACAGGTCCATGATAACAAACATTCGTCTTGTTCAGTTAATTTTCCTTTTGCAATGCAAATTAACATATCACACCAACTGCATAATGCTGGGATTATAATAAGAGTGTGGGATAAATCCCCGCCCATCTATAAACATTATGTTTTTTCAAATTAATTTCAGGAGAATTAACACGAAAAATGTAGTACTAGATCAATAATTTTACTTGTCCAATAATTCACCCCAAAAGATTGTAAACGGCAATTGAGAATATAATCCGGCCCCCAATACAACCCGGGTCTCAAATAGAACCCGGGGGGTAAAGGGGTGCTAAATGAAATAGAACCCCGGGGTTGTATTAGAGGAAGTACGATTCTTTGAACTTGTATATATATAGTCATGAACCGTAAGCTCATGTGGCGCGTTAGACATTGCGACATATAACTTGTCTGTGTACAGATCTATGCGGGCGACTATTCAATGACATTAACATACTGTGATACAACCAACCTAGATAAGATATAAATAGTGCGTATCATGTGACATATAGGTACGAAGGCGTGTTCAATGGGCACAGTCAACAACTCGTGTTCACCGGGCTAGATACGTCCTTTATCAAACTTTCAACTATGAAGTATACATTGATGGTGCATATGCTTGTTTTCCTCCTGGTGCCAACGGTTACCATGGCGACACTTCCTGGTTTACCATATGGCACCAAAGCAATGGCGGATCTATCAACACGGAAGGTCGGTGAGCTGGTATCTACACGGCCCTGCCAGTACAAACCGGTCGATGAAGACTTTTCAGAAAACCTTGAAAGAACATTGTCGATCAGTGGGATAAAGTTGTTACGGTACGACATTACATTCGTCAATTATAGTCGTGACGTCATGACGGCTGCTGGGGGCGATTTGTTCCGACCAAATCTGTGGATTCGAACCGTGAACCGTCAAGGTACGAACTTGTTGATGTTTGATGACAATTTTGAAGTGTTCTCCATTGGTCTGCTCGGTGTCGGGATAGAAAACATGGAGGTCAAGGTCACTGACACCCCACGTGGGTGTATACACAACCTCACCGCCACTCAGAGAATCCTGGAAATGAGGAAGTTACTCCAGGTGGATTTCAAAGTGAACAGCACCGACATCGTTGACGAGGTTGATGAACAAATCTGCAACATGCGCATGGTCACACCTGACCCGGAAGTGCATTCTGGGGAAGTTGGGGCACGTTTTACTTACATGTGTTGCCATAGCATCATCAATCACGTGATACTATGCGGGGACATTGACGAAAACAACTGGGTGTCCACGTTAGTCGATATTCTGAGAGTTATCATAGTGTTTCTTGTGCTATACTCGCCATTGTTGGTTCCCAGGGTTTATTATGAAAAGAAAAGTAAAGACATTACCTATGTTATGACCTTTCATGAAAAACTCCATGTTACCATAGATAAAGAAAACGAGGAATATTACATATCGAAGCCTGACGAACTTATCTACATAGACCGGATGTCGTCTGCTAAATCAACTTTGGATAGTTTCGGTAGTGGAGAGTTAGCGAGGTTCAAATGCCAACTCAATGACGTCACAATCTCTGTTCCTGAACGCCGTCTTCTATCGGAGGACTCCTCTCCAGTTTCCATAACAACCATGCTGTATGACAATTTATTCCACTGCAAACTGGGACAGACGTTATCACTGACATCCTGCTGTTCTTCCTCCTTTTTTGGAGAAATATTTGAGGAGAGATTCCAAAAGTATGAAATAAGTTGGCACGAATGTCTAAAAATCTTAGCGAAAGTTTTACTATTTGTACTTTGCCTAATCCCGTCGATTGTACAATATATCATTTATGACAGAAACATCGCCCCGGGTATGGAGTTGAAACACGATTCACTTAAAAGAGTTAATGCGACTTTCATCGAGAAAGGAGATTTTGAAATCCTTGGCTTGGGAAACCAAACTCTCCATTTTTACTCTGTTGCCATCGTCGTCATATCCGGTACAGCTCTCCAGCTGTACCACCACTTCATACAGCGTTTTTATCCTATTCCTAACTTCAAAACCCATTTTCGAGATATGGAAAATCAAAAACTCTTACCAATTCTCAATTCAATCCTTCATCTTAGTTTGGTTCCCTTTGTCAAATGTGGAGTTTTCGGTGTGCTCATATTTCCTTTTTACTCAGTTATTGTGTTACTGTATATTGCATGTTTTCTAATCACCATGTTTCCACTACTTAATCTTATAACCCGGCTTCTCCTGTACCCATTCCTTCCCCTCCTGGTATCAAAGAGACGACAATTCCTGACCTACTTTGGTGTTAAGGACAACATTGGTAATGTTGAAGCAAGCAGTCGGATCAGGTTAGAACACAAGTTCTGGGCGGCCTGGTACCCGTACATCGCGATATTTATTATATTCATCACTTATTTGTTATTTTGGGTAGTTGACTGTGTTATTTTCTACACTAAAATTCTCTTCTATGTTTGTATCGGTATAATAGCCAACTCCAACAAGACCCTTCCCTATGTGACTGTCGTGTTCCTCGTCTGTATCTACATCAGTCAGATCTTCGGTAACGTCAGCAACTTGTACAATGAATACTCCAAGATAATCCGCAACTTGATTCTGTTACGGTATACAACAGACCTGGATACAATGGTGAAACACACACAGAAGCAAGCAGCAAGTATGGCTTTCCACCTGGAAGCCGAAGATGGAAAAGACTTTGCATCAAATCTTTCAAGCGATGCGTCAAACGGGCCAGTTTTCTACAAAAGCAAGCAGCTACTGCTCTTCATGGAAAGGAGCGAACACAAACACGCACCTGTTCACTCTGACTACGAGATGGTCGGTGCGGACGTCAACGAGAGCCATAAAGTCTTCACGCCAGAGAAGATGTTCAGAGAAGCTCTCGAACTTAACGTTAAAGGTTCGCCTGGGCCAGTGTGGAAAAATATCCTCTTGGCCTGCGCACGGTTGATTGTCGTTCTCGCTTTTCTCATCTTCGTGGTTGTTGTTGTGATGGGGTTGGGAGACACGTATAAAATCTCCATCACCAACCAGCTGTTCCTCGCTGTAGCAGGAGGTCTTCTTCCCCTTATATTCAGACACGTGGTCAGTGAAAACGCATCTGTCGTTCCAGTGGACGGTGACAGTAGCGATCTCAAGATAAATATTGGACAGAAACTGGATACATATGACGAAGAATGGGAAGTAATAGACATGAATGTAACGCTGCTTCAAGTGGAAGAGGGTGAAGTTCATCCCGGGGTCAGAGGTCACAAAGAGGCGAAGGTTAAGGTCAACGACGACGATAGATATCCGGGCATTGCTCCAACAACTGGACACAGTATACAAGAAGGACTGGACAATTCATGTGATGTGTAATATGTATATTGTGTCCTTCCTGTCCTTCAGCTTATTCCTCGCCATACACATTATCTCCCCACAGTGTTTAGCCTACGTGTTTTGTGGGCAGAGAAGTGGCCTTACTAGAAAACTCATGCATGTTTTGGGCGAATCTCTCTCAATGTCAGTGCCTTCAAAATAATACTTTGCACTATCACTCCAAACAGAAATCATATGTATACAAAACTGGTATCACCATAAACATGCCGTCAAATAACATTATTTACTGTGTAGCTCATCAGGATTTGTATGGTTAATTATATACGATAATTTATTATCTAAACCTGAGGTCGCCACTGATAAGTTGTTTTACCACCAGTAGTCAGATGGATCATTCTAATAAACACAATCAAAATATTTTTTCAGACTCACTTCATCCCAAAGCCACGCACATGCACACCTGTGCTTCACACCATATGCAATCAACACGTCTAAGAGTTACATCGATGGAGTTAGTCCAAAAACTGCTATCTTTTCATTACTCTATAATCGGCATGTTTACAATACAATAATATTTATTATTTAATTTTAATCTTAGCTGGTGATATTATTCATTGAACAATACGTATTCTTATATTGAACTCAAACGTAATTACCGAATGTTTCCCAGGCGAAAGGAGATTCAATGGGACGACAGGACCGGGTATTCTTAGTGGAAGCAATATTTGAAGAGATGTTATTGCAGTTATGCTATTATGATAGTGCCAATGTCTGTATGTAATATTTTTATTCTTCGTATTTTGATATTTCCTTTGTATTTTGTTTATCGATATTTTCAAGTTATTCTCCATTGTAAATGACTCTAGGTAATGAATACCAACACATATATCATTTGTAAGTTAGGAAGTATGTTGTCACTCAGACCATATGATGACATTTTATTTGCTTTCGGGCTCGAAAGCGATTGGTCAAACGAATCCGTGAAATATAGTCCTCTCAGTGACAGAGAAGGCTAGGTGTAGTTAGAGTGCTGTGACAGAACTGTCACAGAAGAGTCAGCAGTGATGACTGAACCCCAGGGAAGACTTCCTTTGTCGGTCAGTACGTCTCTGCAGTCCTCGCCATCATCAGCTGAACTTCAAATTCTTTATTAACTACTACCATGACGCAACTGTCAAATAAAACATAATCTCCATGACGATATCATCTTAAGTGTCTCTGTCTCCACAGCGGTCTCATCAGGCGCTCTCCCCAGAACTGCCGAGGTTGGCTCTCTGGCGTCAAGCAAATTCCCGTGGATGAACGAGGCTTGTGTCTGCCCGTAAGACGGTGACATCAGGGGTCCGTTCCATAACAGCGAGCGCTTATAATAGCTCATTGGATGTTCATTGATTGCTCAACGTAGCGCTAAAGTAGCGCTCATTCTCTCCTGAACGACACGATGCAAAACTTCAAAGTTCGTTCGCTTTGCTACATTGAGCAATCGCGTTCAAGAGAGGTTTCAAAGTAATCACTAATTGAGCGATTACTTTGAAACATCTCTTGAACACGACCCTGTTGTCTTGCGGGTTGGCACCAGCTACGTTATTATTAAAGCTTATCGACATGATAATCATGTTATAGGAGGATATCTCGGAACAACTATAAGGGCGCTGCAGTTGAGTTGAAAATGCATTAGAATTTCAGCAAGGAAGAACAACGAGCGCGCTCTTTGCCCGAGTGGGTTATTTTTCGGTAACCGAGATGATAGGATGTATGGATTTGTGAACATATTGATCATTGGGTGACCGAGGATGATCCAAAAAAAGAATTTGAAAGGAACGTGAACTACATATGTGTCTTTTGAATAAGACATAAACTAATCTTCAAAATGTGGTTATTGTCCTCTCGTCTTTAAGAAACACCATTGCCCACATACCCCAATAGTCTACTTCTGTCATAAATGATGGCCCAGCTAGCCCAACAGTACTCTGATCAACAACGCACCGAAGTAGGAGTGTTCGATCAAATGCTATAAAGAGCTATGTTAGTGTTTATTACACAGACAGCTGTTTTCCACACATAATGATATCAATCGCTAGAGAAATATTTCATCTACAACACGACATGCATGTGTTATAAGGAATAACTATCCTTTCACGACAATCAAATGTAAATTGATTTGAGACACTACTCGTGATAAGCGCGCGACACTGAATGTGATGTCATTATACGGATTTCCTTTATTCCTATCTAAGTGTTGTAGAACGCTCTTTCAATGGCGTTCGAAGCTGCGAGCTGCGAACATTCACTATAGCAACGCGCGCGTTAACATGATATTCTTTCGACGATCTTCGTCCTGCAGGTTACTTAAACATCCCCCCCCCCAAACTATAATGACTAACACGATTATTTTATGTGGCAGTACATGACTGCGGGAATATGCATTGTTGGCGTCAAGTAGAACTAGCGAAACCATTGATTCTACAACACTTAATGTAGAACTTATCCAAACCGTATATATCTGTAGAATAGTAACTGTTCCCTCCAGCAGTCCAAGTTGCTGAACGTCTGGTAGGAATCGAACCCGGTACCCCTTTATCTATATATCTATCCATGGTGAAGTGAATCGAAGAGACAGTGGGATTTCAGTGGACTAGGACAGGAGCATGTACACTGAGAGAGGCTTTTACGCATTTGTTCATTGATGCATTGTTTATTGATAATACCTTCTTTGTTGGTAAATATGAAAATGTGGTTTACTTGCTGTGGTTCACATTAACGGAGGTGTGATACAAAAATATAATTTTTCGTATCGATTCGATTTCATCTACTGACATTTCAACAATAACTTAAACGAACGAACGAATGAATACTAATTAATTAATTCATAAATACTAAATAAACTATAAGGAAGGAGAGGCAATATCGGTGTTATGTTTTATTTATTTTTTGATAACAAACAAAAGCGCCATTGTAGGGACTACAACTAACCGATGGATTAAACCACTTCCGTATTTGATAAATCATGTAGGCAAAATTACGTTTTGAATGTCCCATCAATGGGACGATGTTGTGGAGCATCACTACATTTCGTGTTTGAATCAAATACGGTTGTTTTCAAGATCAAGTTACTCATTAAACTGAACACAATAATGTTTGCTTCACAAACAAAGGTCTGTTGCATGTGCTAAGCAAAGCTTAAAGTTCAGGTGGCCCGTGAAGCGCACGTCATGCAGATGTTTTTTTTCTTCTGAACAGTGGGTTGTGAGGAGAAAACGGAATTGGATGTATCGTGTTAGACAGAAGTACACAGATCTCGGGCTGAGTCACTATCTCGATCTGCAACAGGTATACTGTCCTCGACATGTAGCTAGAGCAGTGAAGAGTAGTGTACAGCAGGAACATATTAATCAGGGGAAGAAGACAAGGAAACAAGCTGAGATTATACGCCCGCTTCAAGAACTCTTACACGACACAACCATATGTCACAGCTCCGATAACAAGATCACACAGAAGCTCGCTTGCCATATTTAGAAGCGGAGTCGCACCACTTAAGATAGAGACCGGCGGGTATAGTAACACGCCACTTGATGAAAGAACATGTTTTGTTTGTACAGGATCGGTTGAAGATGAGCGCCATGTTCTGCTAAGATGTCCGCTTTACGATGATATCCGCTATGATTTAATAAGACGCTGTGAAACTATGAGAGAAGACTTCTCTGGATGCAAGGATGTAGAGCGTGTTAGTTTTATTCTATCAAACTCTGTGATATGTCATTTAGCTGCCAAAACCTGCACTTCTATTTTAAAACGCAGAAAATGTTTCCTTTACAACGTTTAGCTTTTTATACATAGAAGTATTTATATAGATCTTACATTTTTGTGATACCTTTTTGTATTTTGTTCATACATGTATCTTATCTAACCATTTACAACTTGATTATATCTGTATATGTGTATATATTATTTTTAAATTATGTATTTTATGAGTTCTGTATTGTTGTCATAATAGTCCCTCATAACTCTTTATATAGAGTGGCTCATTGCATTTTTAAAACATATTTTATGTGTGTGTACATTGTCTGTAATTTTATCTTTTAATGTAATGAGGTGAGACTTAAATAAACTATCTGTCTGTCTGTCTGTCTGTCTGCATGGTTCAATTGCCTTTTTCGGCTCTATGCAGATGGGTCTGTAATTCTACGTAATCGCTACACTTGAAACACCAGCTGCAATATTTCACGTCCGCTATTTCCATGATGATAAAACGTCTGTTGAAGGCAGTTTTAAAAAGTCACTTCGACCTCGGGTAGTCTTTTTTAAAAATAATCATTTCGTAAGGAAGTTGATTCGGATTGCCTGCTCAGAAAGTAAGTTCAGTTTTCTGTGCATTCATTAATTCATTTCGTTATTAATATTTTGGTCGTTCAACCATTATAAATAAATTGGACACGATGCCTATTTGAAGTTAAAATGTGACATACTTTATCTAATTCTTCACTCAAATTATATTGTATTACGTTTTTTTATGAAACTTTATGGAATGTAAATTTTTAAACAAAAATCATATTGTCTGTTGATATTTAACGCTAATATATCATGTATATATGTCTGCAGGAACTAATATAATCGATAATAGAAGGAATATGGATAAGGATCCGACCATTTATTGTCGCTGTTGGGCAGCAAGTGTATTCTTGCGCATGACACGAAAAATTAAGTAAACAGAGTACTGTATAACCAATTATACCGTCTCTTATTGTCCACCTGTAGCCAATATTTCCAAATGATAAGGTATATTTCAAACTAAACTGTATGTTAAGTAGGCCTCCTGGTCCTGATTTACGATAACTACCCTTGTCCTTGGCTGTAATATGTAAATTCAAATATAATTGCTTTTGTATATGTCATAACACATTAGGATTATTTATTACCGTTTACCTTTCCTAACCCATGCAGACAGAGATGGATTCTAGGATTTAGATTGCTTACCCAATTTAATTTTTTATGCCCCCGAATCGGAGATTCCGAGGGTATATTGTTTTTCCACCTGTCCGTCCGTCCGTCCGTGTGTTTGTCCACAAAAACTTTAACCTTGGCCATAACTTTGGATTGCTCAGAGCTAGGACTTTCATACTTGGCATGTACATACCTTGTAATAAGACCTTTCAGATGAGGTCATCATATTTGACCTTGTGACCTTGTGACTTTGACCTTGCCGCAGTGGACATCTTCAGAAAAATTTAACTTTGGCCATAACTTTGGTATATCCGGGGGCATCCGTGTTTAACAAAAACACATCTTGTTTTATATTGCAGATGTTATATGTCCGACTGACCTCATGATATACGCTATAAACTAACTGCTAATGTAGATTTCATGATTGTATAAATATTTATATTCAAAGTTAAACTAATGTTCTGCTGGATTGTTTCCACAATGAAGTGGTTGAACTGCACAACGTTGATGCGGTGACGCTGGTGCGTCTACCAGGTGAGTGGCTTCTTATTATTTTAACGAGTTTCTCCTCATTGTCAATCTACTGATTATAACTTCTTTCATTGGCATTTAGAACGGGTTCTATGTATATACAACTTCTTTATTGAAAAAGTGCAAAGTTTCAGTATTGACGATAACACCGTTAGCAATAATATTTTTTTGATAACGGTGATTGCATCTACACCGAAACCTCACGCTCCTGCAGTAAAGAAGTTGTATATCCATAAAACTCGTTCTCCTTCTCCTATGTCTCCAGATATATGTACGTATGTACCCGAGAGAAAGAAACGAGAAATTTCTAAACAGCAGTTTTTTTTTTTTTTTCGAAAATGTTAATGGTAATATTGTGCTGGTAGATATACATTGTTTCTTGCTGAAAAATGCTCTTACTACATATGTACATTGTATATATGTACTATATAGAGCTACAACCTTCATCGTTATCCCAAGTTGATGATAAGACCAGTTATCACAAAGTATTAACTTCCTGTCCTTATACAGATAAACACTCGTGAAGGTTGGGGACCTTTGTCCGATCTTTTATCCGACGCTTTAAGATCGGGTTTCCGCCATCTTATTATGTAAATTACGTGAGATGAGAAAAAACGTTGCATTTCTAATGATTTTACAACTTTTTTTAGTATAAATATAGATTAAATCAAGTAAAAAGTAATGTATCATTAGACAGACGTCATGTAATGCCGAAGCAAAGCTTCCACACTCGAAGCGCCGAGCAATGGTTTCACTTCTCACCGTTTTTAATGTTTAATCAATGTGCGCTTGTCTTTATCAAATATCCAGATATAAAGTTGGGAAAGAGGAATATAGGAGTAAAGGAGCGTAGGGGTAGAGGGTGTAGGAGTAAATGATCGCAGGGGTAGGAAGTGTAGGGATACAGGAGTGAGGGGTATAGGGATGTAGGAGTAAAAGAGAGCATGGTAGAGGGTGTAGGAGTAAAGTTACGTTGTGGTCGAGGGGTGTAGGAGTAAAGTTACGTTGTGGTCGAGGGGTGTAGAAGTAAATGAGTGTAGGGGTAGAGGGGTGTAGGTGTAAATAAATGTTGGGGTAAAGGGGTGTAGGAGTAAAGTTACGTTGTGGCCGAGGGGTTTAAAAGTAAATGAGTGAAGGGGTAGAGGGGTGTAAGTGTAAATAAATGTTGGGGTAGAGGGGTGTAGCTGTAAATAAATGTTGGGGTAGAGGGGTGTAGGTGTAAATAAATGTTGGGGTAGAGGGATGTAGGTGTAAATAAATGTTGGGGTAGAGGGGTGTAGGTGTAAATAAATGTTGGGGTAGAGGGGTGTAGGTGTAAATAAGTGTAGGGGTGGAGGGGTGTAGGAGTAAATAAATGTTGGGGTAGAGGGGTGTAGGTGTAAATAAGTGTTGGGGTGGAGGGGTGTAGGTGTAAATAAATGTTGGGGTAGAGGGGTGTAGGTGTAAATAAATGTTGGGGTGGAGGGGTGTAGGTGTAAATAAGTGTTGGGGTAGAGGGATGTAGGTGTAAATAAATGTTGGGGTAGAGGGGTGTAGGTGTAAATAAGTGTAGGGGTAGAGGGATGTAGGTGTAAATAAATGTTGGGGTGGAGGGGTGTAGGTGTAAATAAATGTTGGGGTGGAGGGGTGTAGGTGTAAATAAATGTTGGGGTAGAGGGATGTAGGTGTAAATAAATGTTGGGGTAGAGGGATGTAGGTGTATATAAGTGTTGGGGTAGAGAGATGTAGGTGTAATTGATTGTAAGTGTACATGAAGTAGGATGTAAGCATAATTAGGATCGAAGAGGTAGAAGGATTTAAAATAGGGATGTAGGGGTAATGTTGAGGGTAGAGTTTCAGTGCAGTGATAACAAAGGCCTGAAAGGTCAGATGAGCATATGGCATATGGGCCGTCGTCCGTCGTCCTTTGTATTAGTCTGCAGAACAATTAAATTGAAGTATTGTTACTAAAGAAGAAACTATTTTGCATCACCAAGTTTTGTATCATGATTAGGGGAATATGTCTACACCATTTAATTTGGAACAGTCACCTTCTATTAAAGACCATTGCAGAAATTGTGATACTAAAACAACCAATTTACCCCCAATTTAGTTTTAAGTCATGTTTTCGTTATTCACTGACACTGGACAAATGTTGGTTAATGGACTATTTCAAGGTCACGTCAAGGCATTGTGCTATATCTGGAGAACAATGTGTTTCAGTCTTCAACATCAAACAATACGAACCCTTATGATATACAGAGCTCATGGTATATATTTTGTTATAAATGTGGGCGATACGGACTGCATTGGTATGATCACATGTGTTTTCACGGCAATACAGAAATTATTAAAGCTATCAATAATAAAATTTGTTTTTCAAATACCAATATTTTTCGGAGGTTGACATTAAACCAGCAACTATGTAAATACGGTTATGGAATGAGTGTTTCAGAGAGTGATATAGCATATATACACCAGCTTTATATATTTCATTGAATCATTACGTTTCAGATGATAAGCGAACAGAAGAAACGACTCCCAGCGATGACCAGCGAATAAGTGAGTATGTAGACCGTTTAGACATCTTCAGCTAACATATATCTATAGAACAGAGCAAATGGCATGAACCGCCCTCATAGTTAGTTAGGCTCACTGGTCAACAGATGAACACTCTCCCTTCTCTCCATTGATCAAGGTGTTCAGATCTTGAAGTATAGTAAAACAATATACTTTTAATCTATGGCTTCTGTATTTAGGAGGGAATCATATCTGCAATGTATACTATTCATCAAGGTATTTATATGGATGAATATGATATGAATATTTGTCAAGAGCTAGTTCTTCGTACGTATAACTTAGAAAGCCTAAAAGTTTACGGATGTCTGAAGCTGAACACTCTCCTCATGATCAGAAGTATTGCATGTTGTGTCTAAATACCAATTACGGACTGAATTCATCTAAATTCAACACCGATCCTCTACTGAATCATCATGCGGAAGTTACGCAAGCATCACAAACAAATGGACCTTGTGGCAAAAGTCACCTCTATTTTCAATAACGAATTTGAATGTCTTTGAAAAGCGTGTATGGAGTACTCACGATTTCATTCATTAGGGTCTCAAAATCCCTTCATTTAATGGTTTATGGGCAGAATTGTTGGCAGTTCTTGAATATAGCGAAATGAACCAGGTCCTTGAAATCTTGGATGACCGAAAACAAACTCAAACTGAACAGTGATGTAACGAAAGCAATCATTTTTGGAACTAAGCAGCAGCTAAAACCAGCTAATATAAGCAGCGTTAATGTGTCGTACACGGAAGTTCAGTTAACCAAGACTGTCAAGGATCTCGGTGTCTTGCTGGATCCAACACGCTCAATGGAAGCTCAGATTAACAATGTCTGCAATATATGCTACTTGAACCTATGAGTGATGGAAATATTCGTCCTTTGATCATCATGGAAGCTGCACATTATCCAGCCAGACTGCTGTAACTGTCTTTATGTCGGACTCCAGGATATTCTCCTTGACAAACTTCAAAAGGTACAAAATACATCTTAAGGGTTTCCAATTAGAGCAAGGATTCAACTCAAAATTCTCTGTCTAATGCATACATCTCTGCATCATCAATCGCCTGCCTATATATCACAGTTGATGTTGATCACAGTGCTTTCATCAGAGATGTTATGAACATGTGGAACTCTCTTCCCAAAACTCTGAAACGATCTCCAACATTTGAGTCATTCAAATCAAGGCTTAAAATTTGTTTGTTCACTTTCACTGTTGACTTTCATTTTCGCAGCAATTCTATACATGGACTTGTTATTGCTGTTTGTGCGAACTGAGCACATTCGAATGTGCCTAACTATCATTATTATTTTTTAGCATTATGATGTTTAGCGCATTGAGCATGCTTTGTGCTCTTAATAAAGATGCACTATTATTATTATTATTATTTAAAATGATGAAATATGTAAATTCAAGTAATAAGAGATCTCGTCGACAGAAGTTACATTGTACCTTTTTGGACTTTCATTACTGCTTGATATATTGACTCTCGCTTAGTTTTTTTTAAATGTGTGTTTTTCAGAAACATTTACAAAATATATATATTTTTTAGTTTAACTCGCTTCTAGTGACATGGTATTGCTCTATTCCAGTCGTATTTCTCACCATCTTCTTTTCCAGTTCCCAAAGAACTAGAGAACTAATGGAATTCTAAATTGTAGATTTCGTGACCCCGTGACCTCAAATGGGGTCACAGGGGTCACAACCTTTAAAACCTATTTTTATCTTCTCATCCAGTGCCAAAAGGTCTAGAGAGCTGAAAAGTTGTGTGCGGACTCCTTGGCTAATGGGGATTCTAAATTGTAGATTTGGTGACCCCCGGGGGGTCACAACCTTAAAAACCTATTTTCATATTCTTCTCCAGTTCCTAAAGGTCTAGAGAGCTGAAAAGTTGTGTGCAGACTCCTTGGCCAAGGGGGTTTCTTAATTGTAGATTTGTTGAACCTGTGACCCCAAATAAGGTCTCAAGGGTCACAACCCTAAAAACCCATGTTCATCTTCTCCAGTAGGAAAAGCTCTAGAACAAGCTGAGAAAAGTTATTATAACAATACAAATCCTATTGAGCTACAGAGCCCATGGCTCTATTTGTAATGTATATTTAGTGTCTCGTAGGCCTTTAGGTCAGATGTTACTTTTGATAATGTCTTATGTCAATGTCTTTCGAATTATAACATGTGACACTTAATATAATAATGTTCTTCTCTTCTTCACCATAAACCCGCGAACCGTGGGCCTACCAATGAATATTATGTATCATTATTGTTTTTTTTATAAATACAAGAAAACGTCCAGTTTGAAAGCACTGTCTAGAGTGTTCCTCGTCGCTTAACTGCAGACATTTGCTTGCATTTTATGTCCGCTTTCATGCATTTAAAACATTGAAAATGTTTTGTCTGATATCAGATGGACTAAAGATGGTCAAACTTCTTCATTTCCACAGATATCCACGATGATATTGACACAAATATAACGACGTCGGGCTATTATCAAGTTCCGTTGTTCAGCAGAGATGCAGAAGAAGACGTCTATGATGAATGTCGTACTGGTGGTGAGTCGACTGAAGAGATCTAGACTTGTGCTCTCTCCTCCGTGTGTTCTCTTTCCAGACGTGTTTGGATACATAATGCTGTACAAGTCTTGTAATGTGAGACTGACGTATAAGAAATACATATTTGACAGGTCACAACCAATAAGGAAAACTTTGCAATGGAATTGACAATTAATGAGGTCCTTGCAATCTTCTTTGAGAGGCATTTTGAAGTTGGTTAGATTACAGCCGAGTTTTAGCGGAAATTGGTTCACCCCAGAAAATAATGACCATTTCCCCTTTGTTACACAATTTATTTGCGCTGATTTGGCATTTTACAATTAAAAAGGCGTTGAATAAGCTCGAACTCCACACATATTTCTTTGTTAGGCATTTAGAAGTTGGTTAGATGAATGAAAAACAATTTCTGAGGAGTTATAGCTTCTTTATTTCAAGTAATCTTGTTTCTCGCAATTAATAAAGTGTTTTGCTTGTATCGCCCAGGTATCATTGTCAGTCTCGTGGTGCTCGTCCTCGCTCTCGTCATGATGTCTATTGGTGAGCACATACAGACTTCATTCACCTTGTTAATGAAACAAAGTCATCACTCTTTAAATCAGTGTGAATTTAACGATTTAGTTGTTCGTTTCACTTATTGTGATTTCAAGAATTGTGTGATTTCAGGAATTGTGTATTTCAATACCTGTCAAGACACGCGTGTCGCCATCTACAACATCGTCCAAGGTGCTTTCTGCTCACTGAATGCCATCCTCCTCTTAACCTCCTGCACCTGCAAGTGCGATGCGGCCGTGTATAACTTGTTAATCTGCCTGCTCATCTACCTGTTCAACGTGGTCTGGGCGTGTATAGGTAGGTAAACTTGGTCTGGGCGTGTATAGGTAGGTCAACGTGGTCTGGGCGTGTATAGGCAGGTCAACTTGGTCTGGGCGTGTAAAGGTAGGTCAACATGGTCTGGGCGTGTATAGGTAGGTAAACGTGGTCTGGGCGTGTATAGGTAGGTCAACGTGGTCTGGGCGTGTATAGGTAGGTAAACTTGGTCTGGGCGTGTATAGGTAGGTAAACTTGGTCTGGGCGTGTATAGGTAGGTCAACGTGGTCTGGTCGTGTATAGGTAGGTCAACGTGGTCTGGGCGTGTATAGGTAGGTAAACTTGGTCTGGGCGTGTATAGGTAGGTAAACTTGGTCTGGGCGTGTATAGGTAGGTAAACTTTGTCTGGGCGTGTATAGGTAGGTCAACGTGATCTTGGCGTCTGTAGGTAGGTCAACGAGGTCTGGGCGTGTGTAGGTAGGTCAACGTGGTCTGGACGTGTACAGGTAGGTCAACGTGGTCTGGGCGTGTATAGGTAAGTAAACTTGGTCTGGGCGTGTATAGGTAGGTCAACATGGTCTGAACGTCTGTAGGTAGGTCCACGTGGTCTGGACGTGTAATGGTAGGTAAACTTGGTCTGGGCGTCTGTAGGTAGGTCAACGTGGTCTGGGAGTGTATAGGTAGGTCAACGTGGTCTGGGCGTGTATAGGTAAGTCAACGAGGACTGGGCGTATATAGGTAGGTCAACGTGGTCTGGGCGTCTGTAGCTAGGTCAACGTGATCTGGGCGTCTGTGGGTAGGTCAACGAGGTCTGAGCGTGTACAGGTAGGTCAACGTGGTCTGGACGTGTATATGTAGGTCAATGTGATCTGGGCGTGTATAGGTAGTCAACGTTGTATGGGCGTGTATTGGTAGGTCAACGTGGTCTGGACGTGTATAGGTAGGTCAACGTTGTATTGGCGTGAATAGGTAGGTCAACATTGTGTGGACTTGTATAGGTAGGTCAACGTGGTCTGGGGGCGATAGGCAGGTCAACGTGGTCTGGACGTGTATAGGCAGGTAAACGTGATCTGGGCGTGTATAGGTAGGTAAACGTGGTCTGGGCGTGTATAGGTAGGTCAACGTGGTGTGGACATGTATAGGTAGGTCAACGTGGTCTGGGCGTGTATAGGTAGGTCAACTTGGGTTGGACGTGTATAGGTAGGTCAACGTGATCTGGACGTCTATAGGTAGGTCAACGTGGTATGGACATGTATAGGTAGGTCAACGTGGTCTGGACGTGTATAGGTAGGTCAACATGATATGGGCGTGTATAGATAGTTCAACGTGGTCTGGGCTTGAATAGGTAGGTCAACGTGGTTTGGGCGTACATAGGTAAGTAAACTTGGTCTGGGCGTGTATAGGTAGGTCAACGTGATCTTGGCGTGTATAGATAGTTCAACGTGGTCTGGGCTTGAATAGGTAGGTCAACGTGGTTTGGGCGTACATAGGTAGGTCAACGTGGTCTGGACATGCATAAGTAGGTCAACATGGTCTGGTCGTGTATAGGTAGGTCAACGTGGTCTGGGCGTGTATAGGTAAGTAAACTTGGTCTGGGCGTGTATAGGTAGGTAAACTTGGTCTGGGCGTGTATAGGTAGGTAAACTTGGTCTGGGCGTGTATAGGTAGGTAAACTTGGTCTGGGCGTGTATAGGTAGGTAAACTTTGTCTGGGCGTGTATAGGTAGGTCAACGTGATCTTGGCGTCTGTAGGTAGGTCAACGAGGTCTGGGCGTGTGTAGGTAGGTCAACGTGGTCTGGACGTGTACAGGTAGGTCAAATTGGTCTGGGCGTGTATAGGTAGGTAAACTTGGTCTGGGCGTGTATAGGTAGGTCAATATGGTCTGGACATGGATAGGTAAGTCAACGTAGTCTGGACGTCTATAGGTAGGTCAACGTGATCTTGGCGTGTATAGGTAGGTCAACGTGATCTGGGCGTATATAGGTAGGTCAACGTGGTCTGGACATGTATAGGTAGGTCAACGTGGTCTGGGCGTGTATAGGTAGGTCAACATGGTCTGGACGTCTATAGGTAGGTCAACGTTGTATGGGCGTGTATAGGTAGGTCAACGGTGTGTGGACATGTATAGGTAGGTCAACGTGGTCTGGGCGTGTAAAGGTAGGTCAACATGGTCTGGTCGTGTATAGGTAGGTCAACGTGGTCTGGGCGTGTATAGGTAAGTAAACTTGGTCTGGGCGTGTATAGGTAGGTAAACTTGGTCTGGGCGTGTATAGGTAGGTAAACTTGGTCTGGGCGTGTATAGGTAGGTAAACTTGGTCTGGGCGTGTATAGGTAGGTCAATATGGTCTGGACATGGATAGGTAAGTCAACGTAGTCTGGACGTCTATAGGTAGGTCAACGTGATCTTGGCGTGTATAGGTAGGTCAACGTGATCTGGGCGTATATAGGTAGGTCAACGTGGTCTGGACATGTATAGGTAGGTCAACGTGGTCTGGGCGTGTATAGGTAGGTCAACATGGTCTGGGCGTGTATAGGTAGGTCAACGTTGTATGGGCGTGTATAGGTAGTCAACGTTGTATGGACGTGTATATGTAGTCAACGTTGTATGGACGTGTATATATAGATATAGTCAACGTTGTATGGGCGTGTATAGATAGTCAACGTTGTATGGGCATGTATACGTAGAATGACACATTCGACGAGTACCTATGCTACATACAATTCCGGGAGGTCGTTGCACAAAACAGCATTAACACTAAGGTTAACTTGACATTTTGAACATTGCACAGAGCCAAGGTACGTCAGTGACTTAAATATAGGGGTATCGGGATATTTTTGTGGAAACGAATTTCGAGAGAGCATTTCTGCTTACGCATCTATGTTGTTATTACGGTATATGTTTATTGCAAACTCCAGGTAAAACATATTCGTGATGGTCATAGTTTTATTATTTAATTTATTTTATAAAGGCTAGCGCATATTCATTCAAAAATAAAAACAAAAAGTAAAGCCATTCATAGACACTACGAGTGTGGACAGTCTTGCTACGGCACAAGAAGACATTCTTGATTGGTTTAATGACAAAGTATATGTTACGTTGTGAGTAATATATCAATACACATGGTTTATTATTCAAACAAATCATTTATTATATAATTTGTTCTCCTTGGTTGTCGTTTCAGGCTGCTACTGGGCGAGTTACTACTGCTTGAATACTGCCTTGACGGTAACCTCAGCTGTGTGTAGTTACCCGATCGTTGTATCATTCGCCCTGTGTCTCGTATATTGCTTGAAGTGCTGTTCGTCATGAATTCGACAAAGTTAGACCAGGACAAAGGAGTGATTCAATTTTTTACTTTGCTTGTTTTTGAAGTGTTTCGTTGTTCCATTATTTGTTTAGAAAGCTCAACACAGGTCAGCAGCAATAAGAACCTGAACACCAATATAATGGCAGAAAACCAACCTGTACTTTTGTATATTTTGTATCTTCATCAAACGCACTGTAGCATGTTTCCTATCTCAAATTTTAGCTCATCAGGCCTGAAAGGCACGATGGGCTTATGGCATGGCATGGTGTCCGGCGTCCGTCCATCCGTCCGTCCGTCCATCCGTCCATCCGTAAACTTTTCGCTTTTTCGACTTCTTCTCCAGAACCAATGACTCCACAGAGCTGAAATTTTATGTTCAGACTCCTTGGCCAATGGGGATTCTAAATTGTAGGGTCACAGGGGTCATATCCTTAACAACCTATTTTCATCTTCTTCTCCAGTTCTAAAAGGTCTAGAAAGCTGAAAAGTTGTGTGCAGACTCATTGGCCAATGGGGATTCTAAATTGTAGATCTTGTGACCATGTGACCCGGTCACAGGGGTCATGTCGTTAAAAACCTATTTTCATCTTCTTCTCCAGTTCCAATAGGGCTAGAGAGCTGAAAAGTTGTGTGCAGACTCCATGGCCCATGGGGATTCTAAATTGTAGAATTCGTGACCCCATGACCCCAAATGGGGTCACAGGGGTCACATCCTTATAAACCTATTTTCATCTTCTTCTCCAGTTCCAAAAGGTCTAGAGAGCCGAAAAGTTGTGTGCAGACTCCTTGGTCAATGGGGATTCTAAATTGTACATTTTGTGACCCTGTGACCCCAATCTAGGTCACGGGCCATGACCCAAAAACCTATTTTCATCTTAATCTCAAATATGTAAAACTCTAGAAAGGTGAAAAGTTGTGTAGAGACTCTTTGGTCAAAAGTGATTCTTAATTGTAGGTTTGGTGACCCTGTGACTCCAAATACGGGTCACAGGGGTCTTGTTAATAATGTATTACTTGAGATAACTTAGATATTCAACCTTAGATAATAAATCAATGAAATCCTGATGAGCTACAGAGCCAATGGCTCTATTTTTGCCATTTATTATTAACGTTTATAATGATAGTGTTACGTTGGAGGTTTGTACCTGCTGCACGGCATAAACCCTATTGGTCTGATAGTTGTTAGCAATAGAAAGACGTTATGCAGAACTAAAATGGTGATTACCGGTAACGTTATTTATTTCTCCTATAATGGAGTAGACCTTATGTAGGAAGGTATGCCCCGATGAATGTCAGTTACAAACCTTGACCTATATTTCCTCAGAAAATGTATACAATCATAGTTTAACATTTTTCATTTGAAATTTTTGACGTTTTAAGTTGAACCTTTCCATGAAACCAACTTTAAACTAATGCTTATTTGAATCTGTGCCAGGAAATGCATTTTGATGCAAAATAGATGTACCACGAATAATTGCTATGTTTACAGTTACGAATAAAAAATAGCCATATTCCTGTGGTTGAAGATCTTTGTTTTGATGAATATCTACAGTTGAAATGTGAATGATAAATTGTGTTGAAGAATGTGATGTGGTGTGATGTGATGAAAAATAAAATTTAATCCAATATCCAACCGACCTCCAAACTACAGCACCTGAAGTGCAGTGTTGTTGAAAATAAACAGAGGAAATGACCAAACACAAACCTATATGTAGTTTTGAAAACTTCCCAATAAAGACACCTCAAATTCTAAACCCACACGTGGAATGAAGCACAAAAATGTAAAATGTTTATTTCTAAATTGTCAACACCATGTCCTAGCGACACACGTGTTTACATGTGTATCTACTTCAAAATCATGTTAGCCTTTGCCTGACACTAACATTCAAATAACTATATCGACACGAGTATTTTGCGTAGAACTGAAGAACTAACAGAGACGCTCAAGGTTTGCTCCCGACTTGGAAAGCTGTGCGTTGATGGACAAGCCCCATCCATATTCAGTGTTCTGTGAACACCGTTTTGTAAATTGTTCAAGGTCTTCAGAACAATATATATATAGATAAATACAGATAGCATAATTCAGAATGTTTGTGAATATCGGAAATATTATTTGGAAATATTCACAGGATACCGTTGTTTCTGAGCACCCTTTGGTGTCAGTTTAAGATTTCAAAATGGCCATGTTGTTTTTGTGTCCATGTCCATTGACGGTGTCTTGCACGCACATTAAAAATTCAAATAATTGTTTTATGACCTTTATGAATTCGATTGTATTATAATTATGCGAATAATTCTTTATTTTACAAAAAACAATCGTTTTGATCTATAACCTCTTGAAAATGTTAAAATAAATCACTTTCAATGATGATTGTTTCCTATGCAATAAAACTGTTACACGTGAATACTTGTCTGATAATGTCTTTATCAGCTATCGACACTTGCAATTGTCCGAGCTTCATTATCAACACAGTGGTCTCATACATTATGCAATCATCTACTTTAACATTTTATTTACAAAGACATAAATTCGCGAATCACATCTGGTAACACCCACAAGTCCAATTAAAAGGACTACGTACCATGCGTTTCCTGGTCTCAACCTTCTTAACACTATCCTTGATCTCCGCTATCGTTGATGTCGTTCATAAGTTCATTTTGTCACGCAACTCTCTCATTCATATTTCTGTTCATTCTGTGAATCACTCTACAATTAATACAAAAGAATATAAACTATTTGGAATTATCGATGGTTTCAAACGTCACGTTCATTATCACATTCACTCATATACATACACTGTATATACAAACTCCAAACAGTCAAGATCATTAGTTATTTCCCCTGGAACGCCTAATTAACACAAATACAAACTCCAAACAGTCAAGATCATTAGTTATTTCCCCTGGAACGCCTAATTAATACAAATACAAACTCCAAACAGTCAAGATCATTAGTTATTTCCCCTGGAACGCCTAATTAATACAAATACAAGCTACAAACAGTCAAGATCATGAGTTATTTCCTTGGAGCTCCAAACAGTCTATAAGTATAATGTGTTATATACCTTGGAGCATCTCATACAAATACATGGCCCAAACAGTCGAAATAATGAGTCATTTCCCTTGGAGCGCCTCATACAGTTATCTATAGTTATATTCCGGGGAACAACGATCGATCTATGACGAATGCTTCTCATCTTGAGTTATCTCCCTTTTTAATTATAGCGTCATAAACAGCCTCCTGGAGCTCGAGCATGATCGGGTCGTTCCACACACCGTACTTGGAGAGATGGTTAGAGCAGTAAGCGAAGCCGATACCCCTGTGTGGATCTACCGAGCCAACTTGACCTCCAAAACCCGAATGTCCAAATATGGGCTTGCCCTAAAAAAACGTGAAAATATTGCTTGATATTTCATCTCTAGAGGACTGGGTAATTACAGAGAAACGTCATCATAATTTGTGTGACCTTTTGAAACTAGGACGATCAATTGTGTTAGTGCCACATTTAGTATTAGTTAATTACAAACTAATTCATAAAGTGTCCCTGGAGGTGTTATATAGCGTTATCATCCGTAGAGGTGCGATCGAAGAGATGTCCAGGGACAACGAAACATTCAAGGAACAAGGAACATCGTCAACCATTTGGTGAGATCGACGGGTCCCATGTGACTTCTTGTAGAAGCTGAAAATCGGCCGGAAGTTACCCAGGGTTTTATATATGCTCCGTTATTCTCCACTATATCAACCATGGGAAACTCTGTCAGCGAAATCTGTACTAAAATTACCCGCCCTTGGCTGGCATGACGAAGTCAGTAACCAAAGAAAATACTCAATACGATAAGACGGAAATGGTCAAGGGAGATAACCGGTGACGGATGGCTAACAGAATGACCTCGCGTGCTTTGCAACGAAGTGATATGAATTGTCATTGGCTCGCAGGTCCAAGCTGCGTAGCGGTTTGATTGGCTCACGCCGGCCAAGGGCGGGTAATTTGAGTACAGATTTCTCTGATGAAATTTCCCATGGTGATATAGTAGAGAGTAACGGAGCATATATAAAACCCTGGGTAACCGAGGATGGGAAACAACATGAAAGGTGAATGCCAACTACTGATGAGGTATGTATAGGCCTATACATGGTGTTCTAAACCCACAAGGACTTGAGGACGAACTGTACAGAACATCCTCATTTTGTCCAGCGCAAAGCTTTGCGGGAGACATAATGTTTTCGCCTCCGTCCGTGATTCCGTGATTCCGCCCTTCCGAAATGCTTTCATTTCCGGGGCAAATCTCAAAAACCGTCCAAAATGTTTTTACGAAACTTGGTATATGGTTAGACCTAGTGTTGGAGTGGTGCCTTTTGCTACTTAGCTTATTCTGATTTGTATATTTTTGCTGGTTTCCATGGAAATAGTTTGAACTTTGTGCATATGGGGGTAGAAACCTTTTCCGACCTCCATCTCAAAATCAGCGAAAAAGAAAAGTGAAAAATAATGTTAAGAGGACAAGGTTGGATTGAAAGTTGGAGCGGGGAACATCACAGTGCATCACATGCACATATTTCTAGTTAGAAGTCGAGTCTACCTTGAATTCTAGGCTCCTTACAACAGTGTCGAGAGCTGGGTTACCTTATAACGGCTCGGAAACGTCAGTAATGCAATAAGCTCCTATAAGAGAAACTGCAAGACAAATGACATCGTTTGGATCAACCAGATAAACCCGCATAACCTTGCTCGCACCTGCTGTAGAGGTGAGGTGAGTTGGCTCGCCGCTTTCAAGATTATTTCACTGCGGCTGCTAGTATTATGGCAGGGAGAAAGCCCGCAACGCCATGTGGCTATGCATCGGCATGAACTAGCGAACCATGGGTGGTACAACGCTAACATTCAGTGTAGCAATGCACCCAAACCTTACTGCGTGTAGAACAGTTCTCTACTGCAGACAAAGTTGCCGTCCCGTGTGCCTGACCTCTTGATCCGAAGCCGAACTCGCTAACCACTGCGCTATCTCGCTCCCTGAATTATGATATGCACAAGTTAAATTGGCCAGCTTATTCAGCCTGCTGTAGAATAGGTTTAGATAGTACATGGGGTGTTGACAAGACTACTCATGGTATGTTGTATTATCCATCTTGTCAAAAACACATTAGGTGTGTAAACGGACTGTGGCGTACAACACATATAGGCGTTACGGTTAATATCCAGCGACATGGGCAGACTGATGAGGCTGTACTACTATAGAGCCTCAACTTCATAACAGCTGGTTACTAGACACTAAGTTGTATGGGTGGTTCTTTTCATTGCTATGTCTGCAAAATGAGATTAAAAACATTGATATAACAAGTATCCCCATTGGAGGAATTCAGGAAAGCATTGTGCTTGTTTTAATCAAGCCCTAGTTGAAGGCCTTAAATTTACGATTGGCTCCAGCGGGTTTGCACCACTGGTTTTCATAGCGCATCAATTAAAGGTACATCCATTGTGTTTTTTGGGGTCACATTTGCCAAATGTTATAAATTGTGTCATTTTATCGAGAAGTACTGACTCAGTGACTGTTGCCGAAAATTGCCATTTTGATGACAGTCGACTCTGTATACCGAAAATATAAATTTAAAAGTAGCGATTTCTGTTCGAAAACCGGACAATATACCGCGTGTGGCGCGCGTCAATTGGTCAAACGTAATTCTGGAAACATAATTACAACAGACAAATAGACAACTTTGGGTTGATAATGTTTAATAGGTCTTACAACTACCGTGTATGTAAATGAGGCGTATAGTTTCGGTTTCTACACATGTATATTTAATGATGTTGCTCGATTGTAATTGGAAACAACTAATTATTATATATTTGGCGATTGGGGATGGATATGCAAGTTGGGTGAAATTATTTGAACTGAAATCAGCACATATCGTATGTTGGAGCGTATTAACGCCCAATTTTTTATGAAACACAATGGATGTACCTTTAACGTTGCATTATTTAAATGAAAAGACGAACTATCAATGGAACAAGACTTCTTTGATTAAACTTAGTTTTTAAGGCCTGCATCCAGGGTAATCACTATAATGATACAAACCTCCGGACTTGTGTTTATTCCGACCCCTAATCCAATCGGAAGCGATATTTGTACCAAGTCATCGAACCCACGTCCGCAAGCTTCGGACAGTCTCGAGATCTGTACGGGAGACAGGAGTTGCTTCCCTTTGTACGTCCCGCCATTTGCCAGGATGGAGGCTAACTTGGCTATGCCTCTTGCAGTACCTTGACCAATGAACGACGTCAAACCGATTGCAGCTCTATCCGGGTCGTTTATAAAGCCTCCCTGTCATTAACAATGATTTAATCTAAGCATATCTCATAAGGATTGTATTAAGTCGGATATGATATGAATGAATGAATAAATTAATGACGTTGCCATTGGCGATCCTGACGTTAAACGCTTGACATTAAAAAGATAATCAAGTTTCTATGATGTTAGGATATATAAAGTGTCCAAAAGAAAAATATGCCAACAAAAATGCAAGACTTTTAGTATATTCACGAATGTTAAATACGGCAAGAACATGTGAAACGTAGTACAGAATCCAACATACCTAAATCGTCAAGTTTTGGAAATATTACCTTGTTAGTTTTTCAGAGAAACAACGCCTTTCAAAATTCGTCGTTTTGGAGTATCCTTAACTAAGATAGAAGAGTGAAACATGTTTTTTTCACATATTTTATTGCGTCTTACAGTTACGACGCGCCAACGGATTAAAGTCTAAGATGGTACATTATGTCACCAACATCTTTTGTTAACTTAATTCCCATAATTCATGCAATTTACAGTTAGATGCCAAACATTATCTCCAAACGAAACTTGTGAACTAGTGATTTCAGCACCCTAACGGAGTGTGAACACACATAAATAAACTAACGGGCAAAAGAAACGATACCAAACTTTCAGATCTAATATTTTTTTACGAAACTGTTGAAGAGACGTCGGAATGGGGCAGATGGGTGCAACGCATGCACACGTGGCTACGACGTCGGGATGCAGCCGTATTACTATCACCAGGCTTATGAGGCGGTACAGGCAGACGGGGATGACAGTAGCCTTGCCGAGGAGTGGAAGACCCCGCGTAGCAACCGCCAACGAAGACCGCCATTTGCGAATTCTTCATCTGCGGAACCGCTTCCTGTCAGTGACGGAATCAGCGACGAATGGCCTTGGACATGCTGTCAGTCGAAGAACAGTGGCCAGACGTCTGAGACAACATGGTATTCGCGCCTACAGACCCAACCGTGGCGTGCACCTGACGCGTCAACATCGACGTCAACGTCTCCAGTTGGCACGTAACGTTCCGCAGTGGCAGGCCCGGAACTGGCGAAGGGTCATCTTTTCGGATGAGAGTTGCTTCCAACTATATTCAGAAATGATGGAAGAGCGCGGGTTTTTAGACGTCGTGGTGAACGTTGGCGACGTTGTTGTGTTCAGAAAGTGGTACCCTTTGTCGATGGCATCGTCATGGTGTAGGGCGGACAAGGGAAGACTGATCTCGTTGTGGTTGATGGGAACCTCAATGCAGAGAGGTACATCGATCAGATTCTCCGCTCAGTGCTCCTACCATTCCTGCAACATCACAACAACAGAACCCTCTTCCAGCAGGATAACGCCCGTCCCCATACAGCCCGTATTGTCAGGGATGTCTTGAAAAGAAACAACATCAACGTGATGCCATGGCCTGCCAGGTCAACTGACTTGTCACCCATCGAACATTTATGGGACCATTTGGATCGTCAAGTCCGTCAAAGAGCTGTGGTTCCAGGAAACCTCCAAGAATGGCAGAGAATACCAGACCGTGTCATCATGCGTCTGGTATTCTCAGCACGACGTCGAGTTCGGGCATGCATCGAGGCCCGTGGCGGTCATACAAGATACTGACAAACTTCTTGTTGTGAGTGTTGTATTCTTAGGTGCTGATCGAATTCAGGACAATTTCATGAGTGAACTTTAAGGAGTTGTACTTCATTACACACTGAACTGAAACACCTCAACATGTGATTGTACATGTTTGATTAACTTGTTATCTGTTTTCATAATGGAAATGAAATAAAAGATGTGTCATTTATTTTTTGTCATTTATTGGTCAATTATACTTGGTATCGTTTCTTTTGCCCGTTAGTTTATAAAAGTATCGTACCATGATGAATGGCCTTTTCAATGCTTCTTAATAAGACATAAGCTTATCAAAGACATTCAAAACCGATATCGTCCGCAGGCAGTGTTTTGTTGTTGGAAACATGTCAACGTTTCTTTTGGACACTAGTTTTATGAGAGCAATCTCGTTAAAACTAAAGATGTAATGTTAAATACGTCCCATAAGTTCGCCACAGGGGCGTGTATCGCTTAGAAATAGCGTTATACGATAATAGAGTAGGGTCTACATAGGTATATGTCTTTCTAACGCTATTTCTAAAAGATACACGCCCCCATGAACCGTCACACATAAAGCCAACAATTTGAAATTCTGTTTATTCTATTTTATCTCGAGAGTGAATAAAATGAAAAATTATGTTGATTACTTACTGCAGAAAGGAAGTCGGTCACTGCCGCCAACCGTTTGGATGGTTCCGACCCCCAGAAGGGGTTCATAAAGTACATCCGTTTGAAATCCCCCAGGTCAGGGTCCCTGAGGAACTGGGCGAGGAACTGCAGTAGGTCCATAGGATAGACTCGTGCCATGCGGTGGTGCTCAGGGAGCGGTATCCCAATGTAAAAGTCTATCCCTAGAACAATGTGAATACATGCGATAGTTAAGTCATCCTGTAAACTTTGCGATGGTGTGATAAACATACAAAAGTGCTCCCTATACTTTCCATATAATTAAATTTGTTAGATATGGTATGGGTGTTTTCATATTTCGCCAAATATCAGCCCGAGAAATTGAGCTCTAATCTGTAACCCGAGTTGACAATATAGAATATAGATATAGTATGTTACGGGTGTTATTATATCATATTCTGCACCAGCCCAAAACCCTATAGCCAATATCAGCCTGGGAACTTTTGCTGATACAAGACGTGATATGAAAACACTCTGAATACAATACTGTCCATAGGATGCATATTGAACACGATAATTATGAATATATATCAGCGCTGCAGTCATCAATATAGACCACAGAGCAAAACGTCCAAGAAGACGAAACCGTTTTGAAAGTCAAGATTGCATGAGCTCTTGGTCTGAAATTATTCAGAGATGATATACATACATTTAGTATACACTGTCGTACTTAATAATAATAACATCTTTGAGACTGGTTCACGGCTCATTTTTCTTTTATTTCACATCAAAGATTAAAAAAATTTTTTTCAACATAAACAATCCTGAAAAACATCTTTTAATCTTTAAAAGAGAGCAACGATCATCTAAATACTATTAGCCTTCGCCCCTCTCCAATTTCCATCCATTTTTCAAACAAAATCTCTGGATCAGTTTTGATCATTAACAACTCACCGAAGGGTACTGCGATATCTTCATGGTAGATTTGAGACATGTTCCTGTGTTTGGGGTCGACCTTCCTCGCCAGGGTGTCCACGTACAGACCCCAAGTCAGCGCGTGGTAACTGAACTTGCTACCTGCAGATGAATCACGTTAAGTCAAGAGATGAAAGAGCCATTTGGTACGTTCATATTCTGTATGACTTTCATACGTGCCGGAATACCACTTGTGCTGATTTAAGTTCAAATAATTGCACTTGAATATTCATATTCTATAGTCAAATACATGACAATTACTTGTTCTCAATGAAAATCGAGCAACAGCCTTTTACACGCGCAGAAACCGAAATTACACATCCCACATATATGCACAGTAGTTATATGACCTGTTAAACATTACCAATCCACATCTGTCATAGGAAAGCTTCTAAAACGACGTGTTTGACTAAATGCCGCGCGCCATTGCAATCGCGGCTTTTACCTTTATATTTTCACTTTATTGAATGAACTTAGTCTAGTCTAGTCTAACTTGATACTTTTCAGCACCAGTCCGTACCTCTCGATAAAACAGCACCATTTGTAACGTTTGATATAACGTTTGGCTCCCGCCTTTTAACAGTCTCCCGAGGTTTTGTTTAAAAATGTAAACATTCGGGGTGGGGAGAACCCTTTGGCCATACCTTATCCGGGGTATCACGGTCTCCCCTAATATAATCCAGGTAAGTTTGTTCACCTTGCATCTTGTAGAACGTTTTCGCGTGATCCAGATAGAAAATGGTATTTACCAGGAGTATAGCTCGGTGATTGTTTAGCTAACTTCTCTTCCACTTCCTTCTGGTGGTTGACGAGGTCCGTATGCAAGATGCCGTCATCAAGGTAAGGTAGACCAGCCTACATACAGGTAAACAACACACTCCTGCAAATTAGTGAAGCGCACATAAATATTTCCTTCAGTTGCAACAATTATGATTACGTTAATGTATTTGAAGATTTATAGGCGAGGTGGAGGTATGTGAAAAGTGATACACAAGTTTTTGTATAGCTTAAAGCTTCATGTCATGCTTGTATAATATTCAATGTGTTTATTGTTTGAAAGTTTAAAGGGGCAGTAGCACTTTTTTCCCTCAAATAAGTCGATGAAATGTATTTGAAAAATAATGTCACCAATAGTAAAACACCCTTCTCTCCTCGGAAAATCAAGTTAAAATATCTTCGTTTGATGTATATATATAATGTAGAAAATAAAGTCAGATTTTTCTACAAAATCATTATATACATGTATCACTTCAACCAATGTTGTAGTGACAGATAAATCCGACTTTATGTTCTACATTATATTTAGCTCCATTTTTGCAAATGTTGAGCACTCTGCCATTCTTTTACAAGGCCAAAATACACAAAACCAGCTTGGTTTTTGTAACTTGCTTATATATATATATATATATATATATATATATATATATAATATATATAAATATATATATATATATATATATATATATATATATATATATATATATATATATATATATATATATATATATATATATATATATATATATTAATGTACAACCTGATGACTGAGCAGCATCTCCACTGTTATCGTCTCCTTGCCGTTCTGGGCGAACTCCGGCCAGTAGGTGCTCACCGGCTTGGTGTAGTCCAGCAGACCTCTGTGATATCGCACATATCGGACCAGTCATACATTTCATCATGTGTTACATAAGGAAGTTTGGTTTATAAATTTCGACCATTTGGTGCTCGCATGATGAGAAATTCACAGTTGAATTCAGCTTTAAATGACACAGCTTTAACATAGCACGTACTTCCACACGGCGGATACTTATAAGTACACATTATTATACAGAACTAAACTGACTGCATGAAACACGAAATAATCATTAACCGAAAACATATGTTTCTGAATTAACTCTTTAGCTCATCGGGCCTGAAAGGGGGCTGAAATGTTGCATACAGACTCATCAACATCGGATTATTAATGTAGATGTAGATTGTGTTGCCTATGTAGCCACCAAATAAAGGCCTCAGGGGCCACGGTTTAAATACCTATGTTCATATTCTTCTCAAAAACCAAATTTCTAAAAAGCTTAAACGTTGAATACTAGCCAGCCTATACAGGGGTTATAAATTGTAAATTTGATGTCGCATGGGTCAAGCCCTAAAAACCGTATATTTCTTTTACACAGATTTTTTGGCCAATTATGATGATAACTGGTAAGTTTTGTAACTCTGTTGTCCCGTATAAAGGTCAAAGGCACCAAGTCCTAAACCAAACATCTGTCTTCTTCTAACAAAAGGCCAATGCACTAGATGTTTGAAATATTGGCAATACCTTGAGTAATTATAAATCTAGGCTACATCCTATATTTGCCTTTTGTGTTCAATAATTTATACCGTAAAAAATGAAAGCAGACTTATTGTCCAATGTTGATTGTAGATTGACAATTTAAATTAAGCTTAATGAGCCAATGGCTCTATATTTATGGATCGATGCAAATACACAGTTATCAAAGTTTGCATGCATGTTCTATTCATGATACTTTAACGCTTCACTTCAGATCCATTACCAACGGCACACTAATCAATGAATTAATTCAAATTAGACAATAACCTACTTATCCACCATCTGGGCTATGACGACAGCGCCCATGAGCTTTGTGGTGGAGTAAACCACAGTCATGGTATCCATGTTCCAGGGCCTCTGCGCCTCCAGATCAGCGTAACCGCCCCAGAGATCCACAATGAGTTCTCCTTTGTAGTACGCGGCAACAGCCCCTCCCTTGAGGCGGCCATCTTGAAGGGCTTTTCTGGAGAGAAAAAAGAGGGTATTTGAGTAAATCATGGCGAATCGCGAAACTGTCATCTGATTGTCTTGTTTGTGTAAAAGGTATACACAAAAATTAGAACAGCGACTTAATTCTGCCTCATATGTTCACTTCTTTGTGAATCTTAGTGGAAATAAATGCGATGTTATGTTTTGAAAGCATTATGGCAGGCGAGAATTAAAAAGGTTGGAAAGCAAATAAGTGATTATCTCTTATTAATAATGTGAACGCCAAAGAAACAGACTTCTATCATCATGACTGACACAAAAGACTACTTATGACCAATTTTCAGGGTAGTTAAACAATTCTGTCAAGACGTTGTATAGGTATACTCGTTGATGTATTAATATAAAGAATTCATTTTCATTGTTACATGCAGTCGTTTTATCTTCTTTTAAAGATTGCAGATTATTAAATTAAATTTTAACCACTTCCCCCTATAGAGCGCACGGAGGCCTTACTTTATCTGACACAACGACATCAAATAGCTATTTGTCCTTTTCAGTTGACAAGGTCATACTCGGCCACCTTCAGAACAATCTCAATAAAATCAGATCATTAATTAGTTGCACTACATTCCATAGTTTATGCATATTGCCTGGGGGCGCACACGCCCCCAAGTTATAATCGGTCGATTTCGACGATATATTACAGTTGGAATTCTCTAAACACTTTTAGCCAATGACATACGTTGTCTTTTCTTACAATTCTAATGACCAATGAACAGAGCTGTAGCAAATTATGAACCACGTGACAAAGGGATAATACGAAATAATTGGCCCAAACACATGTGGAATTTGATTTTTCTGTGTATGTCATACCAACAGAATTTCTCCTTTTTTTGCCATTAGAAACTTTTTAAAGCTTGGTTACTTTAATTTAAAACACTATTACTCAAAAGTAGCGCTTTTATGCCAATTCAGTACATGATTCTGCATTCCAGAATCGGAAACCACGATCCATTTTGATGATAACTGACCTACTTTTCCTAGAGTCCCGAGCATGTTATGTCCCGTGCGGATTATTACATAGAGGGTATAACGTCCGAGTAACTCTCCATCGATAAAGTAGAAACTTGAGGGATGATTTATTCATTGTAATTTCAGACTCTGGTGATCTGAACTGTTCATTAAACATTTATAGTTGTACTAGATAAACATAAAGACTAACCTCACAGCTTACCGGCATGTTAGCGACATCATTCAAGACGCTAGGACTACCGACGAATATTTAAATGCGCTGTAGCACGCCGTTCTTACTGAAATCTTCCAAAAAGATAAATACGTGTTACGAATGCCTTAATAATACTCCTTAATAAAAAAAGGTTCTAAAACGAATGTTCATGGTTCATGGTTCGGTTAAGCCATGCGAGCCCATTTCCCATCGAGCGGACATTTAAGGTTTAAGCAAATTTGAGAAAATATAATATGCAAAAAACGTGCTACAGCCTTTAACGCTTGGAGGACTTGTTCAGGTAAAGATTGTTATATAGTCATTGTTGAAGAAGCTGAGAAGCGAGGTCGACTACTCCCCGGGAAGTATAGAGGACATTGTACTTGAACCTTCCTGTCAGATTGTAGGAGGTGGTCGGAATAGATACTCGAAACGCTTCTTTAGGGCGCTGTAGCAAGAATTTCTTACTAAATGTGGTACAATGATGGAATGGTCAACCATATTGATGTCTGAGTTCCACAACACTGTCGCTTTATATATCGCATCATTTTCTTTGAATATACGGAAAACCGTTTTCTATGGATACGGTTTTCCGTATCGGGTCGTGAAATAAGATGTTTTACCCATTAACGTACCAATATATTGCATAAACTTTGAATGAATGAATGAATGGCAAATTTGAGAAAACATATTTTGAAAAAAAAACGTGCGACAGCGCCTTTAATATTGGATGAAGGACATTATCACCACACTGGTGCGGTGTTGTTGATGGGAAAGTAATGAAACATCCCATTAAAATTTCAGTTTCATTTTTATTTCTCTTTCAAATTATTATTATTTTTTTTTCAAGGCCAGCGCAAAACAAGCAAAGTATTTTTGAAATATTAATAATTGTTGTTAGTTTGACAGAGACACTTCTTTTCACTTAGCGCCAGCCTGTGAAACCAGTTCCGGTGACAAGCCTACATTACTATGTGCCGTTGGAAACGTATACACGCATTTCACAGTCACACTCTCTCACGCACGTAATCTGCTTCTTCTCCCTACCACTTCAAAAAAATACTGTAAGTGTCCAAAGTTTGAGGTTTAAAACCCCATATGTATTAATAACCCTTATAAAAAGTATTGCGAACGTTCCCTTCGTTTCATTTGAAATACACGCATGTAGTCCACTATTACAGACAGTGTGATCTCAAATGTAACAATGTTGAATTATACTACTACTACTACTACTACTACTACTACTACTACTACTACTACTACTACTACTACTACTACTACTACTACTACTGCTACGTTTACTACTACTACTATACTACTACTACTACTTCTACTACTAGTACTTCTAAAAGACATATCCAGCGAATGTTTTTGTGTTATAAATAAGTGAGACCAGTTCACTGATAACCTACTTTATTTCGTACTTCAGTAGTTTATTCAATTATTCATTATTCGATTTATAGAACGACATCTCAAATACTCCCATGCCAGCAATTGTTATCATGATCGATTTAACTTTGGTTTCTTAAACCCAACAGTCGACGAAACACTGACATATTACTGTTTATTCAACGAACCGCATTGTGGAGTATGAGTCAAACACTGAAGAAACGAATATCTACTTAGCTCTTCACTGTCAGTATCAAGCAGGTGAGCTCTTCACTGTCAGTATCAAGCAGGTGAGCTCTTCACTGTCAGTATCAAGCAGGTGAGCTCTTCACCGTCAGTATCAAGCAGGTGTACGTGTATGTCTTAAACCCAATCTAATTAAATTTAGATCGACTGTCCTATATTATAAACATGATTTTCGAAGTTTGGGTCGCTTGGTGCTTTCCGAACGACAGTTAATTACTCCTATTGCTCCGGCAATGGGTAACCCCCGGATAATGCGGGCGTCATACATTGCCAGAGCCCATATAAAAAATCGTCATACGAATATAAAATTTTGAATTCACTGGCGATGGTGTTCAGGTGGTAATCCCGGAGGAAGGTAGAGTCGACCTCGCCACGGGTTCCGTTCAATAACAGCGAGCGCTTAAATTGCTCATTGATCGCTCAATGTAGCGCTCAATGTAGCGCTCAATGTAGCGCTCACTCTCTCTTGAACGATACAGTACAAATTCATAGAAGTTTGCTCGCCTTGCTACGTAGCGCTACATTGAGCAATCGCGTTCAAGATAGGTTTCAAAGTAATCGCTCATTGAGCGATTACTTTGAAACCTATCTTGAACACGGCCACGGTGTCTACTTGAACAACACACGAAGTCTACCGGAAGGTTCCGACGGTAACACAAAGGTTACACGAAACATTTTTGGTCAACATCTCAATCCATGGCAACACGTATATTAAACGAAATCTACACGACGTCGCGAAAACTTCGTGTGACATTCGTATGGTCACACGATGGTTACTCGAGGGCCAGCCGAACCAAGCACATGATCTGACAGTGACCAGGTCAAGTGTTTGGCAAGAACTGAAGATCAACAGCGTTACAATAAATCGAGTCAAGTTATTGTAATAAATACGATTTGTCATCATAATTTCCAGCCTTTGTTCTTTTGTCAACGCATGCATTTACACTTACTTTGATTTTATAGTAAGGATAATCAATTTTAGAAAAAAAACATCTGAAGTACACAAGTCATTTAAGAATCATCAAATTACCACGGAATGCGAGTTTCAGATTTTCGTCAAAAATTAAACTGTCTATGTTTTTCACTTTTTAGTCATTGTTTTACATTATCATATTTTCCTGCCAGGGCACCAAACCAGCTTGTGACCAGAAATAGTGTCCCAGGTATCGTCTGATTTGCCTACCCTGTGGCTCATTCTCATTAAAAGCTAACAATTCTTGTCCGGAAGATTTGGTAAATAAAATATGTGTCTTACCTTGAGTTCTAACACGTTAATAGTTTAAATAGTTTTTCAACATATTAATACTTAAAGGATGTTAGTATTTCAATTTTTTGTAAAATATACTTATAACGTCATTCGCCAGAGAAATCTTTTATCTACAACATGGCATATGTAAAATAATTTTCATATCACGACAATGCATTGCAATTTGGTTTCAAAGAGAAGTACAACTTCGACTAGCGCGCGCTAAGGGTATCTGACGTATATAAACAGAATCCCCTTTTTTGCGTAATACGTACTACACAAACAGCAAGCGCTTCTGAAGCGTGAAGGCTCGTCTCTAGCGCAAGTCGCCATAACAACCCATATGCTGCATGTGCTTCACGTGTCTCTCTTGCAAGTTACCCTTGTCACACATTACTGAATGTGACGATTGCTTTACAAACAATGTTTCTAAATGTCCTGAGAATATCGAATTATTTCCTGTTTAATGTTCTTTTTATTGAGATAAGACCAGCAAATTATGACAAATTTTTACTCTCAGTAATTATAAAATTCAAGAAAAATACCTAGTTGGGTAAAACAATTATTTCAATATCTGTAGCAAGTACATAATTAAATGAAATAGTAAATAAATCACCGCCAAAAAAATATATATTTCGATATCTTTCATTGCTCATTTTTTTTGTTATTCTTTCGTGTCTTGAAAATAATAGACTGGATCTATATTTAGACTGGAAAACACCTTTACAAATTAATGCAATTTCTCGGCTTATTTTAAATTGGAAAAATTAGGGAAAAATTTAGTGTATTTATTTCACGGAGATGGATTTTAGGAAAATGTTTGATATTTTCAACAACATCCGTGATGGCTCTTTAAATGCGACAAAATGCCCAATATCTGCTGTCCCACACACCAACTGTTATTATTCAACAGCTTGAGGAATATACATATTATGTATTAAGTTATATATGTTCAGGTAAAAATTCATTGTTTGTTAAAACACACATTATTTCAGTCATTTGGGTACTTTTTATCGCCCAAATACTTCTGTTCCATGAGTTCATGTCTATGGTTTTTCCAGATGCAAAAGTAGGCAATAATTGTTCCCTTGCAGAGGGTTATATCTATGTTTGTCAATGATGTCAAGTTTCAAAGTCGCTGATGAGGAATTTTTACTAGTTATAACTATTAACTGTAAATGTCGTTGGTGTTATCATACATATGAGCAAAACTGGTACAATTCCAAATATTGATATTTTCAGAGAATGCTAAAGAACATCGAAAGAATTCCCACAGCTTATTTCAATTCGACTTTGGAAGCAATCATTACATTCAAATTACGTTTATCAGTTTGTGTTACCGTATCATGGGTTACCATTAATCAAGGTAACATCACAGACAAATTGTTCTAACAGGTCTTGATAATATAATAACCTATGATAACTTGTCAAAAGATGATAAACTGTGTACTTTAGCTAGAATTGGGACTGGATTTTGATTACGTGTTTATTTACGTGTTTGTAGTAATATGACAGTCTAGAGAAAAAAACGTCAGTAACACCACAGACAAATCACAGAAATTTGACACATTTAATGTATGTGCAATATATGTAATGGCCAAACAGCAATACATTATCTTTGATTTATCTATTTTCACAGAACAGCTGATGTTTTCGATACAGGCCCACATATTAATTCGGGAATATTGTATATTCAGACCAAATATGGTTACACCACATACTTATCTTTAATAATTATGTTACATTATTAGATAAGATGATATCAACCATGTGCTACTTCTTTAAGACTTCGATGTATCCTCAAATTCATAGTTGATTTCATTGTTGTATTATACTTCATGCTTATATGAATACTAAATTAATGTTTATGGTGTGACTACATAGTTTCTTCTTAGAAATTTATAAATGGCATATTTCTTCAACGATTTTATAGAGGGATACTAGAGACATGTGTATGTGTCAAATGCTTTTTACACTTTTCTTAGAAAACAAATCACCGTTGAATGTATCTGGTGTTACCGTGCTGTCTGTAGTGTTACCAGAATCTTTCCGAACTTATCTGATGTGTATTTTGAAATTTGCACTTTGCATTAAAGGTGATGACAATTGATGTAGTTTACATCCAAAATGACATTAATATTATCTTAATCATAAAACATGCAAAGAAACAAATAAATGTTACTTGAAGTGAAAGTTAATATGGCAACAACACAGACATTTTTTTCAAGTTTTTTTTTCAAAGACATACGAATAGGTTTTAATCTTTTTTAACATGTTTTTTAGACACTGAAGTGATTGCTACTTTACAACGTTGAAATGAAAACATGTTCTGCAATGGTTATTATTAGTGTTTATTTTCTCCCTTGAGGGTATCTGCGTCGGCGTTTTGGACACTGCCATGTGCTCAGATTTACAGGCAATTCTGCCTTTGAGAAGTGTCCTGGAATGACTGAGGATGCTGTTCAGACGCTGGTCGTCTATAGGTGAACGCCTGTGGAAGACTAGGGCCCGCCGTCATGTTGCCATCGAGGAGCCTCTTGATAGCTTAAATTGGTAACCCGTGGGCAAACCGAGGGCAACCCGAGGGCAACCCGCAGGTCATACGACCTCGTATAGCCATCGAGTAGACCACCGTCAGCCTTCGCATGAGCTTTGAGTCAGTGTCGAGTGATGTTGAACCGAAGTTTATATGAACAATATACGATCACTACAGGATTGCACTTGGTACACGACGAAGATACGATGGACCCGGTGTCCACGCGAAAGGTACATGAAGGGATAAGTTCGTGTGACCATCGACCAATTTGTTGACATGCCAAAGATTTTTCGCTCAAACACGATGTTGTCCCCGGACCCCCCAAAAGCCCCAAGATGGTCGTACAATGTCACGTGAAGGCCTTACGGATACGGATATCCCGATTTAGAGCCGAAGTCGGACAAAATGAAAATTATTGACCTCCGTGTGATGTCCGGAATGTTAGGTCCGGCAATGTCTGACGCATGATGTTTGGAGTTTTGAGAAAGCTCGAGCGAGATAAGGCCTCTTTATTGACTGGCTTAGCGGCGAAATGTTCAACGGGACAGCTTTATGCATTGGTGGATGGTAGATCAACACGGGATAAACTAATGGCTGTTGATATTAATTTATTTAGATTGTCTTAAACCTAGATTAATATTAATTTATTCCTTGAATGTTTATAGTGAAATTTAATTGTTTTATAAAATATTTAAAATAAAACCAATTTAAAGAAATCTCGAGAAATCAGAAATTGCAACACATTGTAAGGCCTTCACTTGAATGTAGATTGCGGTGTATTTCCTTCAATTTCTCGACTTCATCAATAAATAGAGGATATATTCGTGACAATGTCTTACTCGCACTGTGAGGTGAGGTGATGAAAATTTGGGTTTAATGCCACTTTCAAGAATATTTCACTTATATCACGGCTGTTAATATTATTGCAATGAGAAAGCCCTCAACGCCATGATGGCTATATATTTCGGTGAAACCTGTCAGCACCGGCTGGATCTAGCGAACCATGAGTGGAAATAGGCTGAAATTCAGTGCAGCATTACACCCAAACCTTACTGCACGTAAACATCAGAATACTACTCGCTCTGGTTTGGGAATATCACTAGCAATGCACTTGCTCCGTCAATGTAATATTACATTCATTTGGCACTTATATTACATAAAATCAATGTGCATGCTTCTCACGATACAGCATTGACATACTAGTGACTTTATCATCACTGATATGTTATACAACTTGTCAGTCTATCCGTATGCCATACCCACGGCACAGACCATGCAGACATACCGATTTAATGTCCAATGCATACACATACTTAACGAATCAGCATGGATTTTCTGTATTTATGTATATTTATTTAGTTAAACATGTAACGTAAAGTCTTTGGCATCAGAGCATCACAGAGAATTACCAGTCTGACACTCAGGACTAAAAGGGCTGAAATCCGCGTTCCGGATCCTTCTGGATTTCTCTATTTTTGGGCGGATTCCATCCATTTTCGTGAATAAATGGGTATGTTCTGTCAAACAAACTCCCTACCTACCCAGTTCTAAAACATTAAACACACTCAATTTATGACTCATACTTGTATGCAAATAGAAACAGTCTTCACTTCACACTTCACTTCTCTGTGTGTACAGGGCTTGCGCCTTCATTGGATACCGATTTAATCACGACTGGGAACCATGCCTGAAGCTGTATACCACATATACGTACGTACGTACGTACTTCTCTGTGTGTACAGGGCTTGCGCCTTCATTGGATACCGATTTAATCACGACTGGGAACCATGCCTGAAGCTGTATACCACATATACGTACGTACGTACGTACGTACGTACGTACGTACGTACGTACCTACCTACCTACCTACCTACCTACCTACCTACCCGTCAGATCACATGGTGTGACCCAGTCTCTATCTCTACACTGAATGTGATGAAGGGTAGACGATGTGCACTGATAATCGGCAAACAAATAACCACAAGACTACCACATGCCCCCAAAAACCCTCAGTGTTTGGGGATAATAAATCGTTCAACTCAGATACAAGCCAACATTTACTTTTCTGCTGTTTGGACAAAATAAGATCGAATATAATTGAAAATAACTGAAACAATTCCTTGAAGATGATCTTTGAAATAATTACAAGAGAAGACCCTTGATAAAAGATGAATCAGCCATTAGGGAGGAAGTTTACATTTATCCAGCTTATGTGCAAGCATAATAAATAAGCACAATCAATCAGGTACACAATCTTAATCTACTTAGGAGAGATGTACACAGTATTCTTCGTTATTGTGATGTGTACAGTATTGTGATGTGCACAGTATTGTGATGTGCATTATTGTGATGTGCATTATTGTGATGTACACTGTATTGTGATGTGCATTATTCTGATGTGCATTATTCTGATGTACACTATTGTGATGTGCACTGTATTGTGATGTGCATTATTCTGATGTGCATTATTCTGATGTGCACTGTATTGTAATGTACATTATTGTGATGTGCAATATTGTGAAGTGCATTATTGTGATTTGCATTATTCTGATGTGCATTATTGTGATGTGCACTGTATTGTGATGTACATTATTGTTATGTGCATTATTGTGAAGTGCATTATTGTGAAGTGCATTATTGTGAAGTGCATTATTGTGAAGTGCATCATTGTGATGTGCTCAGTATTGTGATGTACATTATTGTGATGTGCAGTATTGTGAAGTGCATTATTGTGAAGTGCATCATTGTGATGTGCTCAGTATTGTGATGTACATTATTGTGATGTGCAGTATTGTGATGTGGTCAGTAATGAGATGTGCAGTAATGTGATGTCCACAGTGTTGTTATGGACACTGAATTGTATACTGAATTGTTCCGTATGGTGACAGTGATATGACATACCTTAGTGTGTGCATAACACGTTATGGGTCTGTGAACAGAACACAACAGACATCACCTGAAGTAACAGTATACTTATATCACGTTCCTGGTATCATTTACTTATGTTACTATACTATACACGTTTATGTTTACAGCTGCAAGCCATTACTAATGCGCGTGTGTGTTCTACTACTACTACTACAACTGCTACTACTACTACTACTACTACCGGTACTACTACTACTACTGCTACTACTACGTTTACTACTACTACTACTACTACTACTACTACTACTACTACTACTACTATTACTACTACTACTACAACTGTTGCTCCTGCTTCTACTGCTGCTGTTGTTACTACTCCTATTACACCACTACTAATAATATATCTACTGCCACTACAACTGATTTTACCTTCTACTAGGTAATTATAATAGATATTAAAAATTAATTCAGTTGCCTACAACAGTCATTGTATGTCACTGTCAAGTCAAAATTGTGTGTATTATATATATATATATATATATATATATATATATATCCCCTCGCGTTATCCACGTGTTGAAAGGCACGTACACCACAGGTAATGTTTGCAAGTCAAATCAGTTCCTTCCTTGTACAGTTTCACTCATATAACTGTTCTGAGCACAACATTTTAGTTAGTAACCAAACTTTTATCATAAAAGTTTGGTTAAAAAGTAAAATTACATTATGGATATATGATGGATTGGGGGGGGGGGGGGGGGGGGGGGGGTGCTATATATGTTAGTGTGAAGATATTTATCCCTGGGGCATATATAAAGACTAACATTGCTGAGTGTGCACTAGTTTACTTCCGTATAAAGATTGCCGTTATACAATTCACACTGTTACAGGGTAACATCTCTATTCATAGATTTGTTACACCTTGTTTGATTGCCTCAGTCACCTGTTGCATTCACCGTTAAGTGCTATTGTCACAAAGCTCTGGCGTACACGGATATCCTACTTATGAATCTCTCTTTCGACCACTCGACAAGGTGTTGTGTCGAATACCGTATTTGCAGGTAAAATACTAACTGAAGATGAAATGTTGGCTCTCTTTGCTGGAGATGAAATACCATTAGCTGACGTTTTAGAGGAAATGTCATGGAGATCATGCTAATCCTCTTCAGTAAGTTTCTTAATTCCATGCTCTCTTCACTCAAGTGTATATACTAGATCTTTGTCTTAACTTTGTTCTGTACATATGACTGTATGACTTGTAATTATCTGATGTATATTGATCTTCGGATTTATATCTGGAGGAAATAAAGAGATTCATTCATTCATTAATATCCTACATTTATATCTCTCTTTCGACCTCTCGACAAGGTGTTGTGTCGAATATCGTATTTGAAGAAAAAATACTACTTTAAAAAAATGTTAACCAAACGACGTGTCGATGGAAAGACATGGAAATAGCAGAAATATTTGATAAACATTCTCAAATTAATTAACATATACATAATTAGGAACTTGACACGAATTTTCAAATTCATAATTTATGATACAGTTGATTCATACGAGTACATAGTCTAACATTTAGCCTCTGAAATGAATTTTGTTGTACAGAAAAAAAAAAAAATAAGAAGAAAAATATAATAAAAAGGAGCCTCTGAGATGTGTTCATTTTCGAGCTCAGAGTCTTGTTGTAGACTTGCCTAGGCGCTTAAAATATTAAGGGGTCTGGATGACAGACAAACGCGTACAACGAGTACGGCTCCTGGGTCCATTCATACAATCTTAAGAAGCGTTTAGATGATCTATTCCGACCACCTCCTACAATCTGACAGGAGCGTTCAAGTACTATTTCCTCTATACTCCCTGGGGAGAAGTCCGCCTCGCTTCTCAGCTTCTTCAAAACTGAGTAATAATCTTTACCTGAACAAGTCCTCCAAGCGTTAAACACTTGGCTATATATGATAGAAATAATAAGAAGTAAACAACTTGTACGATGACACAAAAAGCATATTTACACACTAAACAGAATGTGAATTTCTCATACTGTACAACTAGAAGCTTATCATATTTAATATATAGCAGTATAGCTTACGGGCGCAGTGTGAAGACGATCCCTTTGTGATACGATAAGGTAGCTGAATACTTCCCTAACATGTTCCTGATCGTGCAATTCAAAACATTGTTAGAAATAATAATAAAAAAAGTGATGAATCTTGATGCGATCTTTACAAAATTTCAGGTTAATGTGAGTTCGTGAAGTTGAACATCTTCAAATGAGTATTTCTTACATGAATTCAAAGTAAACAGGGGGTCGTTCCACTAACGGATCTTAGATCAATCGTAAGCCCATGTTTTAACATATACTGGAATGTCATACTATACAATACAGGGCTTGGTTGTATATGAGTACAAATCTTAGTCTAAAATAAAATTTTCGGTTAGTAAGCAAAATACAATTTTTTTTACCTTAATTGAAAATAAACAATTTATTAAGTTTATCACAATATCATACAACATGATTTATCGTTTAATTGGTTGTATATACGACCAATGTATAAAGTGAATCAAACGGGGTAAACAAAATTGAAAACTTACCTGAAAACATTGTAAACTGAATGAAACATTTTAAACTTTCAAAAATATACAAAAATACGAGTATGTGATAACAAATTGTTTCTGTTTACTGTTGATGTCAGTGAAGTCTCTCATAGACGAGCGAGCAAATTTGAAAAGGAAATATTTTTTACCTGAATACTACTTCCACTTGCTTGAAGTCTTTGTGGGTGGCGCCTCCCCACACGGGCGGAAGGGAGGGGGTCAGTAGGTGGGGTAGAACCACCCAGAACGCCGACACCACCCCTACCAAGAGAGCGTTACCCCACACACCCATACCGAGCTGTCAACATGTAGATCCCTCTATAGTAGCCCACCAGGCGATAGATAGTGTATAGATAGTGTACTGCTGATAGGTCTACGTGTAGGAGGTAGATGTACAGATATTGTATTGTTGATAGGTCTACGTGTAGTGGGTAGACGGTGTAGTGTATTGAGTGTACCCTGGGGATCTTGTGACTTGCGTGACATTCATTTCACTGAGAACCTCGAATACTACAGCGTCTTTCAAATCACATACTGAAATCCTTTTATTGTAAGTATGGTTCTTGAACATGCTTGCAGTCGCTGTACGGCTACATAGTAGGTAGGCTTATACGGTTGTCACTTGATGATTTGTGTCTGACTCATTTTTATAGGCCTACTGGAAAATAGGTTGCTTGGATCGTGGCCTTGTCACTGATTTCATAGTCGATTTCACAAGACAGACACTTGTTGATATATTTTCAAAATCTAATAAAATGTGTTGTCCTCTGTACACATACCAGTACGAGTAGTAAACACTCCACTCTGCTAAGAAATGTTCACTCGAAACGTCCTATGAGTTTCTTAGAAAACATATACTTTGTTGTAAAATATATGATTGTCGAGGCTTCACTATTTCGCATACTTTAATTGATATTGTCGATAAAAAAACATAAACCCATTTAAGTGACAATGTTTAGATGCGTGGGTGGACATTCGATGATGAACCCTCCTCGACAACACCGTGGCAGTCTCTCCATCATATACAGTTACCCCCCACTAATCGTTTACCCCACCCCTGCTATGTACACCCCCCCCCCCCCGCCCCCGCCCCCTCCCACACACACCTTCTCTAGTTAATTAACTAATCTATTACTGTTATCCTTGTTATCAATTGTTATCTTATCTTGTTGTCTTTGTTATCTCAATATCACACCAACATGTGTCCTGTATATACCCTGCTGATTTATCATTTAACGGTATAAGGATCTGTGCCGAAACGCCGCCATTGTTTATTTGATCACCCATAACCTCCGTGTCTTCTTCATCACACCAACTTCTAGAATTCCCCTCAAACAGTTTAAATTTCAATTCAATAAAACACATCTTAATTTCTATGAGTGAAACGTGCGGCTATCTGGTTCTGTATCGGTGTTTCTCGGAGAGGTATTTCCCTGCATGGCAAGCTTCTGATTCATTGGGAACTTAGTGAAGAAAGCTGTCAGGAAAGAGTAACGTGGGACTGGGGAATATCCTGGTGTTGTCATTGCAACGTTGAGTTCACCAGCACAGAAAACACAAGTGTTTAAAAATAAATCTAAACTCAAGCATAGTAGACATTACGATAGAGTGTACATCGAGAATGGCATCCAGATTGACGCCCAAAAATCGGAGGTTAACCTTAGAACGCTTCTCCGAGAAATGGGCAAGGACAAAACTTACACTGTGAGAGGAGGTAAGTTGATGAAAATCAACTCCCAACATAACATTGGAGGTGTGCCCGTCTAGGATTCTGGAACGTGGGCGGTTTCTCAACTAAAGACAATGACAATTCATATTTTAGAAAATCTGTTATCGAATCATGTGATTATGATGTTTTTGCTGTGTGTGAAACTTTTTAAAGCTCTTATGATGTTTTAACATGTTGTGAAGGTTATCAGTGGTGTGGTAACAACAGGTCAACCAGACATGTCCATGCGAAGAGGGGATACATCTTCCCCCAGAAAGGTCAACGCGACCATGTGACTCAGAGGAGTTCTTCAGCACTTTGCATGTGTGTCAATATCAAAATCTAGGTCGCATGTACTTGTGTGGTGACTTCAACGCGAGATGTGCGAGCAGCGCGGACTAAAGCTTCTTCGCGGGGGTGGATCATGTGACCCAACGCACTGCAATCGACGAGGGTGAGAACGGTCATTGTAACCTGTTGATTGACTTCTTGACTAACACAAACATATGTATGCTGAATGGAAGAGTCGGCACTCAAGACTTTACTCATGTTTCATGTCGTGGAAAATCAGTTGCACATGTTCTAGTGCCATATGAACAGTTATCATTTTGTGTAGATTTTAATGTTCGACTTGTTTATGATGTTCAACTAAATATCTTTTAATCTCCAAGCATGTGAGAAGACACCGGATCACAGTTTATTTGAGTGGACTATTGATATAGATTTGACCAGTGAGAAACTAGTTATGTGTGAGAATGTTGCAAATAGTGTAACTACCCGTTGTGAAACAACGGATATTCCTCAGTCTTTCCTTAACGACGCCAACTCTGCTGTTAATGTGGACAGGACTATGGGACTGATTGAATCAACTCTTGCAAGCGGGGATATTAACTCAGCCTATGGTCACTTCACTCAGTTACTGGAATCGGAAATGAAGGATAAGTTGCCTAGCAAACCAATCCAAAATGGACCATATTGTCATAAAGCCAAGCGCTGTAAAACAAAGCAATACTGGAATGATGAACGGAATGCACAATTTACCAGAGTGTCTTTGAAAGAGAGGACGTGGCTCAGATGCAAGGGATCAAAGAAGGAGAAAGATAGGTTAAAATACGACTTCTGCTACGAACGTAAGGTTTTCAACAAAACTCTAAGACAGGCTAAGCGAAGATTCCAACAGAAGGACAACCTGTCTGGTGTGCTGTACGACTCATCACGTGACTTCCGGAAGACACACATCCCTATGGCCGTAGTGAATACCGACGGAAGTGTGAGCACCGACACGGCCGCCGTTCTACACAGATGGGAGAGCGACTATAGGCATCTATATCAGGCACAGGATGACAACGCTGATTTCGACGAGGAACACCTCACGTATATTAAGGATGAAATGAATAACCCAGATTTTAACCATTGTTACTCTTATATTTTAAACCCTGAAATTACTAAGGAAGAGGTGAGGAAAACTATTGAGAGAGCTAAATCAGACAAAGCAGCCGGTTTAGACAATATACCATCATCTGTATTGAAGAACGAAGTATGTATTGAACTTCTGTATAAGATGATCGAGTTCAGTTTTACCAGGGGTGAAATACCAGAGATATGGAGCCGTGGAACGATAAAGCCGATCCCCAAGGCAAGTAAAGACACCGACCCGAAAGACCCTTACAGTTATAGACCAATAACCGTTTTATCAATCCCTTCCAAGATATATGCTGATGTTTTAAAACACAGACTCTGTTCATTTTTAGAATCTAACAGTGCACTAGTGGATGAACAAAATGGTTTCTCAAGGGACGGTCTTGTCTGGACCATGTCTATAAGCTTAGCATTGTTAACAACAGGAAAAATACCACAAAAAAACTTTTACATGTTTTTTTTATTTTAAAAAGGCGTTTGATTCAATCAACCGAGACTTGCTGTGGTACAAGCTGATGGATTATGGCGTCACAGGAAACATGTTATCAGCAATCAGATCCCTCTACGACAACGTTACGTGTTCGGCCAAGGTAAACAAGGGCCGTGTTCAAGATAGGTTTCAAAGTAATCGCTCAATGAGCGATTACTTCTAAACCTATCTTGAACGCGATTGCTCAATGTAGCGCTACGTAGCAAGGCGAGCAAACTTCGAGGAATTTGCACTGTATCGTTCAAGAGAGAGTGAGCGCTACATTGAGCGCTACATTGAGCGATCAATGAGCAATTTAAGCGCTCGCTGTTATTGAACGAAACCCAGTACACCACCAGGGTATTTCCAGTGGACTCAGGCGTCAAGCAAGGTTGCGTGCTATCCCAGACTTGATTTTCAGTCTACATCAACGACCTGGCAAATGAACTGAAATCAGCTAACTGTGGTGTGCAGATTGATGATGTCAATGTGTCTGTACTGTTGTACGCAGATGACATTGTTCTATTATCCCCAGATGCTCATGGATTGCAAAAGACTGTTACATATTTTGCACGTTTGGACCGCTAAATGGAGAATGAAGATTAACAGAGTAAAAACGAAAGTATAAGTCTTCAGGCCGAACAACTCACAGTTAAATAACCACGTTTTTAAGAGTGGAGATTTGGAGATAAAGTACGTCGACAGTTACAGGTACCTAGGGATATGGCTGAATGAACACTGTGATATGAGACATGTTCTGAGCACTTTTTGTCCGATCGATTACAGCAAAACTATTAATCTCATCCTTTTCAAATTAGGCACATGTCAAATGTAACAAGATTTGGTGAATTAACTAATTTTTGGCGGTTTTTTTACTTACTTTAGTCATATTCGGAGCTAGAATGAATGAAGCTGCTACTGTGTTGTCATTTGTTGACTTTATATAATTTTAATTTTTTATGTTAAAAGCTACTTCTGTGTTCTTATTGATTTTACTATTTTATATTTCCACTGGTTATATTATATTTTGGAGAAAGTTCCATTTTCTTTCCTTTCAGCCATACAAACTGCTGTATATCCCTCACTGTGCTTACATGGGTGTGCTTCCATGTACTTGTTGTTTGAATTCACTCGATGACTTAATGATGAACGATGAATTTTAAAAAATCCAAAATAAAGCTGAAATCGGTGTTAATGGCAGTAGCGTATTATGTTATCCCTACCTTTTCAAATTATTTTACTCCTACTTTTCCAAAACCACCTATTTTACATAAATAGTTTTGTCTTACCCTTTTCACAAACACTTTAATCTTAGCAATTACATTTCACAGCTTATGCAGACACCCCTCTCTATAAGTAAATTAAAAATTGCTTGTTTGTTTGTTTGTTTGTTTGAATGCTGAGGTAAGTACAATCAGGGTTTCGAATTAGAATTTAAGGCCTGCTGATTTTCCTGAATACAACCCTGGCCTTTTGAAAAGTACCCTGGGTTTTGGGGGTGTTAAATGATATAGAACACAGGGGTTGTATTCGAGGAAATATGGTCGTCTGTAATGGGTCTGCAATGGGTCTATGTGTAGCGAAGTGTAGAAATAACCCCTGTGCCAACCATGCTATACAAATTTAATGCTTGTTATTTTATTATAATGTCACCCAACTAAAAGATTTGTCACGTCAATTATACAGTATAGTTTGCTATATATTTGCCCCTCAGGGTAACATCAGAAGTCGCGAGACTTTTACGGTTGTACATATCGTATTGGAGCATAACATATATTCAAATCTCGTATTTCTCTTAGCTGTACATTCGCTGATAACCCTGTGTCCTTGGTTTCATATCTACACTAACATCACATGCATTATGCTATCAATGTGTGTCTCTCCACTTGTATCCGTGTGTGTATCCTGTACCATTTAAATTCGCCCCGTCACACGATAGTGTGTGTATTAGGCCAAGTCAAACATGTTATATTATTTTCCAAATGCAACTCATACAAGAAGTGTATACAAAATCTACAACTACTATTCCCCTCCTCTTAAATTCTTCTCGCCTCTTTAAATATGCATTGCGTTTTAAACCAATATTCACTTAACAGCTGTTGCCTAGTGACAAAGTAAGTGGAGGTCACCACTAGTTCCGGTTTGACGGATATCAACATCGCACATCAGCTGTAGTCGTAGCTCTTAAGGCAACATCGCGCTTTTTTCGGGAAAATGTATTCAATACCTACTTGAGATTCATATTGTTGCAAACTTCGTTAAACCTCTTCAGTAATCCAATAGGCATATATCGAGAATTGGCTGACACCGGCAAAATATATGCAACACAGAATATATAACGTTATCACTGAAAAGACGTGTCAGCTGTGAATTACTGTAGTCTTCTTTGGCCAATTATTGCAGTCTTTATCTAAAGCGGACCTTTAAACTACTAACACAAGTTTAGAGAGGTCCATGAAGTCATGCCTGAAATATCAATGGTTTGTAATGATAAGGTGTTAGTTATTATTTGTGACCACGTCGCATTTTAATATTTTAGGGAAGGGCTGTGCACAAAAGTGCCTTTAAATTAAGATGTATTTTTTACAGGTAACACCTGCGATTCAACAACTGATCTGTCTGTAAAAGTATTGTTGTTTCATTGCCCTCATCTGTATACCTTTGATTCACTACACCTTACAAGTACAGGTAGTGTATATATCTCGACGTTGTAGGAGACTGATGATGAAGAAAAGCATTGCAATACGATACGTGGTCATGACATTTGGCAAAGTAATGCGATACAACACTTGAGATGCATTGAAAAACGGTACGTTTCACAATCAACGCGATACGACAGTTGTGGCCATGATGGCCGCATTACGATAGGATTTGCGAATGCATTGTTATTATACTAAACTCTTCAACTTGACCCTGACTTTCAAAGCTCAATATAAAGACCAAAGATGCAATTTAAACACTGAAATCCAAACTAAAACGATGTTTGAAGATCTCTTTTCAGTAAAATGTTTTCAGAATAAACATGTTCATGAAATGCACAGGTGCACAAGTGTTTCACCATTGCAGGGGTGCACAAATGTCAGTATCGGGTATAGCCACCATTTGCATTGATTATTGCTTGGCACCGACGACCCATGCAATCAAGTTGTCAATCACAGCCTGTGGAATGTTCAGCCATTCGTGCTGAAGTGCTGGGAGAAGGAAGTGTTTGGGCTGGTGGATTCCTTCTGCGCACACGTCGATCCAGTTCGTCCCAGAGATGTTCAATTGGTGACAAATCTGGTGACCTGGCTGGCCATGGCAATGTCTGGACATTGTTACGCTGTAGAAAGTCCTGACAAACACGTGCAACATGTGGTCGAGCATTGTCCTGCTGAAACAGACCACCATGGACGTTGACGTGAGGAACAACGTACGGCTGTAGGATCAAGTCCCTATACCGTACTCCCGTGAGTGTACCCACAACATGCACAAGGGGTGTCCTACCACCGTGCTGAATCCAGGCCCACACCATGACACTCCCATCTCCAAATGGGACAACCTCCTGAACACAGTTGGCAGCGTAACGTTCTCCACGACGTCGGTATACACGTGCTCGTCCATCACTACGTCGAAACAGAAAACGGGACTCATCAGTGAAGAGAACGGTTCACCACCTTGCACGTGTCCACCTCATCCTCTGTTGACACCACTGGAGACGTTCCACTAGATGGCGTTGCGTTAAAACGAGACGTCGAACCGGTCCTCGTGGAAAAAGTAAAGCCTCTCTCAGCCTGTTGCGTACCGTTTGGTCCGAAATTCGAAGTGACCTGGTATCTGCGTTGTTGTTGACATTGCTGTCCTGTTGCGTTCCCGAAGGTGAAGAAGTCGGATGTACCGATCTTGGGCCCGAGTAGTCAACTTTGGTCTCCCTGACCTTGGCCTGTCATCAACGCTGTTTCGGGTGTTGAAACGGGTCCACAATGAAGAGATGGTCTGTCTGGACACGCCAAAGTGTGTTGCTGCTGCGTCGCTCCTGTTTGCAGTCTGCCAATAGCGGTGTTGCGTTGCGCTCTGTTCAGTCTTGGCATTAATCTGGTCGCTGTACCGATGTTGTGTTGTCTGAATGAAAAGCCGCTGATATGGCTTTTTATTCTTTATAACCCTATAGCAGAGAGAGAGAGAGAGAGAGAGAGAGAGAGAGAGAGAGAGAGAGAGAGAGAGAGAGAGAGAGAGAGAGAGAGAGAGAGAGAGAGAGAGAGAGAGAGAGAGAGAGAGAGAGAGAGAGAGAGAGAGAGAGAGAGAGAGAGAGAGAGAGAGAGAGAGAGAGAGAGAGAGAGAGATGCTCTTTGAAGTCTGAATCAAATGTATCTGACTCGTGTGGTTGAGCAAGATGTGAGTAATACTTTCCCCATATTCTACAAATATCTAAAGGGGTGGTGCCACTTTCTCCTTCAAAAGTGAGAGTAGGAGCATTAGTAACATTAGCTCTTTGTTGTCGTACATTTTTGTAAAATGAGTTGATATCCATTTCAGCTGAGAGTTCAATTTGCTTTAGCATTTCCTTTTTACTATGTCTTTTTGATTTTCTCAAGAGTCGACGAAAGTTATGTTTTTCCGTTTTATAGGCTGAACGCTGAACAGATGAGGGATCACGGGACCTATCATGACTTATCCATTCGCGTCGGGCAACACGCATGTTATAGTGGACATCATTCAGCCCGTCTGATTTCCAAAATGGTTTTAAATATAGGGCTTGTAGTTGCTATGAGGTATGGAATTTACACCAGAATGCAGTAAGGCAGTTGTGATGATATCATTATATGCATCAATTGTACTTCCCTGAAGGTCATTACAAAGGGGCGAAAAATGGTATTGTAGGAAATAATCAATAGAATGTTTATATGAACTAATATTACTGTCAGTTGCATTGCTCCCTTTTGGTACACCATAATAATCTCCACTGCTAAATTGCTTAACAACGGGCAAATCCAAAGAAATCAAACATGGTAAATGGTCAGAAACACTATAGGGACATGTATCAATTATTTGAACATCACTAACATACCCGCTAATACACGAGGATACCAGAATATAATCAATCATGGTTTTAGAACATTGGTCCTTTGATCGGTAGGTATAAACTGGCAAGTCAGAACGATTTGTGTTTAGAGCGTTTATGAGATTTCTCTCTAAAAATACACTATTTAGGATTTTATCTCTGTGGGATAAAAACTGCTTGCATACATCTGCATTAAGATCACCTAGAATAATCGTTGTACTTATCTCAGATAAGTAATCATATATATCAAGTAGTTCATTGAGAGCATTGCAGTAGGCTGTCTGTAATATATTTGTTGAAGGTAAGCGGCAAGCAATTACATAAACATCACAATAACAGCGCCTGGTCAGTTTGACCGCTATTACATAATCTGATTGAACAACAAGAGGCTCCGCTCTCCAGAGAGAGTGATTATAAAGTAGAATAGCAAGTCCATGCGATCCACGAGATGTGGCAGTGTTCGCTTGAATACAGTTATAAGTTACCAGACTGACGTTACTTAGAGTGTCGAGATGATGTATCTTGTCATGAGGAAGTCAGTGTTCCTGTAGAGCTACAACATCTATATTCTGCGATATAGTCTGATTGATGTAATCAGTGCTGTGCAGAACACCACGCACATTCCATGTTAATAATGAGAGATACATGGTAAGAAATAACAGTTGACTAGAAGATACTTTCTTGTAGGACAGTTGCATACAATGGAAATTAATAGCCATTATTATGGTCACCATTGTCGCTGTATGTCTTGTTCCTGGGTATATAGTCTCTGACACGTATTCCAGGGGGCCAGAAATCTCTGACACCAGAAACATAGTCATCATAGTCATCACAATCAAGATTCACTTGCACTGTATATGTGTCCTGGTAGTTATTACGAATGGTTTTTTTCATAAGTCTCGCAAATGTCACTCGAACTGGGCATAATCATAAATTATATCTTTAACAGAGTCAAATGATTCTTCTGCGCTCACATTGTATAAAACAAGTCTTTTAGTTCTCACTCTTGGAACACCTTGTAGTGTGTGGTACTGTTTCGAAAGTGATCTTATGGGATGAGATGAGTCATGGAGAGAAGAGAAGTTGGTGTCGTAGTCCTTGTAGTTGAGATCGTAGTCGTTGGTGTGGTTTACTGCGATGGTCGTTGTGTTGTGGCTTGATTTGTTGGTCTCGTGATGATGTCCTGTCAGCATTGGGATCTGACTTGGTTCACTGTCTTCTGTAATCGGAGTTGTCTCAGTCTCTGGGGTTGTGGAAAAATCCATTTCATGTTTTATATGTTATACGTTATTAACGAATTATTCATAATTTGGTAATCGTGAAGATCAACTTTATTTCCTCCAAAATATGAAGATTGTTACATATCATAACAACATCAGAAGTTAAATATACAATGAATCAATGGACAATTAATCACCTTCTCCCATTCTGTGATATGTAATTTTCCCAGTGATGTATAGGAACCACCATGTATATCAACAATAATGTCATCATCATAATTTCCCTAAAATTCAACAAGATCAGATATTGGCATGACATTGAAAATCTTTTCAAACATTGCATTCATTTCTCAAATCATTAAAAACTGTACATGATAGTATAACATGTTTAACAATATCACAAGCTACCATTCTACATACACTCTGGAATCATGAATAACATGAATAATTTGAGAGAAATTATGCTTATTGGTTAAAGGAAGCTCCCAGCGTCTTCTGGGTTTACACTATATTTCCACTTCACTAGATGAGATATACATAAATTTAGTATTGGACGAGAAATGTCGAATATCCTCTATTTATTTAATCATAATGATAATAATAATAATGTTATATCCATATTCGTTTCACACAAGAATATTTAAAAAGAAATCATGTCATGTGAATCGACGCAAATCATCGATAAACGTGCTATCACAACCCGAGTAATCAGAGAGTTGTCAGAGATTTCTACAATTCAAAATATCTTATATTTCTTTAAATAGTGTGTTGAACATACTCGATACTATATAAATATGTCATGCTCGTGTAAAAGTTGTGTAACATAGGCAGGGGGGAGGGGAGGGGGGAGGCAAAACGTTTTTAAAACGCTGATGTTATCAATGTGGGTGTTTTCATTAATCTAATGAACTTGTTCATTGGCAACAAAATTAGTTCTTTCAGCCTGCAATATATCGACTCAGCTGAAACCTGGATAAAAAGCTTTTGTCAGTTGGTTTTACTAAGAAAACGAAAACACATCATTCATTTAAGGTTGCAACCTTTTCAAGGCGGCGAACTAGAATTTTGAAAAGCGTTTGTGTGTTTAAGTAAAACAGGTTTACAAAAACGACATTATTCATTTAGTTAATCTTAGTAGTTGATATAGTCCAATGAAACTCAATGTAGCGATGAGCGACTGAGTAGGTATTTAACCCGACGTAAACGCAGTTTCAATGTAAAGGTACAATTCGAGTCATTTTTGAAGGTTAACATTATAATGAAACATGTTATGGGAAGTTGGCGAAAATATATATTTTTTACTTGTAAGTGCGTGTGAATAATTCTTGTATATACTAAGACTTGCTAATCACTCCCTGAATCTTCTACTGAGAATTATTATATTATATGTGCTCAAATGTTTTTGCTTCAAAACTTACATGCTTCAAGTTGATATATACAAAGTATGTAAGCTGTCAGACAAAAGAAAGTGCTAACCTCAGTTGATGTTATCATATGTGAGATTTTCAATTGCAAATATCTCAAATTTTCTGTGAGAGTGTTCATCGAATCAGATCCACGCAAAGCAATTGCTATTTATTTATTTCTACATGTTTTTTAATTTGTAAATAAAATAAAATTTTAAATGTCTAAAAAATTAATTATGATGATACAAAAATCTTCATCGACATGTAAGACATATTATATGTGAAAATCAATAAAAGTGCCTGATTCTGCATAGATTTACAACATTTTAAACATGGTACATGTAGGGGTCATGTTGGTGGAAATTTCATTTCTTACCCTTGTCTTCATTAAACAAAGATATTTTAACTAAAATCTAACCACAGACACTAATTAATTCATTCAAACTACTGCAGATATTTGTATTTATGATTATGATTATGATTATGATTATTGTATCGTGACATTGTGACATGCCTCTAATTTCTTTTAAATATTGAATTAATCGAAACCAACTGGGGTGATAACTTTCTTTTCCCTGGCAGTTTATTTTTGTGCATCAAAAAAATATATCAAAATCTTTAGAAGCATTTGTTTGGACTGGGACTTTTAGTCATTCAGACATGTCCCATTTGGTATATATCATCTCCCATGGAATTTCAATGTTGGAGACCTGGGTGTGTTCGAGGAAATACAGTATATTATTACCCATATGGTTGATATTGAAAAGAGTTAATATTTTCGATATGAGCACATGTAAATTGCCGTTGGAAAAGAAGTGGGCCCCTTCCTGACTAATTACGGGAATCAAATGAAATAGAGTGGGTAATAAAGAACATATTACACCCGAAAGTGTGCCATATGATTCGCTCTCGCTCGGGCAATACAACAATTCACACTCGTTTCGTAAAAATCATATGACCCACTTTCTAGGGTAATAATCTCTGTTTATCCGAATTTGTTACGAAATGCACTTACATGGATCGGATGCTTGAAGTACAATACACATCGTTGACCTTTAACTATCGAAAGTTTAACAAGCCTACATACACATTTGGAAAAGGTATTGATGTCATGAATCAGCTCAAACTCGGGATAGATTTAAAACATTGTATGTTTGCTAGATTTATCGGCATATGAAAGTGTGGGGTATCAGACAATAGGTGAACTAACGCAAACTAATCATGCAGTAAAGTGTTTTTATATCTGTTTTTATATATGTGCATCTCCATGAACTATCCTTAAAGGTACATCCATTGTGTTGTTGGGGGTCACATAATGCAAACGTTATAAATGGTGTTAGGTACCGACTGTTACCAAAAACTACCATTTTGATGATAGTAGACTGAGCATATTGACGATATGAAGGTAAAAGTAGTGATTTCTGATCGAAAACCGGACAATGCACAGCGTGAGTCAAACGTAATTTTGGAATCTTACTTATAACAGACAAAAATACAAATTTGAGTTGATAATGTTTAATAGGCCACATAACTACTGTGCATGTACATGGGGCGTGTAGTTTCGGTTTCTGCACATGCATAATGATGTTACTCAATTTTAATTGGAAACTTGTAATTGTGATATATTTGGCGATTGGGGATACATATGCAAGCTGAGTGAGTTAATTTGTATTGTAGACAGCACATGTGGTGACTTGGAACGTATTAAAGCCAAAAATAAAATGGATGCACCTTTAAATATGCATCCATTGTGTTTCATAATATTGTTATGGCTTAAATACGTACTAACATACAATATGAGCTGATTTAAGTTCAAATAATTTTACTCAACTTGCATATTCAACCCCAATCGCCAAATATTACGTTTGACTAATTGACGCGGTTTTCGATCAGATAAAACTTTTTCCTTCATATCGTCACTATACCGAGTCGAAAAAAATGGTAAAACTCGCATCAGTCAGTACTTCTCGATAAAATAACACCATTTATAAAGTTTGGCATATCTAACCCCAGCAACAGAATGGGTGCATCTTGAACAACTTCTCCGAATACGAGATGAGGTGAGTTGGGGTTTAACGCCGCTTTCAAGAGTATTTCACTTATATCGCGGTTGCTAGTATTATGGCAGGGAGAAAGCACACAGGCCATGTGGTTATGCATTGCGGTGAAACCCGCGAGCAACGGCTCTAACAAACGAACCATGGGTGATACTACACTGAAATACAGTGTAGCATTGCACCCAAACATTACTGTGCGTAGAACAGTTCTCTACTGCAGACGAAGTTGCCTTGCCCCTGGCGGGATTCGAACTCCGGATCTCTTGATCCGAAGCCGAACGCGCTCTTCCGAATACGATAATGCTGAGTCGGCAAGGTTGTTGACATATATTATATACTATTGGAATGAAGGTGAGAAGCGATACATCACACAGAGATAGAGTATTCACCTTCTACAGTAAAGGTATTATATGATTAGCATCAACAAGACGTCCCGAGTAGAGGAGAATTGACAACTTTGTTCAAAAGGCACTCAAGTAGAAAGGTTGGGAGACCCTTGTAGAGAAATAGTCTGACCTTCTCCATGAGCGACAATAACCCTTCCCCTCACATTCTTCTTCTTATATCTCCTTTCCGTCCGTTTTATCTGCTTCATTGCCCAACAAAACGCTGTTCGTCTGCTTCATTGCCTAACAAAACGTGATAAAGCTGTGAATACGCAGGTGGTCGGGTCGTGTCTGTCTGCTGCAGGGAAAGACTGATGAGAGGCACGAGAAGGAATGTTTGAGAGGCATTCGAGAAGATGATGGTGAGCGACACCACTCCTGAATGTATGGAGATGTATGGACTATAAATGTTTGTGTTTCTTAATTACATAAATTGCCCTGTCATGAGACAGATATGAATAATCCCAACTTTACAACAAGATTCACAACATATGAAAGAAATACAATACCTGTCTGAATAATTCTAGATAATTTACTATATACCCCGTTAACAAAGTGTATATTTACACACGTATGGATTCCAGTGTGTGTGTAAACACAATTACTTACATTAAGCGTGCTAATTTGCACTGGGAGTAATTGCGCACTACGGAGGAGCCAATAGCAAGTGAGTGAGTGAGTTGGGGTTTAACGCCGCTTTCAAGAGTATTTCACTTATATCGCGGCTGTTAGTATTATGGCAGGGAGAAAGCCCGCAACGCCATGTGGCTATACACTGCGCTGAAACCTGCGAGCATCGGCTGGAACTAGCGTACCATGGGTACTACATTGAAATTCAGTGTAGCATTGCTCCCAAACCTTACTGCGTGTAGAACAGTTCTCTACTGCAGACAAAGTTGCCGTGCCCCTGGCGGGATTCAATCAATCAATCAATCTTTATTCAATACTGAAAGGCCACAGGCCTTTAGTACATTTTACAAAAATACAAAATACAAAATATATGGCAATCATGTCGACAATCTTATTTAACATTTGGATTTCCTAATGTTCATGGCATGGTACACAAACATTGCAAGATTTTTTATAACATCATACTTATTACATTTCATTAAGGATGAAAATTTCTCCAACGAGGGATGAACATAATAAAACTCCTTAAGGTATTGTCTTCTGATTTTACAATATAACGGACACACGAGCAAGAAATGATATTCATTTTCTATTACATTTGTAGTACATGATTTACATAATCTATCGTCTCTTTTCATATTAAAATATCTGCCCTTTTCAATCAATAAATCGTGAGATGAACATCGGAAACGTGATAAACTTACTCTAAATTTCTTAATGGTAATACATGATAAATAGTACTCAGTGTAAATATATGGCTTAAAACCCAAATAAGTGTCAGATTTTGAAGAAAGTGTAAGTTTACTGAGCCAGTTTTGTTGGTATATATCCTTTAGTCTTCGCGTAAAATCACTTATAAACTTCGAAGGACACTCAACAGTTTGTTCAGACCACACATGATTAAAACCAGTTTTATATAACAGCTCTTTAATATCCGATACCCAGTTTTTGTGTCCATGACCGTCATGTAGAATCATCATTTCATAACATTTTTTTGGTAAACGATAAGAGGACATACTTAGGAGTCTCAGCCAGTATTTAACAACTTTCACCTGGGAGTTTATGATGAGCGGATATCTCCCGCATTCCCCATATATCATTACGTTTGGTGTGCTCATTTTCACCCCAAGAAACTTTTTACATGCCACTAGATGAATTCTCTCTATTTGGTCAAAATATTGGTACCCCCATATTTCAGATCCATACAATAAAATTGGACTAATCTTGACATCAAATATTCTAAAAAAGGAAGCTAAATTGAGGTCTCCAAGTACTTTTAAATTTTTCAATATACCTATTAATATTTTTTGTGCTTGGATAGACGCGTACTTCGCATGGGTTGACCAAGAGAGATTATACGTAAAATATACACCTAGGTACTTATATGAGGTGGTCGATTCAAGAAGGTTACCTTTAAAATACCATTTTTCATGTCGAGATAATTTCACCCCTTTCTTGAATGTAATTACTTTCGTTTTACTCATATTCACATTAAGGTGCGTCTGTTCACAATAGGTTTCTAATTCGTTGATTTGCTTCTGTAGACCTACAATAGTGCTTGAAATAAGAGCTATGTCGTCTGCGAATAGCAGTAGGAAAATTTGAAATACATCTGGATGTAGCTGGATGCCATTTCTGCAATTGTTTTCTATTTGTAAAGCAAGTTCATTTATAAAGAATGAGAACAAAAAGGGACTAAGTACACAGCCTTGTCTGACGCCGATTTGTACATAAAAAGATTCAGAGATTTCATTTCTATTCCTAACGGTAGCTTTCACATTTTCATAGATACTATTTAATAGTTTTGACATTTTACTACTCAATCCCTCTGCATTAAATAGATGCCATAGTTTGTGTCTTTTTACAGAATCAAAAGCTTTGGAAAAATCAACAAACAAAGCGTAAAATTTACCTCCTTTTGAATTAAGATAGCTTTGTACAACACTCTGTAGTATGAACATATTATCAATTGTGGTATATCCATGTCTAAAGCCTGCCTGTGATTCGCTTATTTTCTCCATGGTATCGCCCCAGAATATCAGATGAGTCTTTTATTTATAATCGCAGTAAATACCTTGCTAAATATACTTAACAAAGTTATACCTCTATAGTTCTCCATAATATTCAAGTTTCCTTGCTTGTGAAGGGGAACTATAAGTCCAGCCGACCACGCTTGAGGAAAAGTACCTTTTTCCAATATTAAATTGAATACAAGCTCAAGATATGGTGACATCAAATCAGCGGAATACTTTAAAAACTCCGGTATTATGTTATCAATGCCTGGAGATTTATTGAGTTTGAGATTATCTATGCTCTCTAGTATTTCTTCTCTTGTTATCGGTGAATCAAGGATCTCTCGAGTAAGATCATCTGTTACAGAATGAGATGAATTCTCGAAATTATCGTTATCGCCTGTTCTTTCGTCATCAACTTCAAACAGAGTTTTAAAGTGCTCAAACCATTCACTGATGGGTATATTGTTTTGTTCAGTCTTTCTATTATTTAAACATTTTAATTCATACCAAAACTTTTTGGAGTTATCTATATTTCGTTCAATAATATCTTGCTTGCGTTTATAATACTCGGTTCGTTTCTTTTTGCAAACAGAAATGTATTTATTTCTTGCAATATTGTACTGCTCTAATGACTGTTTGTCCTTTTGTTTTCGGAATTTGTTCAATAATTTACACCTGTCGGACTTAAGCTTTTTGCATTCATCATCATGCCAATTATTAACATTATGTTTCATATGTTTGCATGTCTTTTTCATATCTGATCCTGCGAGGCATAGAGCCTCTGTAAGAAAGTCTATACTAGTGTCGATACATGTTAATGCACAGTCAACAGACTTATCTAATATTTCCTGTACTGGATCAGACAATATATTTTGCCGAAACGTTTCTAACTTATCATCGTCCCAAACAAACTTGAATCTACTACTACAATCAGTGTTATCTATCGAGTCTTCCCGTACATAAGGTGATCGTAGTTTAAGAGTGATAGGGAGATGTGATGATTCTGATCGAGATGGTATCGAGAATTCTTTTATATAGTCAAATACTGGAGCAGAAGAAATAACATAATCTACTACACTAGTACCGTTGTTACCAATAAATGTAAAATCTCCAATTTGTGAGTCAGACCCACACCGCCCATTTAAAATATGGATGTTAAAAATAGAACATAATTCGAGTAACGTTTTACCAAATGTGTTAACAACTCTGTCGGCGGAAAAACGTTTAAGATTGAAATAATCTAACATGAAATCCCAACAAGAGTTATCATGATTGTTTGTGAATTCAAATAAATCATCTTCAATAAAGTCAGGATTTGTACCCGTTCTGGCATTGAAATCTCCGCCACAGATTATATACACACTTGATAAGTTAGATACTATTTCTAGAAGTGATTCTTGAAATAAAATTATACCATTTTTACAATATGTAGATAACTTATCATACCAGATAGAACTCCCCGGTTGGATATAAACGCAAGAATACAGTAAATCATAGTCTAAACCAAACAAAGTTTGATCAAATAATATGAAAACAGCATTTGGTGTTGATTTAGACCATTTTATGTATTTAAAATAATCGCTATGGAACAGCACTGTTATCCCACCGGATAGTCTACCACAATTTGATATTTTATCTGCGTCTTTTGAAACACGTTTATAGTCGGGAAAGCTATTTTCTAAATCAACATCGTGACACCAAGTTTCTGTTAAACCAATAATATCGAAACGGTTAATATAGTTTGTAAAATCAATGTCAGTTAGTTTGTTAAGTAGTCCTGAGATGTTCCAAAACATGAAACTCTTGAAGTATATGGTGGGTGGTTATGTTATGGGATATGATGTCTGTTCTGGCCCTGGCCCCACCCCTAGCGGGGTTGGTTTCTGTAGGAGCGATGCGAATCAGATCTGAGACCCCGGCGAGAGCCCCGGGTACCACGCTCTCTAACCGCGCCCCTGGCCGTGCTCCTGGCTGTGCCCCTAGCTGGACGTGGGGGTGGGTCCCTATGCGTCGACTCGTCCCTGGCATGGCGAGAGGGAGACTCCCTCCTAGGCGGGATTCGAACCCCGGACCTCTTGATCCGAAGCCGAACGCGCTAACCACTGCGCTATCCCGCCCGCCAATAGCAAACAACGTATATCAGTTTTGATTGCTAACAAAAATGCATAGCAGCTTTACACACATGAGGAAGTTAATATGTTTAGGCAAGGTGGTACTTTATAATACTTATAACGTTCACGTTGAGTTTGTAATCGAACAACGTCCTCTGTGATATAGATACTTTAACAAACCTCAGTATTTTATAATGACAAGAGATTGTGTATTAAATACATGTATACATATTAGGGTCATTTAGTCTGTCGTTGTAAATTATAAGCGAACATTTGAAAACATTCTGTTCATCAAGGTTCCACAGAAATTAATTAGGAGTTAAACATACTGTGTTTAAAATATAACGGCATATAACGGAATTATTATTGCTCTAAACTGAATTTAAAGTCGAAAGTTGAAGATAAGGCCGTTTTATTGATTTTATAAAATATGTAAAATTGTCACTATTTGTTGTAGGTTCATGTGTAGTTGGACATCCTAGCTGCTCTGTCTGCTCCACCTATTGCGTAGAAAGACTCGCACTGACTGAGTAAAGTTCGAGCATGCACTGTCCTATTGCGCTCATTTAGTTTGTAGTACTCGGAATAAACCCCTCAGCTGAATGGAGCGCATCCAAGGAGTGAAAGAAGCGCCCTACAATATCAACCCCCTCCTGCTGCCTTTGAAAGATAACACACACATAACATTTTCAGCAAACAAGTTTTCCAGTCAGTCGATCCGTTGCTAAAACGCGTGATTATAGTCGCTTTACCCCAACCATCGTCTCTAATGTAAGAAATAGTGAACACAATAAGATAAGCAATCTCTTTATGCTTAATAAATTGTACATCCGAAGCCATTTATGTTGCACCGTGACACGTTTATTAATTTCATGGTTTGTATGATGCACACTATATCGCAAAACACCAGTTTCACAACATAACACGCCCCGAAGTTCGATTCAGATTTAGGTAATTATCCCGTGCCATGTTTCACTGTGAGAGTACGAGCATGAATTGCATTAAGAAAAGCCTTTGAGGTCGAGTGATTGGAGGATTCGATAACACATGTACACGCACATTGACAAAGAAATCTCCTAATCAATGCCAATGTACAAAAATCAAGGTGAATTAAAGTCCAATCAGGTCGAAACATAATAACTTATTGGGTTTAACATGGAAATCAGTTCTCAGCGTGTAAGAATTTCAAGCCGTGTCAGCTTGATTAATCGCATATTTTAAAGGGTGTGGGATGATCCCTGACCTTCTGGAGTCGCCATTGCCCGCTGTTTTTTAAATACGCATATCAAATCATTGAGTTTGAAATGCTGGCTATGTCGTCACTTCTCCTTTACAAGACCGAACCATTAAACATACACTTCAGCTAACGAAAGTGTATTGACAAGTTCAAAACTATTGATTTGTATCTCACTGCGATTGTTTGTCTGTCATCAACTTTGAAAGTACGGACACAATTTAACAAGACGCTATTGATCATGCAGCAGCTTGGATCTGCTCTGAGATGAGGACGAGAGAGATGAGGGTACTTGAGATGGGGTGTTCGGGGTGGGGATACTCGAGATGGGGTGAACGAGGTGGGGGCCCGGCATAGTCGAGATGGGGTGAACTGGGTGGGGATACTCGAGATGGGGTGAACGAGGTGAGGGCCCGGGGTACTCGAGATGGGATGGACGGGGTGGGGATACTCGAGATGGGGTGAACGAGGTGGGGGCCCGGGGTACTCGAGATGGGGTGAACGGGGTGGGGATACTCGAGATGGGGTGAACGAGGTGAGAGCCCGGGGTTCTCGAGATGTGGTGAACGAGGTGAGGGCACGGGGTACTCGAGATGGGGTGAACGGGGTGAGGGCCCGGGGTACTCGAGATGGGGTGAACGGGGTGAGGGCCCGGGGCAGTCTAGATGGTGTGAACGAGGTGGGGGATCAGGGTAGTCGAGATGGGGTGAACGAGGTGGGGGCCCGGGGTAGTCGAGATGGGGTGAACGAGGTGGGGGCCCGGGGTAGTCGAGATGGTGTGAACGAGGTGGGGGATCAGGGTAGTCGAGATGGGGTGAACGAGGTGGGGGCCCGGGGTAGTCGAGATGGGGTGAACGGGGTGAGGGCCCGGGGTACTCGAGATGGGGTGAACGGGGTGAGGGCCCGGGGCAGTCGAGATGGGGTGAACGAGGTGGGGGATCAGGGTAGTCGAGATGGGGTGAACGGGGTGAGGGCACGGGGTACTCGAGATGGGGTGAACGGGGTGAGGGCCCGGGGTACTCGAGATGGGGTGAATGGGGTGAGGGCCCGGGGTACTCGAGATGGGGTGAACGGGGTGAGGGCCCGGGGCAGTCGAGATGGTGTGAACGAGGTGGGGGATCAGGGTAGTCGAGATGGGGTGAACGAGGTGGGGGCCCGGGGTAGTCGAGATGGAGTGAACGAGGTGGGGGCCCGGGGTAGTCGAGATGGAGTGAACGAGGTGGGGGCCTGGGGTAGTCGAGATGGTGTGAACGAGGTGAGGGATCAGGGTAGTCGAGATGGGGTGAACGAGGTGGGGGCCCGGGGTAGTCGAGATGGGGTGAACGAGGTGGGGGATCAGGGTAGTCGAGATGGGGTGAACGGGGTGAGGACCCGGGGTACTCGAGATGGGGTGAACGAGGTGGGGGCCCGGGGTAGTCGAGATGGAGTGAACGAGGTGGGGGCCCGGGGTAGTCGAGATGGGGTGAACAGGGTGAGGACCCGGGGTACTCGAGATGGGGTGAACGGGGTGAGGGCCCGGGGCAGTCGAGATGGGGTGAACGAGGTGGGGGATCAGGGTAGTCGAGATGGAGTGAACAGGGTGAGGGCACGGGGTACTTGAGATGGGGTGAACGGGGTGAGGGCCCGGGGCAGTCGAGATGGTGTGAACGAGGTGGGGGGTCAGGGTAGTCGAGATGGGGTGAACGAGGTGGGGGCCCGGGGTAGTCGAGATGGAGTGAACGAGGTGGGGGCCCGGGGTAGTCGAGATGGAGTGAACGAGGTGGGGGCCCGGGGTAGTCGAGATGGTGTGAACGAGGTGGGGGATCAGGGTAGTCGAGATGGAGTGAACGAGGTGGGGGCCCGGGGTAGTCGAGATGGTGTGAACGAGGTGGGGGATCAGGGTAGTCGAGATGGGGTGAACGAGGTGGGGGCCCGGGGTAGTCGAGATGGGGTGAACGAGGTGGGGGCCCGGGGTAGTCGAGAAGGGGTGAACGAGGTGGGGGCCCGGGGTAGTCGAGATGGGGTGAACGAGGTGGGGGATCAGGGTAGTCGAGATGGGGTGAACGAGGTGGGGGCCCGGGGTAGTCGAGATGGGGTGAACGAGGTGGGGGATCAGGGTAGTCGAGATGGGGTGAACGAGGTGGGGGATCAGGGTAGTCGAGATGGAGTGAACGGGGTGGGGGCACGGGGTACTCGAGATGGGGTGAACGGGGTGATGGCCCGGGGTACTCGAGATGGGGTGAACGGGGTGAGGGCCCGGGGCAGTCGAGATGGTGTGAATGAGGTGGGGGATCAGGGTAGTCGAGACGGGGTGAACGAGGTGGGGGCCCGGGGTAGTCGAGATGGGGTGAACGAGGTGGGGGCCCGGGGTAGTCGAGAAGGGGTGAACGAGGTGGGGGCCCGGGGTAGTCGAGATGGGGTGAACGAGGTGGGGGATCAGGGTACTCGAGATGGGGTGAACGAGGTGGGGGCCCGGGGTAGTCGAGATGGGGTGAACGAGGTGGGGGCCTGGGGTAGTCGAGATGGTGTGAACGAGGTGGGGGATCAGGGAAGTCGAGATGGGGTGAACGAGGTGGGGGATCAGGGTAGTCGAGATGGAGTGAACGGGGTGGGGGCACGGGGTACTCGAGATGGGGTGAACGGGGTGATGGCCCGGGGTACTCGAGATGGGGTGAACGGGGTGAGGGCCCGGGGCAGTCGAGATGGTGTGAACGAGGTGGGGGATCAGGGTAGTCGAGATGGGGTGAACGAGGTGGGGGCCCGGGGTAGTCGAGATGGAGTGAACGAGGTGGGGGCACGGGGTAGTCGAGATGGAGTGAACGAGGTGGGGGATCAGGGTAGTCGAGATGGAGTGAACGGGGTGGGGGATCAGGGTAGTCGAGATGGGGTGAACGGGGTGGGGGATCAGGGTAGTCGAGATGGGGTGAACGGGGTGGGGGATCAGGGTAGTCAAGATGGAGTGAACGGGGTGGGGGCCCGGGGTAGTCGAGATGGAGTGAACGAGGTGGGGGATCAGGGTAGTCGAGATGGGGTGAACGAGGTGGGGGCCCGGGGTAGTCGAGATGGAGTGAACGAGATGGGGGCCCGGGGTAGTCGAGATGGAGTGAACGGGGTGGGGGCCCGGGGTAGTCGAGATGGAGTGAACGAGGTGGGGGCCCGGGGTAGTCGAGATGGAGTGAACGAGGTGGGGGCCCGGGGTAGTCGAGATGGAGTGAACGAGGTGGGGGCCCGGGGTAGTCGAGATGGGGTGAACGAGGTGGGGGCCCGGGGTAGTCGAGATGGGGTGAACGAGGTGGGGGCCCGGGGTAGTCGAGATGGTGTGAACGAGGTGGGGGATCAGGGTAGTCGAGATGGAGTGAACGGGGTGGGGGCACGGGGTACTCGAGATGGGGTGAACGGGGTGAGGGCCCGGGGTACTCGAGATGGGGTGAACGGGGTGAGGGCCCGGGGCAGTCGAGATGGTGTGAACGAGGTGGGGGATCAGGGTAGTCGAGATGGGGTGAACGAGGTGGGGGCCCGGGGTAGTCGAGATGGAGTGAACGAGGTGGGGGCCCGGGGTAGTCGAGATGGGGTGAACGAGGTGGGGGCCCGGGGAAGTCGAGATGGGGTGAACGAGGTGAGGGCCCGGGGCAGTCGAGATGGTGTGAACGAGGTGGGGGATCAGGGTAGTCGAGATGGAGTGAACGAGGTGGGGGCCCGGGGTAGTCGAGATGGAGTGAACGAGGTGGGGGCCCGGGGTAGTCGAGATGGTGTGAACGAGTTTGGGGATCAGGGTAGTCGAGATGGAGTGAACGAGGTGGGGGCCCGGGGTAGTCGAGATGGTGTGAACGAGGTGGGGGATCAGGGTAGTCGAGATGGGGTGAACGAGGTGGGGGCCCGGGCTAGTCGAGATGGGGTGAACGAGGTGGGGGCCCGGGGTAGTCGAGATGGTGTGAACGAGATGGGGGATCAGAGTAGTCGAGATGGGGTGAACGAGATGGGGGCCCGGGGTAGTTGAGATGGGGTGAACGAGGTGGGGGCCCGGGGTAGTCGAGATGGGGTGAACAAGGTGGGGGCCCGGGGTAGTCGAGATGGGGTGAACGAGGTGGGGGCCCGGGGTAGTAGAGATGGTGTGAACGAGGTGGGGGATCAGGGTAGTCGAGATGGGGTGAACGAGGTTGGGGCCCGGGGTAGTCGAGATGGTGTGAACGAGGTGGGGGATCAGGGTAGCCGAGATGGAGTGAATGAGGTGGGGGCCCGGGGTAGTCGAGATGGTGTGAACGAGGTGGGGGATCAGGGTAGTCGAGATGGGGTGAACGAGGTGGGGGCCCGGGCTAGTCGAGATGGGGTGAACGAGGTGGGGGCCCGGGGTAGTCGAGATGGTGTGAACGAGATGGGGGATCAGGGTAGTCGAGATGGGGTGAACGAGATGGGGGCCCAGGGTAGTCGAGATGGGGTGAACGAGGTGGGGGCCCGGGGTAGTCGAGATGGGGTGAACGTGGTGGGGGCCCGGGGTAGTCGAGATGGTGTGAACGAGGTGGGGGATCAGGGTAGTCGAGATGGGGTGAACGAGGTGGGGGCCCGGGGTAGTTGAGATGGGGTGAACGAGGTGGGGGCCCGGGGTAGTCGAGAAGGGGTGAACGAGGTGGGGGCCCGGGGTAGTCGAGATGGGGTGAACGAGGTGGGGGCCCGGGGTAGTCGAGATGGGGTGAACGAGGTGGGGGCCCGGGGTAGTCGAGATGGTGTGAACGAGGTGGGGGATCAGGGTAGTCGAGATGGGGTGAACGAGGTGGGGGCCCGGGGTAGTCGAGATGGGGTGAACGAGGTGGGGGCCCGGGGTAGTCGAGATGGGGTGAACGAGGTGGGGGCCCGGGGTAGTCGAGATGGAGTGAACGAGGATGGGGCCCGGGGTAGTCGAGATGGAGTGAACGGGGTGGGGGCCCGGGGTAGTCGAGATGGTGTGAACGAGGTGGGGGATCAGGGTAGTCGAGATGGGGTGAACGGGGTGGGGGCCCGGGGTAGTCGAGATGGGGTGAACGAGGTGGGGGATCAGGGTAGTCGAGATGGGGTGAACGGGGTGGGGGATCAGGGTAGTCGAGATGGGGTGAACGGGGTGGGGGATCAGGGTAGTCGAGATGGTGTGAACGAGGTGGGGATCAGGGTAGTCGAGATGGAGTGAACGAGGTGGGGGATCAGGGTAGTCGAGATGGAGTGAACGGGGTGGGGGATCAGGGTAGTCGAGATGGGGTGAACTGGGTGGGGGATCAGGGTAGTCGAGATGGGGTGAACGGGGTGGGGGATCAGGGTAGTCGAGATGGAGTGAACGGGGTGGGGGGCCCGGGGTAGTCGAGATGGAGTGAACGGGGTGGGGGCCCGGGGTAGTCGAGATGGAGTGAACGAGGTGGGGGATCAGGGTAGTCGAGATGGGGTGAACGAGGTGGGGGCCCGGGGTAGTCGAGATGGAGTGAACGAGGTGGGGGCCCGGGGTAGTCGAGATGGAGTGAACGGGGTGGGGGCCCAGGGTAGTCGAGATGGAGTGAACGAGGTGGGGGCCCGGGGTAGTCGAGATGGAGTGAACGAGGTGGGGGCCCGGGGTAGTCGAGATGGTGTGAACGAGGTGGGGGCCCGGGGTAGTCGAGATGGGGTGGACGGGGTGGGGGCCCGGGGTAGTCGAGATGGAGTGAACGAGGTGGGGGCCCGGGGTAGTCGAGATTGGGTGAACGGGGTGACATCTTGATATTATGAAATCCAAATCCAAAGATCCCAATGAATACCACAAAGATCCAAAAAGAAGTCACAAATGCATCTACATCGTATGTGCACCCACAGGTGAAGTTTAGCGCAAATATGTTGCGCAACAGAGATGAACGACCAGTTTTCCCTATGTGCGAACGAAGTGAACAAAGGTTGGCAACGTATTTCTCTCGACTCGAATCGAAATAATTTTCAACTATCAAAATTCATTGTCCCAAAAATTCAAACTCGACACCCATTTGAACACAGGGTCGTGCTCTCTTAATCCCACCCCTATATGTTACATTTACTCACGTAAAACATATACAATTAATTATTTTAAGCGCCCAGAGAGGCTTCTAAATTCGCTCTTCGGCACCATTCTCACTCGCAAACTTCCGCTATACGGTTAAGATAGCGGGAGTAGTGGGAGCAAATAGTCTGCGTTTGAACATTTTAGAAACAAGTGCAGCTGCGGAACTTGATAGATCAAGTGCCCTACTAGCTGACTTAGCAATCGCTTTTGCTTTAAACTGTAAGTCTAAATGTTCCTCAAGCCAAATACCCAAATATTTATAGGAATGAATTACTTCTATGTTTTCTTCACCACATGTAAAGTTAAAAGATGACTGTACAGATGAAATGTTACGATAATGAACAATTTTAGTTTTTTGGCTATTTATCTGGAGCCGCCATTTCTTACACCACTCACTGACACAATCAAGCATACACTGAAGTGATAATTTACTAATAATAACCCCAGGTGCCCTACTAGCTGACTTAGCAATCGCTTTTGCTTTAAACTGTAAGTCTAAATGTTCCTCAAGCCAAATACCCAAATATTTATAAGAATGAATTACTTCTATGTTTTCTTCACCACATGTGAAGTTAAAAGATGACTGTACAGATGAAATGTTACGATAATGAACAATTTTAGTTTTTTGGCTATTTATCTGGAACCGCCATTTCTTACACCACTCACTGACACAATCAAGCATACACTGAAGTGATTCTTCACTTGGAGCTATCAAAGCAACATCATCAGCGTACAATAGGAGACTAATCATAGTGTTGTCTATCTTTATGCCACAGTTGAGTGCGTTAACGTCCTCAACTAAATCGTTAATAAAAATAGAAAAAAGTGTTGGCGACAAAACGCAGCCCTGTTTAACGCCGCTATTTACTGCGAAGCTATCCGTCATATGGCCATAAACAAATACACGCGAATGATTATTTTCATATAAAGATTTAACCGCTGTAAAGAATTTTCCACTTACTCCCAATTTGAGGAGTTTATACCAAAGACATTCTCGATTAACGCGATCAAACGCTTTCATTGCATCAATAAAACAGACGTAAGTTGGTAAATTTACAGACTTCCGATTTCTTATTATAGCGAATAATGTACAAATATGCTCCGATGTACTTCGTTTACTGCGGAAACCGTTCTGCTCTTCTGCAAGTATTTCATTACGTTCTAGCCACTCTGAAAACCGCGTATTAAGTATATTCGCATAAATTTTGCAAGGGATGGATAATAGAGAGATACCGCGATAGCCTAAAGGATCCCGTGGGTCTGTGTCGGGCTTTTTGATTGGATATACGAGACTTTCTCTCCAAACGCTTGGACAGGTGTTATAGTACACTAGCGTAAGTTGGTTTCGCACAGCTTTCCTTAGTCAGCTAACATTAATTGGTCGTTCGATTATTCGATGTATTATCCTCATTGTTATAGAAACTCCCTCCTGCCTTGTGTGTTGTATTATGGATTTCTTATCAGGACATGGCGTTCACCAGAACACTGTTCCGCATATGGGCAGATCATATGCATAACGACATAAATAAATAATTATGTTGATCATGATGCATACACTTCGATGTTTATGTAACTTCAAGCAAAATTTTAAACTGCATAGGTTTTGTATATATTTTGTATATAAACTCGCCGCTAATGGCTGCAATATTGTCCAGGTGGCGTTAAACAATAACTCACTCACTCACTTTGTATATAAAAAAATAAAATCACGATGATTTAACCATATTCACATACATACATAGATACATAGATACAAAGATACATAGATACATAGATACATAGATACATACATACATACATACATACACACATACATACATACATACATAGATACATAGATACATAGATACATACATACATACATACATAAATACATACATACATACATGTATATACATACATACATGCACGCATGCATGCATGTATACATACGTACATACATGCATATATACATACATACATACATACATACATACATACATACATACATACACACATACATACATACATAGATACATACATACATACATACATACATACATGCACGCATGCATGCATGTATACATACGTACATACACGCATACATACATACATACATACATACATACATACATATTAGTCCACCTTGCAGCTGCGAACCGAAAGTTCGTTCACCTACATCTGAATCCTTGTGCAAATGTCATGTAAATTAATGTTCATTGTAACGTCAATAACATTACATCACTAACACTGACTATGAAACACCATACATCCACGAGTTCAACAATCATTCTTACACGTATTCTGTTGTGCATGTGTATGGCATAAAGAAAAAGACAGAAGGGGTCAACTTATGAAAATTCAAATTAAAAAATCATCACAAATACATACAAAGGGTATAGGGGGAAATATATGATTCATGTTAAACCCAGTTGATCACTAATTGAACATTCACAGAAGAATAAAACCGTAGTTCTGAATATATTGACCCCTGGTCACCTCAAAGAGCTGCCAAAACTGTAACTATTTAATGTGAGGTATCAAAACAGTTTATGTTATGGAACCCTCAACTGTCTGTTTTATAATGCAAAAATGCAAAATTGCCAGTCTAGTTTTCGCGTTGATACAATGCTTCAAAGACATGCCAAATTACATGATATTTGCAGTAAAATACGAAAGTAAGTGAACAAACTTTCGGTACGCAGATATACTGGAATACCCACGATTCAATGGTTAACCACATTCATGTGTGTACAGACATACATATTTACATTCATACATAAATACATACATCATGCATACATGTATATGTAAAATAATCAATTGGTGTAAATTTCATATAAAAATATTCTTTTGATTGCCATTAAATGTCCTTTTTTGTATATCAAGGTATAATTCCCTACTTTTTAATCCACAGAATGTCATTCGGCCACCTTTTAATTTCTGAAGTTAACACTTTACCCCTGCCTGGTTCTGTTGCGTAGAAAGTCCGGTTTGTCAGGAAGTTCTTCAACTTAGCACCATTAGGTCGAACACGTATCTGGAACCACTCCATGAGAACTCCTCTCACATCGATCTTAGAGAACAACTCTTTTCCTTCCTTTAGGGCTTCATACTCGTGACTTTCCACGTCGATCTTTATAAAGGCTTTCTGGAAGTCCACAAAAGGTAGAATGTCATCCAGACGAACTGTTCTGATGAAGTTGGCGTTGTAGTCATCTGTGATGTTCACGTTAGAATTTTGAGTATGTTTAATTTGCGTCCCTCCCACATTACCAGAAGCTCTGCTGAAGCTGACAGTCCTGTAACTATCGGAGAGTGCGGTGAAGAGGATGGTCACTCTGTCGGTCAAGTTGTTCTCCTGGACTGTCTGACACAACCGCAGTACATTCTCAACCAGAGGGTCCACAGCCACCACGTGTCGACCCATCTTGGCTGCCACTAGACTGTAGGTCCCCAACTGAGATCCCAGATCCAGGAATCCCATGTTCGAATCTCCTCTGAGGTACCTAACCATGGTGCTTACCCCGCCCGAATCCCACATACCAGAGCGCTTGATGGATCCCGACACATAGACATCATTCTTGATATCATGTAAAAACATTTTGACCACCCCGAATGCGGTCCGAAGATTTGCTGAGTTGAAGTTTTGCCTCGTTGCACAGAATCCTGTAATGCGTACAAATTTTCCTCCCTTCCAGCGATAAACCTTTGTTTCGTTTGGTCCTTGTTTACTATCCTTATTCGCTATGGTCGCTTCATTCTGTGCATTACCAAGCTTTATCCTGTGCACGGCGGACGTGGTGACTGTTGGTGTAGGGTTTATACTTGGAGGTTCCTTCTGTTCTGATCCAAACTTAGTCTTGTGCACGGGGGACGTGTTGGTGTAATGTTTATACTTGTTCATGACTGCCACGTTACAATATCCCAACAAGAGAGTGGCAGCGTAGTAAGATGAAAATCCTATAATTAATATCCATAATATTCGACTGTTCCTGAAACCATCGTTCATGTTGAAGAACCACATCTGCTAGACTATCGTCCAGGGTATTATTTATGTTGCGATTTAGTAAATGTAGCCTGCAATGTGTAACCTGATTATAGGGCTGATCTGTTTGCGATTGTTACTTAGGCGACGTGCTCAGTCAGGCGACGGTGCCAATTGACGAGATCAAATCAATGACTACAGTGTACAGTGGACGGCGACAAGCAGTGGCAGTATTGGCTTTCATAGGAAGTGGACGCATTTATGTTCTTGTTAATCATGTATGGAAAGAAAAGCCGGTTTGAACTGATCTTTTGGTTTAATCGTATTGTATTGACAGTAAGGTCAAACGTTGAGATACTTAATAGACCTTCTCCTATATACAGATGAATATATCATTAATATTACAAAGATATAAATGTGAATAATTACATATTTTATGTAATGATATAGGCTAGACATGTACAGTTCAGTATGATAAAATATGTAACAAGATCGCCTAAACTGCCAGACAAAAGAAAGTTATCACCTCTGTTTGTTTCGATTAATTCAATATTTGAAAGAAATCAGATGCATTTGACTATGATAGTTGATACAATATGACTTATCTGCAGTAGTTTAAATTTGACTGAATTAATTGGTGTATGTGGTTAAAGTTTAGTTAAAATATATTTGTTTAATGAAGACAGGGGTAAGAGATAAAATGTACACCAACACAACACCTACCATGTTTAAAATGTTGTAAATGTGTGCAGACTCGGGCACAGTTATTAATAAACAGTTGTGTATCATCAAAAATAATTTTTGAACAAATTAAAAATTAAAAATTTCATTTTTATTTTTTTTTAAAAAACATGTAAAAGCATTCTGCTGACTGAACACCTGTACTTTTCAGTTTTAGATTATCACAATTTGCAATAGAAAATCACACATATGATACAATCAACTGCCTAGCAGTCTAGTATTTACATTATAATAATTTAATAGAAATATATGTACAGTGCAGTACAAAACCCAAACTTTAGAATCATATTTAAAAAAATCAAAAAACAAAATACATAAATAAAATACATCTCTGATGTATACTATGCTTCATACTAAAGCTAATCATAATGATACAATAATACTAAAAGGCTGAGGCTGCGTGTAAGTATTATCAAAATATATGTTTTATTGATTAAGGGTTTTAAATGTTTAAGAAGAAGGTAATATTGACATTTCCTTTATAAATTGTTTCTCTTGTTAGTCTAACTCCCAGATCTAGACAATTTTAGAACAAATATTTTCTTTGATGATGACATATCTTACATTAAAAAAATAAAGATAATCATTTTCACAAGGAAATTCACATAAACCAAATTTTCATAAAAAAGAAATTCCATCTGTTGAATTAACTCTTAAAAGGTCATCTTTTAAACTGCTACATCTACTTCGTAATATGCAAGTAGGATACTTAATCTCTTGTTATCACTGTTGTAGAATGAAGGACCTAGCTTATATGTTTTTAATTCTGCAATGAGGTATTGATACTTTTCACCACTTGTTCCAAGTACTACTGAATCTACTACGACTGATTATTTTAAATGAAGACGTTCTAGTGGACGTTTGTACTGAATTGCACTTATTACGTCAATTAAAAGTAGAAAAAATAGACACGTGCCGAGGTTCTAAATTAAAGATAGGTACTTCGTAATATTGTATGTTGTATACTTAATCTCCTGTTATCACTGTTGATATATGAGGTTGAGGTATGAGGGACATTTGTACGTAATTGTTTTATGAAGTAGAATGTTTTCACTCTTGTCGTCTTTGTTTAAATGGAGCATTCTGTGGTGTAGTGGTTAGCATGCTTGCCTCTCACGCCAACGGCTCGGGTTCGAATCCCGGTGGAGACACCAAACATTTGTGACCTGGGTTGTGTCCCTGGGCAAGGCAATTCATCCACATTGCACTCAGTCCACCCAGCTGTTTAAATGGGTACCTGAACACGGGAGGTACGGCCCTATATGGTCGCGCGGAGCGCTTAGTAGCGGCACCGAAAGTACAATTCCTTCAGGGTAATAATTGTACCGCCATTGGGCAGTGCTTGCACTGGATATTAGGCGTTAAAATGTATATTATTATTCTGATGTTGATGTACATATAAGAAATAGAAATGGACCAAGGACCGAACCCTGTTGGACGACTGCGTTGATAGACTTGATAGACCACCATAAACAAAAACATGTTGGTACGATCAGTAAAATAGTTTTTTTTAACCATTCTATGAGTAAACCAGAAAATATAATTATACAAAAATACACAAATACTTACGTTCATCAAGGGATTTACATATATATGATGATAAATGATTTTAATTAACTGAAAAGTTGTACAATTGTTGGGTGAAATTCTGAAATACTTTGTTACATCATTCAGTTTTAAAAGCAATTCATCTTGATTGGAAAGATTGCATTTCATACACAGGATCTCCAGTCTTTTTTAAAAAAAATAATAAAGATTGATTATCAATTTGGTAATTCACTATTTATTGTAGATCTACACTGGGACATGCTTCATGGGACTATGAACAGCGGTTTGTGCACAGTCTATAAGGCTGGATATCTCCACCAATGCAATCATACGTGAGTTTGATATTATCAGACCAGAAAATGAACAGAGAAACATTTCAGAAAATAAATGTAAACATATCAGAATAAAGTATAAATTGATTTATTTATATATATATATAATTTATATATATTATATATATATTATTTATTGATCGTTGTTTCGTTTATTGTTTTATTATTGTCTAACTAACGGGTCATAAAGTATTGGTCGTGTCTGTTCGCAATAAAGACGATGTTATAAAATGTACTTCTATAAGCTTATGCATTATACTTTTAAATGCCCTTCACTAACTTTATATCTAGGAAACGATAACATACATGGGGTCATGATATATATATCAGTTTTTGATCAAATGCACATATCTATGTTGTATATCAACCACTTGCTACTGTACGAGATCCAATATTCCGTCGACTGTGACGTCATATATATCTGATGGTCGCGCTGTTGAAGAAGGTAAACATACTTGCTTATCGTCTCTTTACTGAGAAAAGTTACGTTCCTGAAATCATATAGTTAACAAGGAAATGAACATATTCGATACTGTGGCTTTGAAATTTATCCAACCGTCTGATCTGGTAATTAAAACACCCACTTGCACATGAATTGATTTAAATCATAATGATAATTGTAAATCAATGGTGATAACTACATGACTAAATACATGAAGTCTCGCCAGCGGTTACTGGTTACCATATAATCCAGAGCATTCATGCCTAATTTAGTCCTACTCCAAATGCCTGTGTGTAGGTTAATAGCCTTTAATACAATCTAGATGTGTTTAGGCAAGTCTAGTTAACTGTATTCGCTATTGAACGGAAAGCTTATAGGAATTACACATAATTAGTAATGTGTATAGACCAAATTTAGGCGAAAATGTAAGGCTATTCCTGTAACATACGAAGGTACGATAGGTTACCGTCCCATAGGTATACATTGACAAGGTAATTGAAGTATTTTTCTTATTATGATAAAGACTATGGTAACTAAGGAAGGGTATCTAGATCTCTTCATATCTGGTGAGATGCAGGTATAACATATCAATCAATACTACACATGTACTGTAGCAGAGGAGTGTCTGCATGAGTTAACATTCTGCTTACATTGATCTTGAGAAGTACTAAAAACTCTGGTGATAGACATTTCAACGGCATGATATAGTTTCGAAAGGTCGTTTCAAACATCACGTTATGTGGCGGGTAGGTTGATGGATGACGATATGGTTGAAATAATGACCGCAGACCGAGTGAATATCTGTGATAACAATCGAGCGGTACGCGAGATGGTTATCACAGATATTCACGAGGTCGAGGTCATTATTTCACATACACCACATGGTTATGATTGATAAAGTGTCAAGGCATTTTTATTTTTATTCATGTAAATACGAAATAGTTACTTTATATTAACGTTTTGAATAGTTGTAATGTTGTAATGCTTGTGAAGACAAGTTGTTTGGTGATATCTTGAATTTATTTCATGAGGTGGATACAACCTTTTGTAATGAAATTAGGAGGTGGATATAAGGCCACAACAGTCAGGCTCATTACTGGAGGCTGACATGTTGGAAAGTACCAAAATTTGGATTGGGAACTGAAAAGTGATCTGGTAATATAAAATAGGAAATGGAAAAGGATTTAAACGTAAATTAAATAGTTCTTCTCAAACATCTCTGGTATCATTCAGTACAGCCGCCCCAAATTAAGGGAGTTAATTTGTTCTCAGTTCATGAATGATACTAGTCAGTCAGTTCAGGTAGTCGCACAAGGCGTACGACAGGTCTCCCATACTGCTTCTGTCCAACACACACACGAGCCGCCCTGACTCGTCCGTCACTGCTCGGGAAAGTCTCTATCACCTTCCCAACTGGCCATTGAGCTCGGCTGAGCTGGGGGTCCACGACCAGTACTATGTCCCCACAGGTAAGTTCTCCAGTATCTCGGGCCCACTTCCGTCGAAGCTGCAAGTCAGGTAAGTAATAGTAGATAAAGTGGGACCAGAACTGGTCCGCAATCACCTGACTATGACGCCATCGCCGTCGCCCCATCAGTTCACTTGCCGGGTACACAACTTGTGGTAGAGACGGGTCTCGTCTTCCCATCAGTAGGAGGTTAGGGGTGATAGGGTCAATGTCACGGGCATCAGAGGAGGTATATCCAAGGGGTTTTGAGTTAAGAATGCCTTCAACTTCTATCAGGACAGTCTGGAGTACAGCTTCAGACACGCACTGATCTCGGAGGACAACTCTCAGTGCATTCTTCAAGGATTTAATCTCTCGTTCCCAAACTCCGCCAAAGTGTGGTGAGTTTGGAGGGTTGAATTTCCAGCGAACTCTTTCTTTTGATAGTCTTTCAATCAGAGTGGGTTCCATCATTGAGAAGGCTTTTTGGAGTTCTGAATTTGCCCCTTTAAAGTTTGTCCCTTGATCAGAGAGAATTTCGAATGGCTTACCACGTCTAGAAACAAATCTTCTGAAGGCCATGAGGAAAGCGTCAGTGTCAAGACTGTCCAACAAGTCTATGTGAATAGCACGTGTCGTCATGCATTTAAATATGACTCCCCATCTCTTTTCTACACGTCTACCAATTTTCACAGTCAGGGGGCCAAAACAGTCAATTCCGGTTGAGTAGAACACTGGTTTGTACAATCTAAGTCGTGCAGGGGGTAGATCGTTCATCTTGGGAATTTCAGGTTTGCCACGCCATCGTCGACATTCTACGCATTCATGTTGACGTTTCCTGATGGCCTCTCGACCACGTATGATCCAGAACTTGCGTCTCATCTCGGCAAGTACTCTTTCTGGACCAGGATGTAGGAGATCTTCATCGTATTTCTTGATGAGCAGCTTGGTGAGGTAATGATGTGGATCAAGGATGATTGGGTGCTTCATCGAGTCTGTAAGCAGGTCTGCATTGCATAGGCGTCCACCAGTTCTGATAAGTCCACACTCTTTGTCGTAAACTGGATTGAGTGGAAGCAGTCTGCTTGCTGTGGGAATTTCCTTTCCTTTCAAAAGGACATTGATTTCTTCTGGAAATGAATCATTCTGGATTTGTCGGTAGAGGTTCTCTTCGAATTCTTCTATTCTGTCAACCAAGTTGGAGCTGTCTGCAGTGTTGGCCGCCCCGTGTGGTGACGAGGTTGAGGCAGTGACCAACGTGTCCCAACTCGAGTACTGTTCATAGTTAACTGCAGGCGTTGTTGGATCAAGGAGTATAGTTCCACAATAGACTTTTTTCAGTTCGCTTTCATCTGTCTCTGCATCCTTCCTGGAGAACATGCAAGGCCATTTATCTGGAGTTTCAGACAAATATCCAGGACCATGGGCCCATTTTGGGTCTTTGGTTATTTCTTTGAGAGTAAGTCCTCGAGTTATAGAGTCAGCAGGATTCTCTTTTGTGTTTACGTAGTGCCAGTTTTCAACATTGGTGAGTGTTTGTACTTCTGCGACACGAGTTCCCACAAACACTTTGTATCGGCATGATTCTGAATGAAGCCAGGCAAGCACTGTTGTCGAATCACTCCATAACACAATTCTTTTGATGCTTAAGGTCAGCTCCTTGGTGACGACGTCAGCGAGTTGAGCACCTGTTAATGCTGCAGAGAGCTCTAGTCTGGGGATTGTCTGCTGTTTCTTTGGAGCAACTCTTGATCGAGCTGCAAGAAAACTGATGGTAACTGTCTGGTCAGATGTCACTGTACGGAGATACGCCACTGCTCCGTAGACACGTTCAGATGCATCACAGAAGACATGAATTTCTCTCTCAATGATTTCTTGCTGTTCAAGATCTTGAGTATAGCATCGGGGAAGTTTTACATCTGAGATGTCTGTCAGTTCATTTTCCCATGTTTTCCAAAGTTCACACAGGGTACCTGATTCTATAGGAGTGTCCCAGTCAATTCTGTTCTTCCACAAGTCTTGCACGATTATCTTCGCTCTGACAAGGTATGGAGATAGGAATCCCAAGGGGTCATATTGGCTTGCGAGTATCTTGTACATCATTCTCATGTTGAGCTGGTGATAAGTAATTTTGCGCACCTTGTAGCATAGCATGTCAATATTACACTGCCACTGCAAGCCGAGAGTACCTTCGAGAGAGTCTTCTTGTCCGAAATTCAGCCAAAGGTCACAAGCATCAGATTTTGCCTCCTTTGGGAGATCTTCAACTACAGAAGGTAAGTTGGAACACCACTGACGGATGTTAAATCCTCCAGATGCAAGTACAGATCTCAGTTCAGTCAAAAGTTCTTTGGCTTCAGATGCTGTTGGTTTACTGTCTAGGCAATTGTCAACATAGAATGATTGTGTCACCGTCTGTCTGAGCTGGTAATCAGTTTCTGTGTTGTTCATGACTTGTTGTTGAAGGGCATAGGTCGCACAGCAAGGGCTACAAGTAGTCCCAAAAGGAAGTACTTGCCATTCATACGTATCAGGGGATTTTGAGGTATCCATGTTGCGCCAGACGAAACGCAAGAGTGGCCTGTCTTCAGCTAAGACTCTCACCTGGTGGAACATGGCTTGTATATCACCTGATATGGCTACCTTGTACTGACGAAAACGAAGTAGTACTCCCAGTAGAGTTGGACCAAGGACTGGGCCAGGTCGCAGGTAATTGTTCAAGGAGATGCCCTGGAATTTGAAAGAACAGTTAAACACTAGCCTGTATTTCCTGTTCTGTTCAATCACATGATGAGGAAAATACCAAGATTCTTTACTGGCGCAAGTTTCTTCCTCTGTAAGCACTTTCACATAACCCGCTGATACCAACTTCTGTATAAGCTGGTCATGTACACCTGCAAGGTCAGGGTTTCTGGTAAGTCTCTTCTCTGTTCGACGAAGTGCAGGGGTTACAGATTCCTTGGTAGCTTCAAACTTTGGTGAGTCACTGGCACGCAGTAACGGTGTGGCAAATCGCTGGATTCCATCAACATCTACTTGTTCTGTTTTTCTCTCAAGCATCCCTAATGCTTCCATATCTTGCTTTGATCGAACCACCTTTTTCTCTGAATAAGGCAATATATCCATTTGCCACAGTCTTTCCACGTTATTCATAAGAGAACATTTCTTCTCTGTAGAGGTGAGGTAAGAATTGATTTCCCTTTGATGAGAGAGTTCTTTAGTGGGTCCTTGCAAGGTCCATCCAAGTAAGGTAAGTATTGCTGCTGGGCTTCCATCAGTGCTGGGGACAACAGGTTTCTGAGGTAGGATGAGGTCAGTGTAGTCAGATCCAATCAAGATCATTGGACGAGCCTGGGTAATGGTAGGTAAAGGCAAGTCCCGCAGGTGAGGATATCTGGATTGGAGCTCCCTGACTGGGTAAGTATACTCTGATAAACACAAGTTGTCAGCGCTGAATGCTCCGGTAATGTTGTATTTCTGGTCAGGACGGTCAGTGGAGGAGATTTGTAGGTCAACACTCTGTCCTGTACACCAAAAGGGATCACTTCGGATAGTTGTCAGCAATACTTTATCAGGTGAATTTGGCAATTCCAACTGTTTTACAGCTGGCTGGAGAATCATCGTTCGCATAGAACCATCATCAAGAAGAGCATAGGTTTCCATGACATCATTCGGCCCATGTAGAAGAACCTTTACAACTTTCAACATCACACTGGGAAACTTAAGTGGTTGATCAGCATACACTGTCTCTGTTTCAGTTCTCACTGTATAGACCTTGTCTGCTCCTTTCTGGACAAAATCATGTAATGCAGTCAAATGAAGGCCATCACACTCATGACAAGGTTTCTTTAGGGTACAGTTTTCTGGTTTGTGGAATCTTGCACACTTGTAACAGCGAGAGCCTTTCTTGATCCAGTCAGCAACTTGATCGCTTGACATCACAGAAAACTTTGGACATGTGTGGAGGAAATGGTCGTTATCGTTACAAAATGGGCAATACCGAAACTTGTCATGCTTTGAGTAATTCTGTCTTGAGGGGGTAGGAGCCGCCTTGCCTGTATTAGTGTTGAACACTGCTGTAGGTGGTGGATTCCTTGGTGCAGATTTCTCATGTCGTTGACGAGAGGTGACTTGACTGCTGGGTTTCTCAGATTTGACGGTTGAGTTTGATGCGGAAGCGGCAGCAATACGTTTCGCTTGCAGCCAGTTGGAGAAGTCAACCAGAGTATAGCTGCCACCATCTGGCGTGAGGATACCTCTATTCAAACAGTATTCAATGAAGTTATCTCTGTGTAGTGCAGGCAGTTTACTCATTAATCTGTCTACGTGTGAGCCACACTTCAACTCGTAGCTGTTGTCGCCATCGACAGATTGTAGAAGACCAACAAGTGAGTGCACAGATAATGCAAAGTTATCAAAACCCTCGCTATCACCATATCTGACCGTAGGTAAGTTCATAATGTAGTTCAACTCACTCTGTACCAGCTGTCGTGGTTGTCCATAACGTTCGCTCAGAGCTCGAAAGGCCATGGTGTAGGGGTTGACATGACTACGGTAAGCTTCTGCTAACTTTCTTGGACTTCCTCCAAGCTTGTCTAAGAGAACCTGGAACTTGTACTGTTCTGTAAGGTGAGTATGGATGTCGATAAGGTTTTTGAAGGCCATCTCCAAGCGTGCAAAGTCCCTCTCTTTTCCACTTGAAAACACCGGAAGATTTGGCTTTGGTATTCCATAAGAGGCTGACAGAACAAGATCATTGAAGCCTCTGTTGTGTGGTAGTTTAGGTGCACGTTCGGTGTACAAAGAATGTTCAGGTGTAGGCTGGTAAGGGGTACTGTAGTCTGGATAACGTGCTTGCTGAGTAGCATATGAAGCAGGAGGCATAGTTTGGGCAAAATGACTTCGAGGCACACGAGGCGTGGTTTCTTCAATAAATGCTTGTGGCATTTGAGGCATATTTTGAGCAAGAGGGGTCAGAGGCATACGAGACATACGAGGCATATGAGGCGTGGTTTCATCAATATAAGCTTGAGGCACATTAGACATAGGTTGGTCAACAGTGGCTTGAGGCTTATGAGGTTGCATAGTTTGAGCATTCAAAACTTGTTTGCTGGAGTATGATTGGTTCACAACAGTGACATCTGGTTCAAGTGGATATTTCAAGATATTTTCATTTTCATCATCAAAAGAGTGACAGTAATGATATGGCTTAGTCTCTTCAATATGTAGGTCACTTACCCCAGTTTGTATCATAGATGCTACGAGTTTGGCTTCCTTCATGTGAAACTCTGCCTCTCTCAGTTTTCTTTCTCTTGCAAGTTTTGCATTCAAAGCTTCCCTTTCCCTTGCTGTCTGTCGACTTATTTCTCTTGCTTCCTCTAGTTTCTTCTCCGCTTCTCGCTGTGCTTTACTTGCCATGTCGTCCAAACGATACAACTCAGCAGAAATTCTTTGTTCCTCATCAAGTTGTCTCTTCATTTCCAGGTATTCAGCTTGTTTCTTCTTGTATCGCAATTCTGCAGCCTGAGAATCACTCAAAACAGAAGTCAAAGACAGTTTACTTCCAACTGAATGCTTAGAAGTAACTCTGCTAGCTATAGAAATCCTATCTTCAAAAATTTGTCCTAACAGTCTATCACTCACAGACTTATTTTCCTCAACTTCAGGAGAATGGTAAATAGCAGGGTCACTCATGACATGAATATCAGGTGGTAAAGCTGTTAAATAGTCATTTAGGTAAGCTGGCACATATCTGGTACGAGTAGAACGACGAAGTACCTGTTGGTCCATGTTGTTCTCAATGTGTGCCATGTGGTCAGGTAGAGCACTTGTAAAAGGTGACATTCAGCATGTTTTCACATGTTATGGCTGTATCCGGCTCGCGGGACCATGAAGACAAGTTGTTTGGTGATATCTTGAATTTATTTCATGAGGCGGATACAACCTTTTGTAATGAAATTAGGAGGTGGATATAAGGCCACAACAGTCAGGCTCATTACTGGAGGCTGACATGTTGGAAAGTACCAAAATTTGGATTGGGAACTGAAAAGTGATCTGGTAATATAAAATAGGAAATGGAAAAGGATTTAAACGTAAATTAAATAGTTCTTCTCAAACATCTCTGGTATCATTCAGTACAGCTTGAGTAACTCTACTCCAAACATTGCTTCAACTTCACGTGCACACTGCGCGAAATTCACGTTCAAATCGATTCGTGTACATTCTCAGATGTCAATCAGAAATTTCAAGCAAGTAACCAACTAATTATTTTCGTTTTTACTTCATAGACTTCATCACATCTATCTTGAATATATATGAAATAAAGATGAACAATTGTAAATAAAAACGCTTATGAGATGTTTTAAGACAACCTATACTATTTTAACTAGCCATTCAATCCATGACCAACTATCTATTGGCGTTAAGTGAAAACCGTGGCTGCACGGACGTTGTTCATTTCATCTTGTGATGCACGGACATTATGAATGTCATGTTGTCAAGCTGATTTTCTAACTTCACGTGCTGCACACAATAAAAAACACGTGGTTTCAAGGAGGTCGCCAAAACGGAGAGGTCTGATGTTTCAAATAATAATACACCTAATACGTGTTTCAAGGTCTGTTCGGAGCGAAATAAAGGTGAGTTACATCGTATGTTACACTAATTCATTTGCTGTCTAACCTTATTTGATATTGCATGTAAAACATCTATGAGTATGGATAATGTTATATGCCGTTTTCAAGTGACTGATCAAACGAAGTATCAACACGTTCACGATATTGTTTTATTCAGAGTACCATACAGCTTTGTTCAAATCGTAATATTGATTTGCACCATATTTTTGTATGTCATTTTCAACAATAAATAGCATGCTCATCACACTCGATGTTCGATAATCAATATGGAGTGTTAAATTAAAATCGTCGATTTTCTTGCTTTCAAAATTGGTATTTTAATCATATAGATATTTCGTAAATATACTGCTATTAAAGATGCATCAATTGTTTCATAATATTCTATTTTGCCTTTGTATGTGCCAACATACCATACGTGCGGATAAAAGGTCAAATAATTTCACTCAACTTGCATATTCATCCCCATTTGTCAAATGTATGTAATTACTAGCTGGTTTCCAACTAAATCGAGCAACGTCATTATACATGTTTAGAAACCTAAAGTACACGTCCTATTTTCATGTACAGTAGTTATATGACCTATTCAACATAATAAACCTCAATTTGTCCTTATGAATGTTTTGTAAATAAATTTTCAAAATTACGTTGGACTAATTGGCGCGATTCAATCCCGGTGCATTGTCCGGTTTTCGATCAGAAAACACTACTTTTAGCTTTACATCAGCTTTACTGAGTCGACTATCATCAAAATGGTAATTTTCGGCAAGTCAGTATAATAATACCATTTATAACGTTTGGCATATGTGAGCCCCCAACGACACAATGGATGAACATTTCAGTCTGGTAATAACACTTTTGCTTGTTTCAGGGACAACCGAACGAATTTAGCTGGAGTCGTCTTCAAAAATAAGGTTTTATTGAATGCTTCAGCAAATTGACGATCAGATTGATTGCTTGAAAAGGGATTATTCTATGTTACTGACTTTTCACCATTGTTTTGTGACATTTCCTGCAGTTGAAGAAAGGACCACCATGGATACTGTACGCTGATTTGTGAACTTTTGTGAACATTTTAAAGTTTTACTTTCAATTACGGATATGTTAATAAACGAAGTGATTGATTGTATTTGTAACAAGGATCGATATTCGATAACACGACTATTTGTGTGAACATGTAATATGAAATTAAAATGATGGTAAATAAATTATGTGGATTCTGTCTCATGTTTTCTTTCATAAACACGTATTTTCGATCTTTGATATTCTTTAAATCAGCCTATTTGTCATATTTTGTGTAAACTAACTGAATATATTGGCATAACAAAACTGACTCAATAAATTATTTAAAGAATGTCGAAAGACACAAATAGAGGCAAAGGGTCATTTAGATCCGTAAGCCGAGGGTAAGTTTTTTTCGAGGTGCGATATGGTGAACATGGCGAGGCGAAGCCGAGACATGTTCACCATATCGAACCGAGAGGTCGGTTATCACGAGGTTGGTTATCTGATAACCAACCTCTTGATAACCGACCTCTCGGTAGCTTGGAGGTCGGTTATCTAAAAATAACTACCTCTGATATTGACCTGATAACCACACCACGTGGTGTATATAGACATACACACAACAAAGTGTCAGTATTTAGAGGTACTTTAATACAGGTATCTAATATTTTCCCATCTTATCTACAGTCTATAGGAGTCGATTCCTAGATTCTGAAGGAATTTCAAATAGTTTTTCTATCTTATCTCCAGTCTATAGGAGTCGATTCCTAGATTCTGAAGGAATTTCAAATAGTTTTTCTATCTTATCTACAGTCTATAGGAGTCGATGATAGTTTCATCTAATTAAAAGTTAGTTTTATCTAATTAGAGGATAGTTTAATCTAATTTGATGATAGTTTTATCTAATTAGAGGATAGTTTAATCTAATTAGATGATAGTTTCATCTAATTAGACGATAGTTTCATCTAATGAAGTTTTTTTAAAATGTCTAATTAGATGATACTTTAGGTCTAAGTAGATGATACTTTCGTCTAATTAGATGATATTTTCGTCTAATTAGATGATACTTTCGTCTAATTAGATGATACCTTCGTCTAAAGGAACCAGTGACTTCTGAAAGGGTTATGATTACCTTTTAACATGCTCAGCTTACGTGGCAATTAAATGGGTTCTTAGATTTTGTTGAGTTGAACATATAGTTAAGAAATAAAGTTCGCTGTACCCCACCCAATGTGTTTTATGATGAAGTATAGTTTTTCCCTGAACTATTATAGTTAAAGCACGAGGACGTTATTTCTTTTCTAAGATGCCAAATGATCAGATACAGGTAACATTCTGCTTCCAATAATTTGGAAATAAGAATATTGTTTACATTCTTTATATTAAAGGGCCACAATGCGCTCGCGGGTTCATGAATTTTTTGTTGGCAAAGCTTAATTAGCCAAGCGTAACGAGGTCGGAAATCTCAATCAGCGTGACCACTACTCAGCGATGTTTGTTTTGCGCAGCGCCCTACTCGCGCGGTACTCAACCGGATACGAGATTGTTTATAAGTCGAAACAATATGGCGTTGTTCAGACATATCGAGCTGTCATGGGACCCGGTAGACCTCGACTGTTAACCGACTCGGCGAAGAAAAGACGTGCCACCGCCAATAACCGAAGACATTATTCCTCTATCTTGGAAAATCTGCGGAGAAGTGGAATAGAATTCGTGCCAACATTGGAATCGAAACCAGCGATTTCATTCGCCACCTTTTGGACGTCCACGATTCTTTGTGTGGTTGTGACAAGTAAGTTGAAATCAAGCAAAAATATTTTTATACTATATGATTTAATCTTCAGATTTTGGTTCAAACATTTTCTCACAAGTACAGTACAGATAGTTTGTCATACAAAAAAGAATAATTGTTGCAAAAGTTGCAGACAACTGAAAATAAGAATCATAACAACAGAAGTAAAATTGAATGGAATTCTGCACTGCAAACAAATATCAGATAATGACTGGAAATATATAGAACATAGAATTCTAATAAATTTCAATAGGTTACATGTAGTATTATTCACAGATGCATATCAATCAATAAATGTTACAGCATTCAGAATTAAATTTGATTGAAACTAATATTAATTTTGTTCTTTCTGTACAAGTAGAGTTGAGAGTAGAGCTGGATCAAGTCTAAGCGTGATGGCGGAACGTAATTTGTCAACTTCAAATGTTTGCTGCTGTCATAAAAGTTGATGTTCATTGTCCCACCGCTAATTTTGACCGACTGCAGAAGTTGAAAACCATGGAAAGGAGTACACGCTTTATTGGTTGCGATGTAAGAGTTCAAACGTCTCAGGCTAATCGACGTTACGTTACCATTGGCACACTTGATCACGAGGATGCGGCGTGTAACAGCGGAAACGTCATTCGAAAAAACGTTATAAAAAAACTATACCTTTATTGTCTGAGAAATTAAAGTACTTATTTTTCAATTGTTCTAACTGCTAGCCATCTTAGAATACGCAAGCAATAGTCGTACCGTAACATTCGAAAAGAAATTGTATAAACAATACTGTATATGAATCACAGGCACAATTGCAAACCAATATTTCGTAAATATAATTACCAATATTTCGTAAATATAATGAATGCTTACACTGTACATGTGTATTAGCAATCGGTGAATTTATAGAAAAACAGTTTAAAACAGCTTTCAACTCCCAGATCTCATATAGAAAAAATAAAATTTTCGAAGAAATTACGATGATTAAATATATAATATATATATATAACTTCACCGATTGCTAATCGGTATATATATATATACACCTTAAAAAGTACTATTTTCTTCTTCGTTGTCAGTTGAGAGATTAAGGTAATTCAAAACCTTCACAGGTTCCTAGTTTAGCCGTTTTCAACATTTTATATTTTTGCCATTTTGTACACAAGCGACTCGAGATCTTACTATATTTTAAATCTCCTCTGCCCTTTCCGCCTTTTCAATATCAATTTCAGGCTAATTAGAAATGACGATTAGAACTTGCAATTGTGTGTCTAAGGTTTTGGGTTTAACGAACGTTCCCCAGCTTGCACCATTGTACTGTACTGTTTAGACACATGCGTGCGTCTAACGAGCGATCCACCCCCTGGAACCCTGTACTGCAGGGTTCCAGTGATAGTGGTTTTGTCCAGCCAGAGATGCAGTGATAGTGATCGGATTAACGAGGATATTTGCTGTATGTGTGTACAAAATACAGCTGTAAAGCAACCTATGGGTAATACACAGTAGGGCAAACTGACCGAGGTTCGGACAGTGTTCCGATCTAAATACTTTCGCTCGTTGTATTTTCGATATTTGACTCTTTAACAGCCAACAACAAGTGGTGAAAGTCGAGAATGGGGTTATTGTTCAAAATTCCAAACACTATATTCGTTAATTATATGAATAAATATGTAATTTAGCAGTTTTAGGCGAGTATACCAATTCGACCAAGGTTCGGACAGTTTTGACCTTGGTTCGGACAGGGTCGCCCAAGGTTCGGACAGTTTTGACCTTGGTTCGGACAGGGTCGCCCGAAGTTCGGACACTCCGTTACCAACCCTGCATGGACACAGAAAGGGTGACAGATAGATTGCAGTGAGATATTAGTTTCAGCCTAAAATATTCTTTTAGTAGTTTAGGAAAGTAAATGGTAAGAAAGATAACTAATTACATCTATTCTGATGCAGGTAAGACCTTGTTTGTGTCGCCTGTAAGAGCTCTGAACGATAAGAATAGCTCACGTTTTCTATTTATTCAGAAAAAAATTCACCTTTACCATGGGCGTTGTTACGTTATCATTTGGTTACTACTTGCTCACAATGTAATACACATGCATGAATGTAGAATTGTCCGAAATTGAACGGAAATATTTAGAAGCCAACGGAGTGTTACACTTTGCTCTGTTTTTGCGTCAGCTGTAACTTGAAAGTGTCCGAAGTTCGGGCGACTTCGGGTGGTGTCCGAGCTTAGGTCAGTTTGCCCTACATGATTATGACTGATGGCAAGCTGAATCTTTGGCCCATCCATATGTGTATTTACTTTAACCTTTGCTGATGCATGTGTTTATGACCATGTGGTTTATTAGTCGGGGTCGTCACAATAAAACATTTTTTGAATATGTATGCAAATACTATGCACCATATCGACCATATTATAGGATTAACACGAACTTTAGCCTACAGTAACCACGTTGTATAATTTTTGGGGATATGTGCTTATTCTGTGTAAACTTATACTGTACATACCTAGCAGTGTTTGTGATCAGTACAGATTGTATAAATGTGCAGTGATCGTGATTTGTACGAAATTAGTAATTACTTCAACTTGAGCATCAGAATCGATGATTAATTGAATTTCAAAAGAGGAATTTGTAATCAATTTCCAGTCAGGCATAATTTCCAATTGCTTTTTTAATCAATTATTATTCATATACTGGCTATAATTCTCTGTCTAACATAATGCTACTAAAGTAACTTGCCGATAATTTTCTCAATATTTAACTTACCAACATTAGAAAAAATTAGGGATTCACTGATGCAAATGCATGAACTATGCTTACATGGAAGTAATGATTTGTGTCGATGGATTTAGATATTTTCATCAACCGATGTACTAACGTCCGTAATCTCCGATCACTATCACTTCCTCTCTCGCTGTACAAAATCACTATCACTGGAGCCCTGCAGTACAGGGTTCCAGGGGGTGGATCCATTGGTGGCATGTCGTGGTATCTTTGATGTCGGGAACATACACATATATACATGTAGTGTAATTGTCATCTCCTCGGAATATGGCAATGTATTGATTGGCTTAATTTTGCTATAGAATATAGAATACTGTTGATGTCGTTTCACTCTTTCTTTCATGACTCCAGTTTAAAACGTGTACAAAGTATCTGTTATCCATTTTTTCATAATAAATAAGCTCAGAACTTTATACAAACGAAATTATTGTCAATTTTATTTGATCTCCATTGGCCGCGTTTTCCAAGAAATGATTGCCTTTTATGTATCACCCACTCTGGAAAAAAAAGTGTCGCTTAGGCTGGGCGCTAACTACGTCCGTAGTCTAACATTTAACAATTTAAAATAATATTTATATCTGAAAACAATATTGAAATATGCAGAAAATTCTTACAGTCTCCTTTTCAATATTTAATAAAATAGTGATATTTTCAGAGTAAATACTTTTTTCCGAGTCTGAGTGTAAGACAAATGCTGGGCGCACACTAATGATACAAAACACCACACTGTGATACAAAATAGATGCTGCATCTATTTTATCGTACGTCATAGGTCGAGTTTACACTACGATCGTTTTTTGGATGCGATGCGTTAAAAATAATCGCACAAGAACTCAACACGTTATTTTCAATGAGTTGTCATACACTACGTCCATTTTTTTCATGCGATGCGATGCGATGCGAAGAAAATAGAACCTGTTCTATTGTATTCGCATCGCAGTCAAAATCGCATTGGAATTCCCTATATGACGTCATATTTTCATTATCTGAAAGGGGTATTCCAACCACGTGTAGACAAAGAAGTCATTAACAATTAAGCCACCAGATATCTGTACATACATACATACAAACCTTCAGACCTGTATACATACATACATACATACATACAAACCTTCAGACCTGTAACAAACATACATACAAACCTTCAGACCTGTATATATACATACATATAAACCTTCAGACCTGTATACATTACATACATTGCATACATACATACATACATACATACATACATACATGTGTGCATATATATATCGACACGTACATACATACATCAGATTCTATACATAAAATATTTACATACACCCATTGTACCAACACTTACAGTAATTACATACATTCAAACGTATACATGTACATACATTATAACATATGGGACTAAACAACCGAACTTATGATATTCGCATTAAAATCGCATGCAAGACGCGTGTAATGTAAACTCCCAAATCGCATGCGTCAACGCAATGCGATTTATTCGGATGTAGTGTAAACCCTGCCTTACTGAGTAACTGAAAAGTACATGTACTGTCATCATCAAATCAAATCATTTATATTTCATATAAAAATAATCATTTGAATGTCATAAAATATCTTTTTGTGTGTATCAACTGAAGGCATATTTCCCTACTTTTTCACCCATAGAATGTTATAAGGCCATTTTTTAATCTCTGAAGTTAATAGTTTTCCCCTGCCTGGTTCTGTTGCGTAGAAAGTCCGGTTTGTGAGGAAGTTCTTCAACTTAGCACCATTAGGTCGAACACGTATCTGGAACCACTCCATGTAGATTCCTCTCACGTCGATCTTAGAGAACAACTCTTTTCCTGCTTTAAGGGCTTCATACTCGTGACTTTCCACGTCGATCTTTATAAAGGCTTTCTGGAAGTCCACAATAGGTAGAATGTCATCCAGACGAACTGTTCTTATGATGTTGGCGTTGTAGTCATCTGTGATGTTCACGTTAGAATTTTGAGCTGGTTTAATTTGCGTCCCTCCCACATTGCCGGGAGCTCTTTTGAAGCTTACAGTCCTGTAACTATCGGAGAGTGCGGTGAAGAGGATGGTCACTCTGTCGGTCAAGTTGTTCTCCTGGACTGTCTGACACAACCGCAGTACATTCTCAACCAGAGGGTCCACAGCCACCACGTGTCGACCCATCTTGGCTGCCACTAGACTGTAGGTCCCCAACTGAGATCCCAGATCCAGGAATCCCATGTTCGAATCTCCTCTGAGGTACCTCTCCATGGTGTTCACCCCGACCGAATCCCACATGCCAGAACGCTTGATGGATCCTGACACGTAGACATCATTCTTTATTTCGTGTATGAACATATTGACCACTCCGAACATGGTTCGAAGTTTTGCTGAGTTGAAGTTTTGCCTTTTTGCACAGAATCCTGGCACACGTACAAACTTTCCCCCCTTCCAGCGATAAACCTTTGTTTCCATTGATCTCGGTTTGCTTCCTGTGTTCTCTTTCCTCGATTCCTGCTGTTCAGATGCAAGCTTAGTCTTGTGCACGGCGGACCTCTTGGTGTAGTGCCTATATGTGCTCCCGACTGCCACGCTACAATATCTTAACAGCAGAGTGACAGTATAGTAAGATGACAATCCTATAATTAATATCCATAGGATTCGACTCTTCCTGAAGGCACTCGTCATGTTGACGAACTACCACATGTGCTAGGCTATCATCCAAAGAATTCTTTCTAATGGCTGATTTGTTTGTTATTGTTTCTTAGGCGACCTGTTCAGCCAGGCGTTGTTGCCAATTGACTAGATGAAATCAATGAGTACAGCCGATGGAGACAGCATTCTGTGTGAAAGGGCAAAACGTCAACAGTAATATGCAGTGGCAGGGTTGGGTATATCGTAATCACTTACTATGTTATTACGCTCAAGGTAAAAAAAACAAAAAAAACGCAGGGTCATATAACCCGTAGATCAAATGTGATCATGTGCACTTATCTATTTTGCATAGCAACCCTTGTTTCTGCAGGAAATCGAATATTTTATCGACTGTGACATCGTGCATAATTGATATCACGCCTTTGAAGAAGACAGAATCATATGATAAACAAAGCAACTATGACAGTTGAGTATGTGGATAAAACGTCGTGATTTACATGTAGTTCTAAAAAAACACTTACTTGTGTTATGATTACTGCACAGCAGTTATCTTTTGGGCGAGCTTGAAATAAAAAAAAAAAATATGTTTGATTCAGACTAAATGGGCTTTAAATTATGAATATGAAATGTAAATCAACGGTGATAACTTAATGCATGAAACCCGGTCTAGGTTCTTTTTCAGAAATGAATACGCCCTGGAACTGAAAACAGTTGAAAGCTTAAACGGAAAAAAATCTCTTGTGTACTTCTGCATAGCTACGTGTGAGAAGCGTTCATTCATGGCCAGATATAACTTCTGTAATTTCATGATCTTACTTGCTTCATCTTGATTTAACTTTACTAAGCTTTTCTAAACAAGAGTATATGAGAAATAAAACAGCACGATGTTGTGATCGAACACATGGCGATTACATGATGAACGTTAATCATCCTCAAAGTATAGGTAACATTAATTAATAAAATAGCTATTTGTATACAGCTAAGAAGTTGTCTGTCTAAACTGCTACACTGCGTGGTTGTACTTAATTCACATTTATTGTAACGTAGAAGTTTCTAGTAGAGTCACTATTCTTGGTATTTCGAACTTGAGAGGTTATTGACTCTGGTGATATGGATTAAAATTATACAATATAGAACAATTTATTACCCATATGATTGAAAATAATCGAGTTGATATTTTCGATATGACCACATGTGGACGTATCACGTTTGTGTAGCAACCATTGTTTCAGCGCGATGTTCCGTATTTCAGTATCTGTGACGTCATAAAACAATTGTTTGTGATGTCACTGTACCTTGACGGCTCTAGAGAAGTGAGCAGTTCCTAACTAACTTTAATGGGCGATAAAGAAAACATTACTTGAAAGTGTGCCATATGGCTTTATGAAACTCGTGCATATGTGTGTTTAACCCTCGCTCTCGCTGGAGAAATATGCATGTACAACAATTTCACAAAAGACAAATGACACACTTCCTCGGGTAATAATCTCTATTACTCGCAAGTGAAGATAACAGTGTTTGATACATTTATAATAATTTTGTTATTACAGATTATGTAAAAACATCGCGTTCTTCCGATTGACCTGACATGAGGTCATAATGATTTGAATTTAATGTCACACTTCATTCAGCTTGATTGAAGCAAAAAATAGATAGAATACTAAACTCGGTCCCGTCTACTTACAGGCTTATGAAACTCGTAAATGGTATCGCTTTAGCTCTTTAGATACCAAACCACTCACTCGTTTCATAAATATGTTATTAATCAGAACATAGTTTATCATTCTCTCTATACCCAACACGGTGACTTGTTATTTTGAGATATTTTAATTCGTGTATCTATACTCGATATCAAACTATGCTACCGCTAGCGGGTGATATCGCAAATACCCAATCACGCTAGTGTTGCTATTTTCACTGTTAACTAGAGCAATCTTTATAACATGATCAGCCTAAACATCAAGTCGGTTCTTGGATTTTGTTAAATTGAATCTATAGCTAGTCCGCAATGTTCTAACCTTAAATTCGGTAAGGGAGTGTATAAACAATACTGTTTATGAGTTAAGAGTTTGGATTTAACGCCCCCGAGCTAGTGACTGTATTATTGCTGGGTCAATTGCGTGCCTCTAACGATCCATTGGTGCCATGTCGTGGTATCTTTGATGTCGGAAACGTTAACAAATGTAGTGTCAGTGTCATGTCCTCGGGATATCGCATGTTATTGATTGAGTTAAGTGTGCTGTAGATTACAAGTGAGGAATTAATACAGTTGATGTCGTATCACTCTTTCTTTCAAGAGTCACGTTAACTTCTAAGGTATTTTTTCTGTGTTTTGCTACACTTATTTATTAATGGCTATCATTCTATATTCGTCTTTGTCTGTGGTTGGTATAACCTTCCAAATTGCTTTAAGCGTGCATGTTTGAATACAAAATAATACAAATTCTCTGTTATTTATTTATTCATAATAAATAAGCCCAGAAATATATACAAACGATATTATTGTCAATTCTATTTGATCTCCATGAGCCGTGTATTTCAAGAAATGAAATGATAGCCCTTATACATGTATGTATCACAGACTCTATTATTCTGGAGCACGGGGGTGTAGTGGTTAGTACGCTGGCCTCTCACGCTGACGACCCGGGTTCGAATCCCGGTCGAGACACCAAAGATTTGTGACTTGGATCAAATACTGTGTTGTGTCCTTGGGCAAGGCACTTCATCCACATTGCACTCAGTCAACCCAGGAATACAGGAAGTACTGACGACGCGCTTAGTAGCAGCTTAAAAGTACAATTCCTTCAGGGTAATAATTGCAGCGCTTTGAACATACCTTAGGGTGTGGAAAAGGCGCAATATAAGTATCCAATTATAGATAACACATATTAAAAAAAAAATGTGAGCAATATGGACCTCGATCATGATCAGGTATGGTTAAATTGCATGAGATCAGTTGCAGAATATATGGGGAGATTAAATCGCAAGACATTATTTACAATGTATAAGGGACATTAAATCATATGAGATCAGTTACAGAATACAGTCTGACCCCGTTTTTCCGCACGATTTGGTTACAGTTAAAAATTCGTCCGGATAGTGAGGTGTGCGGTTAAGCGAATCGTCATTTGTAAAGAAAACATAATACTACCGTGAGGATGACCGGGTTTCCGGATAAACGAGGTTTGATTATATAAGGGAAGGGAAAACTCGCACGACATCAGTTAGAGAATATAAGCCAACTTGAAGGATAACCAATCCAGAAAGGCTTTACCGAAGGAACAGAATGTAATATACCAATGTTTTATTTCTCACCGGGCAATAACAAATATTTTCCCGGCTACTGAAACGTTTTACCTGTCAAAACAAAGATAGTTTACGCCACGGGTGATATGCACGACTGAAACAGACATGTACTTCTACCAAGTCTCAAGAATCCAACCTTACTCCATTTTCAATTTTGAAAATTATGATGCTGCTGTTTCTAAAATTCCAATTCAGTATATTGTATTCTTGGCCTCAGGCCCATATACAAGTAAACATAGATGACATACATAATACATCAGTATATACATCGGTAATGGAAATTTACACATACGAAAAAATTATATTATGGTTTTTCTTTCGTTTTTTCGTTTCTAATAGAAATGGCATGTTTGCTGAATTTACACAAATTAAAAACAGTTTTGGCATTAGTGTCCGCCATAAGTATACAGAACATTTCAAAGTTACAGTTATGTATGTATTTCTTTGGTAAATATTGCTGCCTAATATCATTTTACAATGTACATTTCAAGATGATATGAAATTCGTCTTCTTTAACATTTAAGCTACACAATTTACAAATTCGATGTTCTTTAGGTATATTATTTCGACATCCAATATCCATCTGAAGTTGGGCTCCACCAGTTCGGAGTAACGCTAAATACCGCCGCAATTTTGGATGTTGGAAAATTATGACATATGTTTCTGGAAAAGGATTATGTTTATATAATAGGTAATTATCGTATCTAGTACTCTCGTTCAAAGTTGAATGCCATTTCTGTACAGAAATATCTCTAAGTCTCATTTTTATTGCGTTTATAAATAATTGACAATGTCCAACATGCCGTCGTCCGTTTTAAATGAAGGTGTAATAGGAGATTGAAATGGGCCGTTCACTGTCTTGCATGTTTTTGACTTCCCACGACAATGTTGCGTCAATGAATTAAGCAGGTACATTATGTCAACAAAATATTTTATTAACTTCAAGCTTTATAAACTTTCACTTAAATACCAATTCGAAGATTATGTCAAAACAATTTTGAACTGAAATTCAGCACCCTATACAGACACAAAACTTACAAGTATCATACCTGATGAATTGAATTGAGTATACCTTTTCACATGCAAAATATATGCTCATAAAAGCGATTCAAAATTTACTTTATCCGGCAGCAGATTTCGCCTCTGACTTTATAGAAAATATGGCATATTTCGTATTGCCCTGTAGTTTATAACACAAGTATTAGTACCATCGGGAACAAACATAACCAATATTGTTACTCGTAGCTATATATTGATGTTGCATTTAGAGGAGGTTCAAGAAGTTGTTTTTTTCAATTCCGTATCATTTAAACCTCACATGAAAAGCATTCTATTCCATATACCATCATCTTCATGTAACAATTTCCTGGAATCTTGAACTATTACACGGTAGATATATTCATATAATGAGAACCATCCTGTTGTTAGATTACTAGCTTTATTACAGTTAGTTCTTTATGCTAGTTTGATAATTAGTTCAAGGATCCATTGATGGCTGATTGAAATGAAATGTGAGAGGAAACAGACTCCATACCAATTGTCTCGATATATAAAATTTGAAGTTCATTCGACTGTGTCTTAGATAGCCAATACACATTGGGCATGCCGGGTATACATATTTTATTCATAATGAAACGGATTGGGAACAAGTTACCCAACTTAGCACACCCTCTCCTTGATAGTTCCAATACATAACATTGCATTCTAAAACATTAATGAATATTAGATATCAACATTCATTTGAATATAAGATTTAAACAAACCTTGTGCTTATGTGTGCGCTTGTCGAAAATTAGGGTGACAGTGATGGTTTTGGCCCTAGCTAACATCACTGACTGCCAAATGGCGTCCTGCGATGGTTGCGTGTCGTCCTAATGACATATTCGCTATAACACACCCATCCACACAAACATACATAAAAATAATGAACACATATAACACACCCATCCAGCCATCCCCAACTCCCCCCCCCCCCCCCCCCCCCCCCCCCCCCCACACACACACAAACATCCAAAAAAGTAATGTACACACACAAAGAAACATAAAAAATAATGTACACATATAACCGTACATACCAATCGGATGCATTTGTAGAATTATACATTTATGTTAATTTCGCATAAAAATATTCATATGATAGTCATAAAATTTAGTTGTATGTATATCAAGGTATATTTCCCTACTTTTTAATCCACAGAATGTCATTCGGCCACCTTTTAATCTCTGAAGTTAAAACTTTACCCCTGCCTGGTTCTGTTGCGTAGAAAGTCCTGTTTGTGAGGAAGTTCTTCAACTTAGCACCATTAGGTCGAACACGTATCTGGAACCACTCCATGAGAATTCCTCTCACATCGATCTTAGAGAACAACTCTTTTCCTTCCTTTAGGGCTTCATACTCGTGACTTTCCACGTCGATCTTTATAAAGGCTTTCTGGAAGTCCACAATAGGTAGAATGTCATCCAGACGAACTGTTCTTATGATGTTGGCGTTGTAGTCATCTGTGATGTTCACGTTAGAATTTTGAGCTGGTTTTATTTGCGTCCCTCCCACATTGCCGGGAGCTCTTTTGAAGCTGACAGTCCTGTAACTATCGGAAAGTGCGGTGAAAAGGATGGTCACTCTGTCGGTCAAGTTGTTCTCCTGGACTGTCTGACACAACCGCAGTACATTCTCAACCAGAGGGTCCACAGCCACCACGTGTCGACCCATCTTGGCTGCCACTAGACTGTAGGTCCCCAACTGAGATCCCAGATCCAGGAATCCCATGTTCGAATCTCCTCTGAGGTACCTCACCATGGTGCTTACCCCGCCCGAATCCCACATGCCAGAGCGCTTGATTGATCCCGACACGTGCACATCATTCTTGATATCATGTAAAAACATTTTGACCACTCCGAATGCGGTCCGAAGTTTTGCTGAGTTAAAGTTTTGCCTTTTTGCACAGAATCCTGTAATGCGTACAAACTTTCCTCCTTTCCAGCGATAAACCTTTGTTTCTCTTGGTCCTTGGTGTTTATCTGTGGTCTCTTCCTTCGGTTCCTTCTGGTTAGATCCAAGCTTTATCTTGTGCACGGCGGACGTGTTGGTGTAATGTTTATACTTGTTCATGACTGCTAAGCTACAATATCCCAACAGAAGAGTGGCAGCGTAATAAGAGGAAAATCCTATAATTAATATCCACAGGATTCGACTCTTCCTGAAGCCACTCGTCATGTTTAAGAACCACCACGTGTGCTAGACTATCGTTCAAGGAATGCTTATGTTGAGATTTGAGGAAAAATCTACTGCAAGGTGTAACCTGATTATAGGGCTGATCTGTTTGAGATTGTTTCTTAGGCGACATGCTCTGTTAGCTTTGTTGCCAATTGACGAGATCAAATCATGACTACAGTGTACAGTGGACGGTGACAAGCAGTGGCAGTATTGAGTTTCATTCAGGGGACATGAAGTCAGTTATGTGAAGTACATATCCATGTCCTGGTTAATGTATCACAAGAACAGTCGGTTTGAATTGAATCTTTGTTATATATATTATTCTCTTTGAAGAGAAATTAACCAGTGGTGGAAATACTGTCTTTCATACACGGGATCATATTCCGCCATTTTAAATAAAATATATATATATATATATATATATATATATATATATATATATATATATATATATATATATATATATATATATATATAATTTTGATAATTCACCATTTATTGTAGGTGTATATATATATATCATTTTGGTTATTCACCATTTATTGTAGATAGATATATATATATATCATTTTGATAATTCACCATTTATTGAAGATAGATATATGTATATCATTTTGATAATTCACCAATTATTGTAGATACCACGGAGCCATGCTTCACGTGACTGTGTATATAGATTAAGGATCTGGAACACAGTCTAGACATCCCTGAGCAAGTCTAGATCTCTCTTTAAATACATTATCAGCCAGGAAATGAAAAGTGGGACTGTACAGCCAATCAATGTTAATTAGATGTTATATCATAAGAATAAAGTATAAAGATATTCAATTGATTTTGATTCACAAAGTTTTATTTATATCTGACTTAGGGGTCATTAAGTCAATGAGTTGGCTTTAATACATGGGATCATGATGTATATATCAGATGTATATAAAAATACAATAATATGATATATTCAATCCACAAATATAAAAAAGGTCTCATCAGGTGAATGATAGATACGACGAACTTGTCTTATTCTACTTTTCAAAGCCTTTCACTTACTCAAGTCAAGCTGTTGTAGCCAGAGAAATAAGGGTTATGATGAATGCATGTTACACTGTTACACTGTAGAGTTATTTTCAGGGCTAGCATATATAAATAGGCGGGTTCTACGACCCTAAGCCCTATATCTGTTCGCAATAAACAAGTTGCAATGAAATGTATTTGTATTCCGCATTCCACTTCTGAATGCCCTTCTAACTCAAATCAAACGGAGTAAGCAGAGAAGGCAGAACTATGATGAATGTATGTTGGATGTTTACTCTACGGGTGGTGCAGTTTATATTTATATAAAAGTAAATATTCATGTTTTATGCTTTACACTTTACACACACACATATTACTACGGCCTTGAATACATACTTACATTCTTGGAAATACCTATACAATGGTCGAAATTAGCTCACCGTATTAAAGAAGATTGATCCAGTCAAAAGCATCTGATGTTTACTTTTTTCTTTATAAATATAATCCGTGAGAACCAACACCGACAACCCCAAGAACCGCATCGACAGGTTGGAATATGAAGTTATGATGGGAGAGACATCCCGACAATTTAACGTTAGACTCAAAGAACATAAATCAGCACAACATCGTAAAGACTCCTTCACACTCAATTGATTTTGATTCACAATGTTTTATTTATATTTGACTAACGGGTCATTAAGTCAATGCGTTGGCTTAATACCTGGAATAAGTAGTCATGCTTTACAGAAAGTATGAATATACAATGCATTGTGTTGTCGTGTCATTGCTTACATTGATTTTTTAGTTTCTATGAAGCATGTTTTCTCATAGTATGTCTATCATTTCATATAAGATAAAATCAATGTTTAATGCTTATTCAATTGGATTGAAGGCAATACCAATGGAAGAGTAAGCATATGCACAACATCGTAAAGAGGCCTTCACATCCTATCAACCTGCAAACCACCTTCATCATTGCATCAAACATCCACGATTGGTGACGACAAAAACTCTTAGAATCGATCACCTTCAAACGATGGGTACCCCCGATTTATAGGGGGATCAATGAGTAGAGAGTGCCTGGCAAAGCATGTCTACTGTAGCAACATCATCATTGCTTTGTTCATCAATAAGACTCGAATCAATTACCCATCCAATCGATTGTAACAACAGCTTCATTGCTCACCTTTATTTATCAAATTCGTTTATCAAATAATCCCAAGTTTACCTATAGTATATACATACCATTACATTAAAACTCTGGATGCATCTTTCAAATATAAATATACCTTGTAAATCTTTTAGTCAGCATTCACTCGAGGTGGGGGGGGGGGGGGGGGGGGGGGGGGGGGTGGTAAGGAACAGCAAGGATTAGATGAAGTTTATTTATTTATATTTTAAATAAATGCAATTTCAAATTCATATGTACATTTTATATATCGAACAAAGGTGGTTAATACACCGTATTCTGTTTATATATAGCTAAGAATGTAAGGTGTAAGGTGAGACTGGATAAGTCATAGAACTTGGTATTCTTAAAATTTGTCTTTCGTTTTTTCGTTATTCGCATGACTTTGCATGACAGAATCCCACAATACCATTGAACACGAACACTGGTTGATGCAGCACATATACATTGTATAGCGAGTATCACATTACAAAGTAAGATTCGAACAATACGCGCATGTACCCTTTGTAAATTACATATTTATATGATATATGCACGATATGCTGCTATCTTGGTTCTTACTGCCAGTTTTATCGAAACTGTTCGAAACGGTAATTACACAGAATTCCACAGTTCACTGTCTGTAAAACATCCCCAGACCATCAGCTATGCGGATTCCAAAAATGACTTTGATAAAGTTAAAGTTATCTTTCTTGACAGTACCAACGCCTTTGATACAGTCTGGCATGAGCTCGAGGTGCTTCTCTTGAAGCTCTTACTGGGACCTATATGGAATAATCCTAGATAGACATGTCAAGCAGTGTTATTGGTCAACGGACCTCAATCAGACCGGTTTACCTTCGACAGAGGAATGAAACAGGCAAATGTACTATCCGCAAAACCATATCTAGTCTACATTAATGACATCGGACATGGTCAAAATAGGAGATATGCTTATGGTCCTCCATAGTGTATGCGCATGCGCAGAACCGACGCAAGTAGACGATATTTGTCTCATCAGTACAATCACATCCTATCTTCAGGACATGGTAAATCTTTGTGAGACTTCCTGCAAAAGATGTAGATTCACCTACTCACCTCGACGTAGTGTCCCTTTAAGTGCAGACACATGCTGTTTGGTAACTCAAAGAAGACTGTTTGCAAAATAATACTCTTGGGAAAGGATATAAAAATACAGAAACAATCAAACATGTTGGTGTGACACTTACTTCACACTTCAACCTCGACAGGACACTTAGTGCAAGCTGAACAATGAAATCTTCAATGATGAAACTAATGAAGTCCTGATGCCACAGCAGAGGTTTAGACCCTAAAATAAATTCCAATCGAAAGCAAACTGCAAGCATCCCTAATGCTACATACGGATCAGAGTTGTGGCATAGTCTTAAGAAAGGTGAAATTATAATTCTATCTCTCTCTGCTTGAAAGTCTGTCTACCACGATCGACAAGAACAGACATTTGCAGCTCACTGATAGGAAGGAGGACTATGGAACTCTTCTTCTTTGGTATCCTCTGCAATACTAAGCACCACCTACTTGCTCACAATCGTTTCATTTTAAGACTTCATGCCGTTACAAGCAAGTGCACACGAGAATCAATCAGACGCATCCTTGATAGTTTCCATCAAACCCAATCCAGCCTGGACGGTCGCAAAAACTGTGGCAGTCCTCAAGAAGTAGCGTATTTTCCTAGTTTAAATTTGTGCTTTTTTGGCGTCCAGACAAAGCTCCTGGTACCAATTCTGACTGTGGATGTTTTTACAACGACCAGTTAACTGACGTTGTGTGTATAGCTGTGCTGCTAAAGAGTCTGCTAGGAACACTCTTTGGTGTAACATTGCCAGTATACACCGTATGTCAGTCATCACACTGAATCTGACACGGACCTTGTATCCTGTCATCCTGCTTGACGACGACCTCCAGCTGTACCAGACTGTGCTGATCCAGGGATCTATGTCACTCTATTGACTCTTAAATCATGCGAATAACGCCCTTCTCATAACTAAATGTAATCGTAAATTTATGACGTCATTGTAATAAATAAGATTATATATCCTTATATATATCCCAGCGGTCATAACAATTGGACACATTATTTAATAAATATTCCATATGTGTCTTCAGCCATCATGATGTTAAATCACTCATCAATGTAAATAATGAACAGGGTTTGCGATGATAAACACCCTTGTCTCACACCAGTAGATAAAGAGAACACGAGTTTAAGAACGGAAATTACGTTATCTAACTGGAGCAGGAAGGGAAGTCATGATTAGGGTATTAGTAATGGCAAAGCTATTTCAAGCATATAGAAGTGTTGCAAATCATTAGGTTGACAAACTCCACTACAGGGGGTGATATAAGGTACAGACCAATTTCCTTAGCTGATTTGCAAAATGTCTAAGTGTTCCAAACACCTGAACATTATGCCTACCACTATATACTCGTAATTATATTTACGTTATTTCATGTTACTTGATTTAAAGGTCAAGGTCGTTATGGCGCAGGCAAGATGAACTAAGATCTGACTAAAAGGGTACCTAATCTACACAAACCACAACTTCAACGGTCAAATGTACAAGTTAATGTAAATTTATTATACAAATATTCATTTGAAAGTCACGTCAGATATATTTCCCTACTTTTTAACCCATAGAATGTTATGAGGCCACTTTTTAATCTCTGAAGTTAATATTTCACCTTTGTCCGGTTCTGTTGCGTAGAAAGTCCGGTTTGTAAGGAAATTCTTCAACTTAGCACCATTAGGTTGAGCACGTAACTGGAACCACTCCATGTAGATTCCTCTCACGTCGATCTTAGAGAACAACTCTTTTCCTTCTTTAAGGGCTTCATACTCGTGACTCTCCACGTCGATCTTTATAAAGGCTTTCTGGAAGTCCACAAAAGGTAGAATGTCATCCAGACGAACTGTTCTTATGATGTTGGCGTTGTAGTCATCTGTGATGTTCACGTTAGAATTTTGAGCTGGTTTTATCTGCGTCCCTCCCACATTGCCGGGAGCTCTTTTGAAGCTGACAGTCCTGTAATTATCGGAGAGTGCGGTGAAAAGGATGGTCACTCTGTCGGTCAAGTTGTTCTCCTGGACTGTCTGACACAACCGCAGTACATTCTCAACCAGAGGGTCCACAGCCACCACTTGTCGACCCATCTTGGCTGCCACTAGACTGTAGGTCCCCAACTGAGATCCAAGATCCAGGAATCCCATGTTCGAATCCTCGGTGAGGTACCTCACCATTGTGTTTACGCCGCCCGAATCCCACATGCCAGAACGCTTGATGGAACCTGACACGAACCTGTCATTCTTGATATCATGTATGAACATTTTGACCATTCCGAATGCGGTCCGAAGTTTTGCTGAGTTGAAGTTTTGCATTTTTGCACAGAATCCTGGTAGATGTACAAATCTTCCTCCCTTCCAGCGATAAACCTTTGTTACACTTTTTGCTGCTTTGTTGCCCATGTCCTCTCTCGTAAGTTTCTTCTGTTCAGACCCACGTTTTGTCGTGTGAATGAACGCGTTAGTGTAGTGTTTATGCTTGCTCACGGCTGCCACTCTACAATATCCTAACAGCAGAGCGGCAGTATAGTAAGATGAAAATCCTATAATTAATATCCAGAGGATATGACTCTTCCTGAAGACTATCCCCATACTGAAGAACTACCACATATCACGGATCTTCCTGGGTATGCTTAATGTTGGGATTTTTTAAGTGTAGGCTGCAAGGTGTAACCTGATTATAGGGCTGATCTGTTTGCGATTCTTCTAAAGGAGCGTGCTCAGTCAGGCGATACTGCCAATTGACGAGATCAATTCAATGACTACAGTAGTCAGTGAACAACATTAATAGTATTCACCATTCATACGAGGAAGATGTGTTGTGGACCCATTCATGTTCTTGTTATTCATGTATTGAAAGAAGAGCCGGTTTGAATTGATCCTTTGTTATATCCTTCACTTTTAAGAGGCTGAGGGATTGATGACCTGCTCCATGTCCTCCTTCAGTCAATAATGTTTTGTGTACTAAATGAATGAGATATTTGTAGATGGTGGCTACCTGTCCTCCCCCAAGATGAGGTGAGGTGAGGTGAATTGGGGTTTAGCGCCGCTTTCAAGAGTATTTCACTTATATTGCGGCTGCTAGTATTACGGCAGGAAGAAAGCCCGCAACGCCATGTGGCTATGTATTGCGGTGAAACCTGCGAGCATTGGCTGGAACTAGCGGACCATGGGTGGTACTACGCTAAAAATTGTGAAGTGTAGAATTGCACCCAAACCTTACTGCGTGTAGAACAGTTCTTTACTGCAGACAAAGTTGCCGTGCCCCTGGCGGGATTCGAACCCCGGACCTCTTGATCCGAAGCTAACCACTGCGCTATCACTACCCCAAGCTGAAGAGATGAGCTGGTGATTAACAGGTATATGATGCATGTTTGCCTTTCAAACCTACAGTTAGTGACATACTTATACATTTTGCAGCCTCTTAAAGTTCTTCAGTTGTGATGCTTTAATCGTGATTAACAGTGTAACAGCCTGCTCCACTCTAAACAGGACGCTTCTCTTAATTCAGCGAAAACAATTGAGTTTCTCTCGTGAGTTTTGATAAGAAATACCATTAGATCGTTTTTGTTCTTTTATTTACATTATTTGTCTACTCACTGTAAGAGTCTGTATTCACGAAACAGTTACGGGTTAGGAGTCGTGTGTATATTGTGTTCAACATATGAATGGTATTAGCTATTTAAAGGGGCAGTAGCACGCTTTTTCTCTCAAATAAGTTGATGAAATATATTTGAAAAATAATTTCACCAATAGTAAAACATCCTTCTCTCTTCGGAAAATAAAGTTTAAAATGAGTGTACATGCTTCGGTAAAGCCATGGGAATCGTTTTTGTAATACAAAATAATAAATTGTGCTTACAATAAAATTGCCGCCATGCAATTTTTGCTTTATACGCAACAAAGTTTATACCACTACTGATAATTGGTTTCTGTAATAAGATGTTTTACCCTCTAAAGTTAATTTAAGTGACATAAACTATCATTTTAAATGGGAAATGGGAAAAAACGTGCTACTGCCCCTTTAAAATAGGACAATTTCATCCCTAATACCTTTCATTAACTATGTTTTCTTCTTCTGAAATGAATCATGTAACACCATAAGAAACGTGACCCCCTTTTACATTAATATGGTGACATTAACATTAACTCGTCAAGGATATTGAAAGAAAATTAGAGCCATAGACTCTGTAGCTCATTAGTTCTGTATTTGATATATCACATACGGTTGAGAATTAACGTATGAAATATATATTAGGGCATTACTCATAATGGGTCAACAAATTTACAATAATAATTTGCATTGAATAAAGAAAATCTACACAAGATGGCAGTTTCATACTGTTCATTTAAAAAAAGCTTTAGTACGTGTGCCTGTAAGAAAGTTGCAACTCAAGTCACTTATGATCAAATTGTTTTCTAATCGATGTAAGCAAAATATAGCCCCATGCAATAACCCCCACCCCATCATTCCCACAGGCCTAACGAATGTCGAGAAACACTACCCTTATATCTAAGACTAAGAGAGGTAACAACAGTTTCTGTCCTCCATATCCGTTACCAAAACGAGGTCTCACATTGCATCTGGTGCCTTGCTCAATATACATAAGATCAACACTATATTTATTCCACAAGGTACAAGGAGAGAAATGTGTTAGATAGAGATTAGTATGCCCCATTGTCACGCCTTAAATTAGTAGAATAATGTAATTTACATATCCTCGTATCCTTCCAACAAAGATCATATTCCCAAAACTTGAGCTAACCAGCATTGCTGGTTCTTAAGAAGACGTGGTTTAAAATTTTATTATGAACCACCTGCCACGCCCATATTTGAAGAGAGGTCAAGCCCAAATGGACGAACTTTAGTCACAATGTAACAAAGATGTTAACGTTATTCTGAAAATGTCAGCATCCTATGTCAACTGGTTTCGGAGAAGAAGTCGTGTAAAGTTTCTACTAATAAACGACGGACGGACGCCGGACACCGGCCCATACCATACCATAACACTGTATAGCATAACAAGATTAACCGTAAATGTTTTGTGAATCAGTTCTTTATAATTACTAACAAAGGGACTTGCATCCCAACCTTATTCATTATAACGTTTCGCCGGGGGTAAACATTCCATCTCCATGTATTTGACAGGAACTGTGCTATAATGAAGAAGAGTAGAAGAAGAAGAAGAATATTTTATTTACGTGTCACATGCCGTACATAAATATATTGACATATAAAACATGGTTATAAATAAAACAGCACCCAGCCCTCAGGCTTATGATGCTTTTATTGACACAAACTGACTCAGTAGGAGTGAAGTTTAGTTATTGAGGCGTGACTGTGATAAGCGACAGCTACTCCGCCGAGTCTCGTTAATTAATTAATAATGATTATCAATGCCGCTAAATGAATTTATGAGGTGTATTACATCGCCAAAAAGAAATGTGTATGTATTAATTGTGTAATTGTCATCTGCGGAATTACTTAGTTGGATATCTAAACATTCGATATATGGTAAATTTAAGTTGGTTTATTGAAGATTTCTTTGTGAAATTAACAATCAAAATGTTGCGAAATTACGTTGAATTATGACTATCAGTCATTATGACGATAATGAGCTTCCTCCAAATACGTCACAGAAGTCATCCCTTCACGGGCCACATCCCGCAGACTTTCATTCTGGTCGCCGGGGCTAAATTAGGCGTTTTTTTTAAAAAGTCGTATATAAGTAATTTATGGACCGATTTCAGAAATTTAAAATCGAGCAATTGCCAAATTGACATCCCATTTTAATTAATCCGATTTGGACCATATGTCATTGCATTTATCCTTTAAATTAATTGTTTAAATAAAGCTTATCAAACGTTCTATTATTTGGCAATGGTCTAAGTAAGTTAGACCATTCGGGCCTTGTTGTCTAATCGTTGAAATGGTTAGTTAGACAACAGGCCCTCATGGTCTAACTATTACAGAAATAACTAACAGTCGTATATTGCTATATAGTATGACAGGCAATCACATACTGGGATATATCAGTGAAATAAACTATTTATCAAGCAACAGTGAACATATCTTTTATTATATGACAAGCAATGCAATATTGGGATTCATCAGTGAAATAAACTGCCTATCAAGCTATAGTGAAAATAACTAAGATTTTCAATGTGACAAGTGACTGATATAATTTGACGTCATAAAACAATGGTCTGACGTAACGAATTCTCTTGTGACGTCACATTGTTAGTGTGGTGACGCTCAACAAGATAACATCCCTTTTGTGGCATAATTACAAGGATTATAACGGGTCATAAAATCAAGGAGCTTGCTGTCATATATAGGATAAATATATATATAGGACACATTTTAAAGATATACATGTATTGTGTTGGTGTGTCATTGGTTACATGGTTTATTGGTCTCTATGAAGCATGTTTCTCATAGGAAAATATATTCCCTACAGGTTAAAGCACACCTAATCCCAGGGGGATACGTTTAGCGGAAATGATTCTGACAACAGTTAAGACGAAATACACAAAAGTATTGATTATCAAATCCATCTAAAAAAGTTGAAAAAAAACGTTTTAAAAAATACTTCATTAACACAACCGGCAAACGATTCATTAGCCAATCAGCTGCTAGCGAGAGTTGTGACGTGTTACTCAGGAGTCCTGCCCTAACGAATATCTGACTTATGTCATTGTTTACATTATATTATGCACTAAAACCGTTATGTATTTTTCACTTATTGCACTTTGTCAAAACAGTTTAAAACTATTAAAGCTATTAAAACAATTTCGGCATTTTCTGTTCAGAAGTTAATTAACTTTGGTTGTTGTACACATGTGTTTAGACTGTTTAATCTCCGATAGGATCCCAGCGTAAATCTACCACCATTGTCTTTTCTTTGTGTCATTTTGAAGACAGACAGACAGACACATATTTTATTTCAGTCTCACCTCATAAATACAAAGTAAAATGCATCGTCTTAGTTAATATTGAGACACTCTGAGCGGAGTTATGAGAGACTATAAAAATATGATATTTACACAAATAAAACACAGTTTTTGTACATATATAACATATCCTGAATTACCATAACAATGAGACCGTCTTTTCAGTTAAATTAAGTGGCAGGTTTTGGCAGATAAAAAGCACAGTTCATGGCTCGAGAATATAAAACACACCTTTTCCACATCTGATAAAAAAATCGAAATTAAAACTTTCCTTACGACAGACTTTTAAAAGTAGATATCTTTCATCCTTGTACAGAGGACAGTTCAGTAAAACATGACATTCATCTTCTATAAAATCAGAGCAATGTAAACAGAATATTTCATTCACTACTATGCTATCATAGCGTCCCGTTTCAATTCGTAAAGGGGCACTTCCACATCTAAAATTTGCCAGCTATTGTCTATAAGAACGAGGCAAGAAGCATGTCACATACAATTCACTATCTTGAAAGTGCTTAAAATTACAATAAAGCTTAAGTTTATTTCCTCCTGTGCCGTTAATGCTTGAATGTTGGCACACATTCTCACTCCATTTTGTACAAAAATTACCGTTACATTTTTCACAGATGACACAACATGCTTAAGACAATATATTTTTGTACTAAAACGATTAAGACCAAGATCGGATAACTTCTTATTTACTCTAAACGTCCAATTTCTTTTGTTAGCACGTGCTTTGTTATAACTCCAAACAACTATTTTTTAATGTTAATCGATGGGGGTCCACATTACTTAAACTTCTATAAAATCTAACAACACTGCACTATTGCATAATAAAAGAAGGCGTCCAACCCATGTCACCCATTACAGCATTATTTGGTGCATATTAAAGTAAACCTAGAAAATAACGCATATCCCTATTCTGCACGTTCTGCACCGCATTCACACATGATAATTCATACACACCCCAAATACATGAACCATAGCCAAGAGTGGACCATACCAAAGCATTACACCATTGTAGTGTCAATTCTCTAGCGTAACTTCGTGTGTTTGTCTATCACTGACAATTTTGGGCTATGTCAGGCTATGATAGCAATAAGATCTCGCTTTGAACAAGTTAAATCTAGTGATAACGAAGATTTGTATGAAGAACAAGTGGATGTACAAAATGATCGGGATCGTCTTGCAAGCACCAACATATTTCGTTTCTATGTCTCACGTTTATTCCATTATTTAACATGTGAAATGAAATCAAAGTACATATGTATGATACTATCACAAAGTATGTTGATTCATTAAAAGTGAAACTTACGATGTAAAACTAGGGGAATTGTTTAATTCTCACCAAGTACTGGACATAATAAAAACAACAGCCTACCGTGTTACTTTCTCATTCCATGGTAATCCGTTGACATGAATAACATATCTGTTACTTACTTCTGTGGATTTATTGCACTTTTGAAATTTCATTGGCTGTTTGCTTTGGCCACTACATGCTCAGTAAGTACACTACCAATTTACTTTTATTCCGTTAACACAACATCAATCGTGTCAACGTGCTCATGACATCAAAGGATTGTCATCTATGTTAAACCTTAGGCCCCTTCTGACTGTTATGTAACATCCTATCACACAGCTCCTTTCAGCACGCCCCCCTCTTGCGCATTCGGAATTGTGTTGGTGTTAAAACGAACACGCAAGGCTATTGTGAGTTGATCAAATTTCTATAGTTCGTATTCCTTCATTAGTTATGTTAGGCGATAACTAAGTCCTAATTAGGAAATAGTATCTCCTAATTAGGAAATTTTATCTCCTAATTAGGCGATAGTATCTCCTAATTAGGAGATACACAAAATTTTCACTGTGGCACTAGGATGCTTCCGTAAGTTTTAAATATGTATCAAAATACCACAATTTTAAGAGTGCACACACTGTATGTAACTTTCATTTCTATGTTCCTTCTGAATGTTTATACACTTTTCATCCATGTTTAAATGGTAAAATACATACATACATACATACATACATAACTACAAAGATACATACATGCATACATGCATACATGCATACATGCATACATACATACATACACAATATATGATGTAAATTTATTATAAAAATATTCATTCGATAGTCAAAAAAAAATAAATTCCCTACTTTTTAACCCATAGAATGTCCTTAGGCCACTTTCTAATCTCTGACGTAAATATTTTACCCCTGCCTGGTTCTGTTGCGTAGAAAGTCCTGTTTGTGAGGAAATTCTTCAACTTAGCACCATTAGGTTGAACACCAATCTGGAACCACTCCATGAGAATTCCTCTCACATCGATCTTAGAGAACAATTCTTTCCCTTCTTTAAGGGCTTCATACTCGTGACTTTCCACGTCGATCTTTATAAAGGCTTTCTGGAAGTCCACAAAAGGTAGAATGTCATCCAGACGAACTGTTCTGATGATGTTGGCGTTGAAGTCATCTGTGATGATCACATTAGAATTTTGAGCTGGTTTTATTTGCGTCCCTCCAACATTACCTGGTTCTCTTTTGAAGCTGACAGTCCTGTAACTATCGGAGAGTGCGGTGAAGAGGATGGTCACTCTGTCGGTGAAGTTGTTCTCCTGGACTGTCTGACACAACCGCAGTACATTCTCAACCAGAGGGTCCACAGCCACCACGTGCCGACCCATCTTGGCTGCCACTAGACTGTAGGTCCCCAACTGAGATCCCAGATCCAGGAATCCCATGTTCGAATCTCCTCTGAGGTACCTCACCATGGTGCTTACCCCGACCGAATCCCACATGCCGTAACGCTTGATGGAACCCGATACGTGGATATCATTCTTGATATCATGTAAAAACATATTGACCACACCGAATGCGGTCCGAAGTTTTGCTGAGTTGAAGTTTTGCCTCTTTGCACAGAATCCTGGCACACGTCGAAATTGTCCTCCCTTCCAGCGATAAACCTTTGTTTCTTTTGGTCCTGGTTCATCAGTGTTCGCTATGGTCGCTTCATTCTGTGCATTACCAAGCTTAGTCCTGTGAACGGAGGACGTAGCGTTTATACTTGGAGGTTCCTTCTGGTTAGTCTTGTGTACGGGGGACGTGTTGGTGTAATGTTTATACTTGTTAACGACTGCCACGCTACAATATCCCAACAGAAGAGTAGCAGCGTAATAAGATGAAAATCCTATAATTAATATCCACAGGATTCGACTCTTCCTGAAGCCACTCGCCATGTTGAGGAACCACATGTGCTGAACTATCGTTTATAGTGCAAAGAATACATTGGATTAGAGGGCTGATATGTTTGAGATTGTATCTCAGGCGACGTGTTCCCTCAGCTTTGTTGCCAATTGAAAAGCAATAGTCGGATTGGCTTTCATACAATGCTGATCAAGTCAGTTGACGGTGGACGCATTCATGTTTTTGTTATTCATGTATCGAGAGAAGAGTCAATGTGAATTGATATTAAGCTGTAACATTCAGTTTTAGAAGCAATTTTACAGGAGTAGAAAGGAAAGATTGCGTTTCATATAAGGGATATCCTTTCCTTTTTAAAAGAGAAGTTTCTATCGCCGACTGGCCGCCGTCTTCCTTGTTTGCAAAACGTGAAATGAAAAACGATGTATTTTCACTAATTTTAATTTTTGTAAATAATTTTTTTTTATGTATTGACAGACTATTGACAAAGTAACAGATAATGCATCATTAGCCCAATCAATGATGTCCTGTTATGCCATAGGAAAGCTCTTCAAACACGATGAATGCCTTCTCATTGTTTTTATTTTTGAATGCATGCATGTGCGCTAGCTTTTATGAAATTTTCAAATATAAATTCATAAAATATTACAAACTGTTCATCAATTTTATGACACACTATGTGTTACTATGAGAATATTATATTAGTGTATATCGTTTATTATTAAAAACTGAATACAATGTTAACAAATACCACTTCTTAAAAGTTTATGTAATTATCACAGTTATTAATTATTAACAGAGCATGTCTTCATAGAGATAGGGGAGCACCAAATCATCTCTGGAATTAATGCAGGTAAATAACTCTAATACTTGTAATGTATTTTTACTTTATCATATAATTTAAAATGTATTATTATACATTTCATATTTTAATGGGGAAATCCTTGTAATTAACTATTTTATCATCAAAATCTAAATAAAAGGTAAACATATGAATGAATGTCGTGTGTTTACTTGGAGAATTAGGCGCTGTGTAGCCCCTTTCCATTCCCAAAGTTCTGTTAATTACTTAGTAACCAACCGTGACAAACCCATACTGGCTAATGGTCAACCCCACCCTTATAAGGTTATCTTCCAAAACATCTTCTACATGCCAAAACTTCTACATGACTAAAACTAAAGGAAGAAGTATGCAATTACCTATGGATATAATGGAACAGACGATGCAGTTTGGAGTATAGGTTTACAGGAGTAAAGGATTAAAACTTGTCTAGTAACATGATGAGAAGCATACATATTATTTGCAAGTATATTGAACGTGATCTCAAGGTCCTTTTATTTTTACATGTTTTACATGTAACGCTTGTATGAGTTTGTTTTGAGTTGGATATTTACAGTCATACTCAGGTATAAGGTTTTCTCGACTTGTATTGGCATACAAGAAGAAAGTGAAATTCATCTTCTTTTACTTCACCATTTCCATTGTTACATTTGGAAAAAAAACTCTACCTTCAGTAATAGAAATTCTTGTACTTTTTCAGATCGAGTTCCTTGCAGGATTTGAACCCACACCCTCAGAGTCAGGCACCTACCGCCAGCACTAACCGTACCATGTACGTATACGTTACAGATAAATAAAAATGTCCAATGTTCTCCGTTGTTTCTAAGATGTTCTCTTACTAAGTGGCCGATAGCTGTTGAATAAATTACTCAGTACCTTTTGAATACTTTCTCCGTAAACCCCCAATTTCCACTGTCATAACATGCAATTGGTGATAGTTTACTATCGAATATTGTAATAAATAGGTTAAGCGTAAGGTGTGGTTAGAATTCCTGAAGCTGGTATATCAGGGAAGTTTTTTTTGGGTGGTTTTGGGAAGTTACCCCTAATAAATACCCCACATAATAACATAATATATAACCAACTTGTGACATTTTCATTTAAGCCATGCGAAAATGTAACATACAAATACTTTGTTACAATTTTCAAGTTGCATTTTTCGTTGCAACAGTTGACGGGTCTTTAAGGAAACTATTAGAGAATAGATTGCTTTGAACGCTATTGTTTAATTTATATAGGAAATACAGGGTTTTCTGTGTAATCCATTGACATTCCGCACACAACAATAAAACAGTTCATATCCGAGGCGATTGTTCAGCATTGTTTATCAGCATGTCCTTTTTGCTTCTTATAGTTGCTTTCCAGAAGGTAGCATCGCGCTTATTTTTGGTAAATTAAGAATTCAAGCAGAAATCCTCAATGGTAAAGCCTCAACGTCGTCGGAGTATTTAAATTCTTTAAATACACATCTTCATCACGTAATGTTCATCATTACCATCCCCATTGTCTTCATCACGTAATGTTCATCATTACCATCCCCATTGTCTTCATCACGTAATGTTCATCATTACCATCCCCATTGTCTTCATCACGTAATGTTCATCATTACCATCCCCATTGTCTTCATCACGTAATGTTCATCATTACCATCCCCATTGTCTTCATCACGTAATGTTCATCATTACCATCCCCATTGTCTTCACCACGTAATGTTCATCATTACCATCCCCATTGTCTTCATCACGTAATGTTCATCATTACCATCCCCATTGTCTTCATCACGTAATGTTCATCATTACCATCCCCATTGTCTTCATCACGTAATGTTCATCATTACCATCCCCATTGTCTTCATCACGTAATGTTCATCATTACCATACCCATTGTCTTCACCACGTAATGTTCATCATTACCATCCCCATTGTCTTCATCACGTAATGTTCATCATTACCATCCCCATTGTCTTCAACACGTAATGTTCATCATTACCATCCCCATTGTCTTCATCACGTAATGTTCATCATTACCATCCCCATTGTCTTCATCACGTAATGTTCATCATTACCATCCCCATTGTCTTCATCACGTAATGTTCATCATTACCATCCCCATTGTCTTCATCACGTAATGTTCATCATTACCATCCCCATTGTCTTCATCACGTAATGTTCATCATTACCATCCCCATTGTCTTCATCACGTAATGTTAATCATTACCATCCCCATTGTCTTCATCACGTAATGTTCATCATTACCATCCCCATTGTCTTCATCACGTAATGTTCATCATTACCATCCCCATTGTCTTCATCACGTAATGTTCATCATTACCATCCCCATTGTCTTCACCACGTAATGTTCATCATTACCATCCCCATTGTCTTCATCACGTAATGTTCATCATTACCATCCCCATTGTCTTCACCACGTAATGTTCATCATTACCATCCCCATTGTCTTCATCACGTAATGTTCATCATTACCATCCCCATTGTCTTCACCACGTAATGTTCATCATTACCATCCCCATTGTCTTCACCACGTAATGTTCATCATTACCATCCCCATTGTCTTCACCACGTAATGTTCATCATTACCATCCCCATTGTCTTCATCACGTAATGTTCATCATTACCATCCCCATTGTCTTCACCACGTAATGTTCATCATTACCATCCCCATTGTCTTCACCACGTAATGTTCATCATTACCATCCCCATTGTCTTCATCACGTAATGTTCATCATTACCATCCCCATTGTCTTCATCACGTAATGTTCATCATTACCATCCCCATTGTCTTCATCACGTAATGTTCATCATTACCATCCCCATTGTCTTCATCACGTAATGTTCATCATTACCATCCCCATTGTCTTCATCACGTAATGTTCATCATTACCATCCCCATTGTCTTCATCGTTGTGGGGATCGTCGTCCTGGTCTGCATATTCTTCAATGGCGATTTCGGGTTTTATCATCATCTTCGTTCAAGTCATCAACGTCATGAACGACACAAATATATATTATCCATTGTTTGATCTTGATTTTCGTCATATCGTCGTCAAACATCCAACATACGTGCAGCTGAGTGAGCAAATATCCAACATACGTGCAGCTGTGTGAGCAAAGATCAAACATACGTGCAGCTGAGTATGCAAAGATCCAGCATACGTGCAGCTGAGTGAGCAAAGATCCAGCATACGTGCAGCTGAGTGAGCAAAGATCCAACATACGTGCAGCTGTGTGAGCAAAGATCAAACATACGTGCAGCTGTGTGAGCAAAGATCAAACATACGTGCAGCTGAATGAGCAAAGATCCAACATACGTGCAGCTGAGTGAGCAAAGATCCAACATACGTGCAGCTGTGTGAGCAAAGATCCAACATACGTGCAGCTGAGTGAGCAAAGATCCAGCATACGTGCAGCTGTGTGAGCAAAGATCCAACAAACGTGCAGCTGAGTGAGCAAATATACAACATACGTGCAGCTGAGTGAGCAAAGATCCAGCATACGTGCAGCTGAGTGAGCAAAGATCCAGCATACGTGCAGCTGTGTGAGCAAAGATCCAACAAACGTGCAGCTGAGTGAGCAAATATACAACATACGTGCAGCTGAGTGAGCAAAGATCCAGCATACGTGCAGCTGAGTGAGCAAAGATCCAGCATACGTGCAGCTGAGTGAGCAAAGATTTAACATACGTGCAGCTGTGTGAGCAAAGATCCAACATACGTGCAGCTGTGTGACAAAGATCAAACATACGTGCAGCTTTGTGAGGAAAGATCCAACATATACATGCAGCTGTGTGAGCAAAGATCCAACATACGTGCAGCTGAGTGGGCAAAGATCCAACATATGTGCAGCTGAGTGAGCAAAGATCCAACATACGTGCAGCTGTGTGAGCAAAGATCAAACATACGTGCAGCTGTGTGAGCGAAGTTCCAACATACGTGCAACTGTGTGAGCAAAGATCCATCATAGTTACGTGCAGCTATGTGAGCAAAGATCCAACGTACGTGCAGCTGTGTGAGCAAAGATCCAACATACGTGCAGCTGTGTGAGCAAAGATCCAACATACGTGCAGCTGTGTGAGCAAAGACCGAACATACGTGCAGCTGAGTGGGCAAAGGTCCAACATACGTGCAGCTGTGTGAGCAAAGATCCAACATATACCTGCAGCTGAGTGAGCAAAGATCCAACATACGTACAGCTGTGTGAGCAAAGATGCAACATACGTGCAGCTGAGTGGGCAAAGATGCAACATGAGTGCATCTGTGTGAGCAAAGATCCAACATACGTGCAGCTGAGTGGGCAAAGATCCAACATACGTGCAGCTGTGTGAGCAAAGATCCAACATACGTGCAGCTGAGTGGGCAAAGATGCAACATACGTGCAGCTGAGTGGGCAAAGATGCAACATACGTGCATCTGTGTGAGCAAAGATGCAACATACGTGCAGCTGAGTGGGCAAAGATCCATCATACGTGCAGCTGAGTGGGCAAATGTCCAACATACGTGCAGCTGTGTGAGCAAAGATCCAACATATACCTGCAGCTGAGTGAGCAAAGATCCAACATACGTGCAGCTGTGTGAGCAAAGATCCAACATACGTGCAGCTGAGTGGGCAAAGATGCAACATACGTGCATCTGTGTGAGCAAAGATCCAACATACGTGCAGCTGAGTGGGCAAAGATCCAACATACGTGCAGCTGAGTGAGCAAAGATCCAGCATACGTGCAGCTGTGTGAGCAAAGATCCAACAAACGTGCAGCTGAGTGAGCAAATATACAACATACGTGCAGCTGAGTGAGCAAAGATCCAGCATACGTGCAGCTGAGTGAGCAAAGATCCAGCATACGTGCAGCTGAGTGAGCAAAGATTTAACATACGTGCAGCTGTGTGAGCAAAGATCCAACATACGTGCAGCTGTGTGACAAAGATCAAACATACGTGCAGCTTTGTGAGGAAAGATCCAACATATACATGCAGCTGTGTGAGCAAAGATCCAACATACGTGCAGCTGAGTGGGCAAAGATCCAACATATGTGCAGCTGAGTGAGCAAAGATCCAACATACGTGCAGCTGTGTGAGCAAAGATCAAACATACGTGCAGCTGTGTGAGCGAAGTTCCAACATACGTGCAACTGTGTGAGCAAAGATCCATCATAGTTACGTGCAGCTATGTGAGCAAAGATCCAACGTACGTGCAGCTGTGTGAGCAAAGATCCAACATACGTGCAGCTGTGTGAGCAAAGATCCAACATACGTGCAGCTGTGTGAGCAAAGACCGAACATACGTGCAGCTGAGTGGGCAAAGGTCCAACATACGTGCAGCTGTGTGAGCAAAGATCCAACATATACCTGCAGCTGAGTGAGCAAAGATCCAACATACGTACAGCTGTGTGAGCAAAGATGCAACATACGTGCAGCTGAGTGGGCAAAGATGCAACATGAGTGCATCTGTGTGAGCAAAGATCCAACATACGTGCAGCTGAGTGGGCAAAGATCCAACATACGTGCAGCTGTGTGAGCAAAGATCCAACATACGTGCAGCTGAGTGGGCAAAGATGCAACATACGTGCAGCTGAGTGGGCAAAGATGCAACATACGTGCATCTGTGTGAGCAAAGATGCAACATACGTGCAGCTGAGTGGGCAAAGATCCATCATACGTGCAGCTGAGTGGGCAAATGTCCAACATACGTGCAGCTGTGTGAGCAAAGATCCAACATATACCTGCAGCTGAGTGAGCAAAGATCCAACATACGTGCAGCTGTGTGAGCAAAGATCCAACATACGTGCAGCTGAGTGGGCAAAGATGCAACATACGTGCATCTGTGTGAGCAAAGATCCAACATACGTGCAGCTGAGTGGGCAAAGATCCAACATACGTGCAGCTGTGTGAGCAAAGATCCAGCATACGTGCAGCTGTGTGAGCAAAGATCCAGCATACGTGCAGCTGTGTGAGCAAAGATCCAATATATGTGCAGCTGTGTGATCAAAGATCCAGCATACGTGCAGCTGAGTGGGCAAAGATGCAACATACGTGCAGCTGAGTGAGCAAAGTTCCAACATACGTGCAGCTGATTAAGCAAAGATCCAACATACGTGCAGCTGAGTGGGCAAAGATCCAACATACGTGCAGCTGAGTGAGCAAAGATCCAACTTACGTTCAGCTGTGTGAGCAAAGATCCAACATACGTGCAGCTGTGTGAGCAAAGATCTAACATACGTGCAGCTGAGTGGGCAAAGATCCAACATACGTGCAGCTGTGTGAGCAAAGATCCAACATACGTGCAGCTGAGTGAGCAAAGATCAAACATACGTGCAGCTGATTAAGCAAAGATCGAACATACGTGCAGCTGAGTGGGCAAAGATCCAACATACGTGCAACTGTGTGAGCAAAGATCCAACATACGTGCAGCTGAGTGAGCAAAGATCCAACATACGTACAGCTGAGTGAGCAAATATCCAACATACGTGCAGCTGTGTGAGCAAAGATCAAACATACGTGCAGCTGTGTGAGCAAAGATCCAACATACGTGCAGCTGATTAAGCAAAGATCCAACATACGTGCAGCTGAGAGGGCAAAGATCCAGCATACGTGCAGCTGAGTGAGCAAAGATCCAACATATGTGCAGCTGTGTGAGCAAAGATCCAACATACATGCAGCTGAGTCGGCAAAGATCCAACATACGTGCAGCTGAGTGGGCAAAGATCCAACATATGTGCAGCTGTGTGAGCAAAGATTCAACATACGTGCAGCTGTGTTGGGTTCAGAAGAGCAAAGACAAAAGAACAATAGATGATGTTATGAACCAAGAAGACACGTGTTGATCTCTACCATGTCTTTAAATGAATGTAACAATTCAACCACGCTAGTCAGTTGTCCTGTTAAGTGTTGACTCAGCACACTAGTCGCGCATTATACATGTATACTCTGTATCGAATATATTGATCTTGGTCGTTCTTGAGTATTCTGAGCTCCTGGAAGCATATAGATCCAATCAAGGAATTAGATGGATATATACATATAGATGTGATATACGTCCTTGATCCAATAGAAATTGCTATTTTACATTGATGAGTGTTTGAAAAGGTTCAGAATTTATTCACCAAAGCTTTGCTTTGCTCTAGCTTGCATTTTCATGTCATTTTCAAAAGGAATAACATAGAATGTATAAAGGGCCCCATTCGTCTTAAGTATATCGATCCATGGTCATGCGAAAGCAATACACTCTGCATATATTATTTAAAGCACCATAGAGTATTTTTCATGATAATCTTTTATTTGGTTTGGGTACGTGTCAAAATACCATATGTGCCGATGCAAGTTCAAATCAATTCATCCCCAATTATGACATTTACTTGTTTTAATTAAAAACCAAGTAAACGGCCTTATATACAGTGTATGTGTGCAGAATCAGAAATTATATTACAAACGTTGACAAGCCATGACAAACCATGACAGGAAGTTACATGACAAAAGAAAGCAACACGATAAAGATTTTTTTTAATTTCGCACGGCCGTCTTCCGATTTTAGTTAAACGTCCCCGAGGCCGTTCCAACGCACTCGAAAAGCAATACGCTGCCAATGACACGTCACACATGCGAATGTACATGTAGGTTCGATCGAAATATTGGTTAACACTGGCTGAGTTCGCCTGGTTCATAAACTACCGTATCGCATGCGTAGACAATAGCAAAGTGGTTGGAGTATCGCGCAATAAAGTCTATGAATAGTCTGCGGTGCGAATTAAAATAACATCTCACCTACTTACAATATATCTCTGTGTGTTCTTGAACAACAGTTAGACTATGTTTCTGTTGGTTGTTGGACTATAGTTAGACCATGTCTCTGTTGGTCGTTGGACTATAGTTAGACCATGTCTCTGTGGGTTGTTGGACTAAAGTTAGACCATGTCTCTGTTTGTTGTTGGACTATAGTTAGACCGTGTCTCTGTGCGGTTGTTGGACTATAGTTAGACCATGTCTCTGTGGCTTGTTGGGCTATAGTTAGACCATGTCTCTGGGGGTTGTTGAACTATAGTTAGACCATGTCTCTGTAGGTCGTTGGACTATAGTTCGACCATGTGTCTGTGGGTTGTTGGACTATAGTTAGACCCTTTCTCTGTGGTTTGTTGGACTATAGTTAGAACATGTCTCTGTATGTTGTTGGACTATAGTGAGACCATGTATCTGTATGTTGTTGGACTATAGTTCGACCATGTGTCTGTGGGTTGTTGGACTATAGTTAGACCATGTCTCTGTATGTTGTTGGACTAAAGTTAGACCATGTGTCTGTGGGTTGTTGGACTAAAGTTAGACCGTGTCTCTGTAGGTCGTTGGACTATAGTTCGACCATGTGTCTGTGGGTTGTTGGACTATAGTTAGACCCTTTCTCTGTGGTTTGTTGGACTATAGTTAGACCATGTCTCTGTATGTTGTTGGACTAAAGTTAGACCATGTGTCTGTATGTTGTTGGACTATAGTTAGACCATGTGTCTGTGGGTTGTTGGACTAAAGTTAGACCATGTGTCTGTGGGTTATTGGATTATATTTAGACCATGTCACTATGGATTGTTGGATTATAGTTAGACCATGTCTCTGTTGGTCGTTGGACTATAGTTCGACCATGTGTCTGTGGGCTGTTGGACTATAGTTAGACCCTTTCCCTGTGGTTTGTTGGACTATAGTTAGAACATGTCTCTGTATGTTGTTGGACTATAGCGAGACCATGTCTCTTTATGTTGTTGGACTAAAGTTATACCATGTTTCTGTTGGTTGTTGGACAAAAGTTAGACCATGTGTCTGTGGGTTGTTGGACTGAAGTTAGACCATGTCTCTGTTTGTTGTTGGACTATAGTTAGACCGTGTCTCTGTGCGGTTGTTGGACTATAGTTAGACCATGTCTCTGTGGCTTGTTGGGCTATAGTTAGACCATGTCTCTGGGGGTTGTTGAACTATAGTTAGACCATGTCTCTGTAGGTCGTTGGACTATAGTTCGACCATGTGTCTGTGGGTTGTTGGACTATAGTTATACCCTTTCTCTGTGGTTTGTTGGACTATAGTTCGACCATGTGTCTGTGGGTTGTTGGACTATAGTTCGACCATGCATCTGTATGTTGTTGGACTATAGTTATTCCATGTGTCTGTATGTTGTTGGACTATAGTTCGACCATGTGTCTGTGGGTTGTTGGACTATAGTTCGACCATGCATCTGTATGTTGTTGGACTATAGTTCGACCATGTGTCTGTGGGTTGTTGGACTATAGTTCGACCATGCATCTGTATGTTGTTGGACTAAAGTTATTCCATGTGTCTGTGGGTTATTGGATTATATTTAGACCATGTCACTATGGATTGTTGGATTATAGTTAGACCATGTCTCTGTTGGTCGTTGGACTATAGTTCGACCATGTGTCTGTGGGTTGTTGGACTATAGTTAGACCCTTTCCCTGTGGTTTGTTGGACTATAGTTAGAACATGTCTCTGTATGTTGTTGGACTATAGTGAGACCATGTCTCTTTATGTTGTTGGACTAAAGTTAGACCATGTTTCTGTTGGTTGTTGGACAAAAGTTAGACCATGTGTCTGTGGGTTGTTGGACTGAAGTTAGACCATGTCTCTGTTTGTTGTTGGACTATAGTTAGACCGTGTCTCTGTGCGGTTGTTGGACTATAGTTAGACCCTTTCCCTGTGGTTTGTTGGACTATAGTTAGAACATGTCTCTGTATGTTGTTGGACTATAGTGAGACCATGTATCTGTATGTTGTTGGACTATAGTTCGACCATGTGTCTGTGGGTTGTTGGACTATAGTTAGACCATGTCTCTGTATGTTGTTGGACTAAAGTTAGACCATGTGTCTGTGGGTTGTTGGACTAAAGTTAGACCGTGTCTCTGTAGGTCGTTGGACTATAGTTCGACCATGTGTCTGTGGGTTGTTGGACTATAGTTAGACCCTTTCTCTGTGGTTTGTTGGACTATAGTTAGACCATGTCTCTGTATGTTGTTGGACTAAAGTTAGACCATGTGTCTGTATGTTGTTGGACTATAGTTAGACCATGTGTCTGTGGGTTGTTGGACTAAAGTTAGACCATGTGTCTGTGGGTTATTGGATTATATTTAGACCATGTCACTATGGATTGTTGGATTATAGTTAGACCATGTCTCTGTTGGTCGTTGGACTATAGTTCGACCATGTGTCTGTGGGTTGTTGGACTATAGTTAGACCCTTTCCCTGTGGTTTGTTGGACTATAGTTAGAACATGTCTCTGTATGTTGTTGGACTATAGTGAGACCATGTCTCTTTATGTTGTTGGACTAAAGTTATACCATGTTTCTGTTGGTTGTTGGACAAAAGTTAGACCATGTGTCTGTGGGTTGTTGGACTGAAGTTAGACCATGTCTCTGTTTGTTGTTGGACTATAGTTAGACCGTGTCTCTGTGCGGTTGTTGGACTATAGTTAGACCATGTCTCTGTGGCTTGTTGGGCTATAGTTAGACCATGTCTCTGTGGATTGTTGAACTATAGTTAGACCATGTCTCTGTAGGTCGTTGGACTATAGTTCGACCATGTGTCTGTGGGTTGTTGGACTATAGTTATACCCTTTCTCTGTGGTTTGTTGGACTATAGTTCGACCATGTGTCTGTGGGTTGTTGGACTATAGTTCGACCATGCATCTGTATGTTGTTGGACTATAGTTATTCCATGTGTCTGTATGTTGTTGGACTATAGTTCGACCATGTGTCTGTGGGTTGTTGGACTATAGTTCGACCATGCATCTGTATGTTGTTGGACTATAGTTCGACCATGTGTCTGTGGGTTGTTGGACTATAGTTCGACCATGCATCTGTATGTTGTTGGACTAAAGTTATTCCATGTGTCTGTGGGTTATTGGATTATATTTAGACCATGTCACTATGGATTGTTGGATTATAGTTAGACCATGTCTCTGTTGGTCGTTGGACTATAGTTCGACCATGTGTCTGTGGGTTGTTGGACTATAGTTAGACCCTTTCCCTGTGGTTTGTTGGACTATAGTTAGAACATGTCTCTGTATGTTGTTGGACTATAGTGAGACCATGTCTCTTTATGTTGTTGGACTAAAGTTAGACCATGTTTCTGTTGGTTGTTGGACAAAAGTTAGACCATGTGTCTGTGGGTTGTTGGACTGAAGTTAGACCATGTCTCTGTTTGTTGTTGGACTATAGTTAGACCGTGTCTCTGTGCGGTTGTTGGACTATAGTTAGACCATGTCTCTGTGGCTTGTTGGGCTATAGTTAGACCATGTCTCTGTGGATTGTTGAACTTTAGTTAGACCATGTCTCTGTAGGTCGTTGGACTATAGTTCGACCATGTGTCTGTGGGTTGTTGGACTATAGTTATACCCTTTCTCTGTGGTTTGTTGGACTATAGTTCGACCATGTGTCTTTGGGTTGTTGGACTATAGTTCGACCATGCATCTGTATGTTGTTGGACTATAGTTATTCCATGTGTCTGTATGTTGTTGGACTATAGTTCGACCATGTGTCTGTGGGTTGTTGGACTATAGTTCGACCATGCATCTGTATGTTGTTGGACTAAAGTTATTCCATGTGTCTGTGGGTTATTGGATTATAGTTAGACCATGTCACTATGGATTGTTGGATTATAGTTAGACCATGTCTCTGTTGGTCGTTGGACTATAGTTCGACCATGTGTCTGTGGGTTGTTGGACTATAGTTAGACCCTTTCCCTGTGGTTTGTTGGACTATAGTTAGAACATGTCTCTGTATGTTGTTGGACTATAGTGAGACCATGTCTCTTTATGTTGTTGGACTAAAGTTAGACCATGTTTCTGTTGGTTGTTGGACAAAAGTTAGACCATGTGTCTGTGGGTTGTTGGACTGAAGTTAGACCATGTCTCTGTTTGTTGTTGGACTATAGTTAGACCGTGTCTCTGTGCGGTTGTTTGACTATAGTTAGACCATGTCTCTGTGGCTTGTTGGGCTATAGTTAGACCATGTCTCTGTGGATTGTTGAACTATAGTTAGACCATGTCTCTGTAGGTCGTTGGACTATAGTTCGACCATGTGTCTGTGGGTTGTTGGACTATAGTTCGACCATGCATCTGTATGTTGTTGGACTAAAGTTATTCCATGTGTCTGTGGGTTATTGGATTATATTTAGACCATGTCACTATGGATTGTTGGATTATAGTTAGACCATGTCTCTGTTGGTCGTTGGACTATAGTTCGACCATGTGTCTGTGGGTTGTTGGACTATAGTTAGACCCTTTCCCTGTGGTTTGTTGGACTATAGTTAGAACATGTCTCTGTATGTTGTTGGACTATAGTGAGACCATGTCTCTTTATGTTGTTGGACTAAAGTTAGACCATGTTTCTGTTGGTTGTTGGACAAAAGTTAGACCATGTGTCTGTGGGTTGTTGGACTGAAGTTAGACCATGTCTCTGTTTGTTGTTGGACTATAGTTAGACCGTGTCTCTGTGCGGTTGTTGGACTATAGTTAGACCATGTCTCTGTGGCTTGTTGGGCTATAGTTAGACCATGTCTCTGTGGATTGTTGAACTATAGTTAGACCATGTCTCTGTAGGTCGTTGGACTATAGTTCGACCATGTGTCTGTGGGTTGTTGGACTATAGTTATACCCTTTCTCTGTGGTTTGTTGGACTATAGTTCGACCATGTGTCTGTGGGTTGTTGGACTAAAGTTAGACCATGTGTCTGTATGTTGTTGGACTATAGTGAGACCATGTATCTGTATGTTGTTGGACTATAGTCAGACCATGCCTCTGTATGTTGCTGGACTATAGTTCGACCATGTGTCTGTGGGTTGTTGGACTATAGTTCGACCATGTCTCTGTATGTTGTTGGACTATAGTGAGACCGTGTATCTGTATGTTGTTGGACTATAGTCAGACCATGCCTCTGTATGTTGCTGGACTATAGTTCGACCATGTGTCTGTGGGTTGTTGGACTATAGTTCGACCATGCATCTGTATGTTGTTGGACTAAAGTTATTCCATGTGTCTGTGGGTTATTGGATTATAGTTAGACCATGTCACTATGGATTGTTGGATTGTAGTTAGACCATGTCTCTGTTGGTCGTTGGACTATAGTTCGACCATGTGTCTGTGGGTTGTTGGACTATAGTTAGACCCTTTCCCTGTGGTTTGTTGGACTATAGTTAGAACATGTCTCTGTATGTTGTTGGACTATAGTGAGACCATGTCTCTGTTGGTTGTTGGACAAAAGTTAGACCATGTGTCTGTGGGTTGTTGGACTGAAGTTAGACCATGTCTCTGTTTGTTGTTGGACTATAGTTAGACCGTGTCTCTGTGCGGTTGTTTGACTATAGTTAGACCATGTCTCTGTGGCTTGTTGGGCTATAGTTAGACCATGTCTCTGTGGATTGTTGAACTATAGTTAGACCATGTCTCTGTAGGTCGTTGGACTATAGTTCGACGATGTGTCTGTGGGTTGTTGGACTATAGTTATACCCTTTCTCTGTGGTTTGTTGGACTATAGTTCGACCATGTGTCTGTGGGTTGTTGGACTATAGTTCGACCATGCATCTGTATGTTGTTGGACTATAGTTCGACCATGTGTCTGTGGGTTGTTGGACTATAGTTCGACCATGTGTCTGTGGGTTGTTGGACCATAGTTCGATCATGCATCTGTATGTTGTTGGACTAAAGTTATACCATGTGTCTGTTGGTTGTTGAACTATAGTTTGACCATGTCTCTGTTGGTCGTTGGACTATAGTTCGACCATGTGTCTGTGGGTTGTTGGACTATAGTTCGACCATACATCTGAATGTTGTTGGACTAAAGTTATACCATGTGTCTGTGGGTTGTTGGACTATAGTTTGACCTTGTCTCTGTTGGTCGTTGGATAATAGTTAGACCATGTGTCTGTGGGTTGTTGGACTATAGTTCGACCATGTGTCTGTGGGTTGTTGGACTATAGTTCGACCATGTGTCTGTGGGTTGTTGGACTATAGTTCGACCATGCATCTGAATGTTGTTGGACTAAAGTTATACCATGTGTCTGTGGGTTGTTGGATTATAGTTAGACCATGTCACTATGGATTGTTGGTATAATATTTAGTTAGACCATGTCTCTGTTGGTCGTTGGACTATAGTTAGACCATGTCTCTGTATGTTGTTGGACTAAAGTTATACCATGTGTCTGTTGGTTGTTGAACTATAGTTTGACCTTGTCTCTGTTGGTCGTTGGATAATAGTTAGACCATGTGTCTGTGGGTTGTTGGGCTATAGTTAGACCATGTGTCTGTGGGTTGTTGGACTAAAGTTAGACCATGTCTCTGTAGGTCGTTTGACTATAGTTCGACCATGTGTCTTTGAGTTGTTGGACTATAGTTAGACCCTTTCTCTGTGGTTTGTTGGACTATAGTTAGACCATGTCTCTGTATGTTGTTGGACTATAGTGAGACCATATATCTGTATGTTGTTGGACTATAGTTCGACCATGTGTATGTGGGTTGTTGGACTATAGTTCGACCATGTGTCTGTGGGTTGTTGGACTATAGTTCGACCATGCATCTGTATGTTGTTTGACTAAAGTTATACCATGTGTCTGTGGATTGTTGGATTATAGTTAGACCATGTCACTATGGATTGTTGGATTATAGTTAGACCATGTCTCTGTTGGTCGTTGGACTATAGTTCGACCATGTGTCTGTGGGTTGTTGGACTATAGTTCGACCATGCATCTGAATGTTGTTGGACTAAAGTTATACCATGTGTCTGTGGGTTGTTGGATTATAGTTAGACCATGTCACTATGGATTGTTGGTATAATATTTAGTTAGACCATGTCTCTGTTGGTCGTTGGACTATAGTTAGACCATGTCTCTGTATGTTGTTGGACTAAAGTTATACCATGTGTCTGTTGGTTGTTGAACTATAGTTTGACCTTGTCTCTGTTGGTCGTTGGATAATAGTTAGACCATGTGTCTGTGGGTTGTTGGGCTATAGTTAGACCATGTGTCTGTGGGTTGTTGGACTAAAGTTAGACCATGTCTCTGTAGGTCGTTTGACTATAGTTCGACCATGTGTCTTTGAGTTGTTGGACTATAGTTAGACCCTTTCTCTGTGGTTTGTTGGACTATAGTTAGACCATGTCTCTGTATGTTGTTGGACTATAGTGAGACCATATATCTGTATGTTGTTGGACTATAGTTCGACCATGTGTATGTGGGTTGTTGGACTATAGTTCGACCATGTGTCTGTGGGTTGTTGGACTATAGTTCGACCATGCATCTGTATGTTGTTTGACTAAAGTTATACCATGTGTCTGTGGATTGTTGGATTATAGTTAGACCATGTCACTATGGATTGTTGGATTATAGTTAGACCATGTCTCTGTTGGTCGTTGGACTATAGTTAGACCATGTCTCTGTATGTTGTTGGACTAAAGTTATACCATGTCTCTGTATGTAGGTCATACCCCCTTGTCATACAAACCCATAACAGCCACTTCAAACTATGATCGTTTGTTAAACAACTTGTTTCCTAAGTTAAAGAACATTTTGAAAATTGAATGTCAAATTGGCGGGTTAAAACTATGAGGATGCGCAATTTTCATTTCATCGTATTAAATTCACTTTTCTGTTGAAGTTGAAATTCACGACAAACGGACTATAATAATAATGCATATTCATAAAATGCACATATTCACGCTCGATAGCATGCTCAAGGCGTTAAACACGTCTATTCAATAATAATACCCATGTTCCAAGTTGTATAGTTTGTACCCAATATATTTTCTCATGAATAAACCATATTTGAATGACTGTTTGCACGAACGAACAAAACCCATCTGATAGTCGGCTAGTGTCAATACGTGGCGCTTTCACACACTATCCATAGTCGACCACACAGTTACCAAATGTATTCATGAAAGTAGGCTTTTTTAAAATCACAATGAAACTGTTTCAACACGAGTGGAGTGTAGCAACAGTATCCCTGGGCTCTTTTATATAAAAATTGTTGAATTTTCTCAGCGTTTAAACGTTAACACTTTTATTTATGAATAGTGACTGATGAGGAGAACATGTTTACAAAGTTTTCCATTCAAAATAAGTTGTTAAGTGCTGATCTATTTACTAACATGCTTAACCTATTTCCTATGTCACCAAGACAAGACTATGAATAAGTAACTTTATTTATCATCAGTTTTCGTACTATTTGATAAACTTCTTTTTGGAACAGCGTGTGATCTACTTTATTCTTGTGTGTATATCCAACCAGAGAGTTCATCATGGTATGATACATTAAACACAAATAGTAAAAATGGCATCATCTGGCAAGAGAAACTATTTGAAATACTACCAGAATATGATGATCTATATCTATTATGTGGTGGTGATTTCAATGCTGAACTGGAACTAAATCTGATTTTGTGGAAGATGACATAATAGAGTACAATGAAAATCATAATTACTTCATGTCTGATTTCATATCTGATTACTTCACTCTAAAACGCTTTTCACTTGACAAAATTGTAAACAATTTTGGAAAATGTTTAACAGATTTATGTACAGTTCTGAATATTCATATAATGAATGGAAGATGTGGTAAAGATTAAAATGTAGGTGACTTTACATGTATGGGTGTTAATGGTACTAGTGTTGTTGACTATATTATAGCTTCTTCTCCATTATTTGACAATGTTGTAGACTTTGATATACAATCTCGCTCAGACTCAACTCATCTCCCAGTTACCCTGAAACTAAGATCACATGATAAACAACAGCCACCAACACAGAGGAATACTCAGGCTACTAAATCATTCAAGTTTGTATGAGACAATGAGAAGGCATACTTTTAGAGATCAGCTTTTTTCTGACCAAGTACATGATTTACTTTATAAATCAGTACATCCAGCATTGTCAAATATTGATGAAAGTATAAGGTACTTAGTAGATGCTTTGAAATTAGCTGGTTCAGACATGAAAAAGAAAGTTGGAAATACAAAATTTAACCAAAAAGTCAAGTGGTAGGATGCAGAATGTGAAGAGTTAAAGAAGAAAAGATGCAGGGCACTCAATAAAATCAGGAGATGTAAAGATAAGGACTCACTCAGAGAATATCACAAAATAAGAAACAAATATGCAGCTCTCTGCAAGGAGAAGCGACAAAACTACTTTCAACATAAACAAAACTTATTAGAAAAAACATTTATGACTCAAAACTATTCTGGTCAGAATTAAACATCTTGTGTAAAAAGCAAAATGTATCAACATTAATGACTGGTACACTTATTTTAAGGAATTGTTTTCATTCACTGACACTGACATGAACAGAGAAAGTCACAAGACCATACTCATCCACAATTAGACACTGAGTTTGCTAATGATAAACTGGATTCCCCCATCACAAGAGATGAACTTTTAGAAAGCATACACCATCTTACATGTAACAAATCACCAGGGGTAGATCAGATAATTCCTGAGTTGTTTCAACATTCTTCAGAAAGTATTCTGCCTCACCTTGAACTTGTATTCAATATTATCTTAGAAAAGGGAACATTCCCAGAGGCTTGGGCATTGGGGATAATTGTGCTAATACATAAACAGGGTGATCTAAACAATGTAAAAGATTATAGAGGTATCTCACTGCTCAGCATATTTGGTAAATTATTTACATACATAATTAATAAAAGCTTAGTGTTTTGGGCAGATACACTGAACACAATTGATGAAGAACAAGCTGGTTTTAGAGAAGACTAATCAACTATTGACAACATATTTATCCTACAGGCCTTAGTTAACAGATACCTCAGTATCAAAGGTGGGAGATTTTATGCGCTCTTTGTTGACATTGCCAAGGCGTTTGACTCTGTGCAGAGGGAAAAACTAAGGAACCTTTTGAAATTCCATGGTTTTAGCACCAAAATGAGTAAACTATTGGGTAGCATTTATGAGAACGTAAAGGGATTGTGTACGTAATAATAACGAGATTTCACAAACCTTCATTAGTCAGTTAGGACTAAGACAAGGGTGTAAGCCCATTTCTTTTTACCTTTTTTCATAAATTAATTAGATGCTTAAATAAATACCAACTGTGATTATGGCACTCAGCTTCATCCGGATATTAACCAAATATTTTTACTATTGTTTGCAGATGATATTATCCTTTTCAACAATCAAAGGATTACAGAGTCAAATTAATGAACTTGATTTTTACTGTGATAAATGGAAGTTGACAGTATACATGAATAAAACGAAAGTTCTTGTATTTAAAAATGGATGTAAGTTATCAAGTAATGAAAATTGGTACCTTAAAGGAGAAAAGATAGAAGCTACAGGATTTTATAAATATATTGGTGTCCACTTAAGCAGAAACCTATCATGGAATAAACATTCACATCAAGCTGCTATACAAGCAAAGAAAGTAAACTGAAGCACAAAAGAAACGTCACACCTCAGTTGTTTTTATCATATGTATACTTTTAAATGTCAAATTTCTCGAGTTTTCGACGTCGTATTCAAAAACTGAATAGTATGGCAAATTAGTTCAAAATATTAAATCAGTCAAATAATGTTTTACGTGTTTTTAAAAAAAATAATTAAAAAATCAAAATTTTGAAATTTAAAATTCCCAAAAATTAATTTTGATACAACACAACTATTAATCGACATATAACACATACTCTATGTGAAAATCAATAAATTTGCTTAGTCCTGCACACATTTACAACATGGTAGGGGTCATGTTGGTGTAAATTTCATTTCTTACCCCTGTCTAGTTTAAAAATGATATTGTAGCCAAAAAATCAAAAATAATCACCAATTAAGTCATTAAAACTACTGCCAAAAGGTGTTATTGCATCGTGCCATAATCAAATGCATCTCATTTCTTTAAAATATTGAATTAATCGAAACCAATTGAGGTGTGACGTTTCTTTTGTGCTTCAGTTTATTTATGTGCATATTTAAGAATCTGAAAGTTTTAGGAAACATTTCATACCAATCTTTTAAAAAAATATTTGATGTAAAGATACTTCCAATTCTATTATATGGATCAGAAGTATGGGGCGTACACCATAGAAAGATGCCATAGAAAAGATTCATTTATATGCATGCAAAAAGTATTTGGGTGTAAAGATAAACACATCTAGTCGGATGGTGTATGGAGAATGTGGAAGATGTCCTCTTTATATATATTCGAATATGAAAGTTATTAAATATTGGCTGAGACTTATTGACATGTCCCCAGACAGGTTACCAAAACATGTTTATAACATGATGTTAGTTTATGATAAAAATGGTAAAACAAACTGGGTGACTGGTGTAAGAAAACTACTTTTCAGTTGCGGTTTTGGTCATTCTTGGAACAACCAAAATGTGTATTCAAAATCGACTTTTGTACTTTCATTAACCCAGAGATTAAAATATATTTATATGCAGACATGGATACCATCAATGACCCTAACAAACAAGTGTTTCTATTACAAAATGTTTAAATCTGAAATAATCAAGGAAGATTACTTATCAAAGATTACTGTTAACAAATTTCGAATTGCTCTTTCACGTTTTAGATGTTCATCTCAGAACCATTATGTTGAGATATGGCGCTTTATAAAAATTACTCGCGAAAAAAGAATCTGGAAGCTTTGTCGCTTAGATTTATTAGAAGATGAATACCATTTTTTACTTGTATGCCCCGTGTACTCACATGTTAGAGAAAAATATCTACAAGCATATTATCATGAATACCCAAATATTATGAAATTTTCTGCCCTGCTATCGAACACAAATAGTAATATTCTACAAAACATTTCTATGTTCATTTACTATTCCTCCTTGTACAGACATGATTTAATGAAATAATGTAATGTATGTTGGAATGTGATGAATATGATATGAAAATTTAATATATGACGTCATTAGATGTAAACTGATATGATAGATATTATATGTAACATGAATAGATGTCAAATGACGGAATATATAAAGTGATGTGTTATGCTGTTACATGTATTGTACAAATCTGTAACTATTATGTTCACTAAATGTACTATAGGCCTGTGACCTTTAAGTATTGAATAACGATTGATTTATCATCCAAAACAGGGTTCCACAGGAGATATCGCTTGTTTAAGATCTCCTAGGAGATATCGTTTTACATTAGATTTTGAACAATGCCCTGTTGACGTGAGCTACATCACATCACAATGATTTTGCATCATCAAGTAATGACATCACATTGCTATGACGTCATAATCACGATCACGATCACGCTATTTGATATCAGAAGACACTTGGGTGAAATTCTCTATATATATACTTTTCGTATACTGTTTTATTAATAAATATAAGCCAAGACTCAATTCAAAAATGTAATTCATTCTCAATTCATTGTACATCTATTTATATGTATCTTATCTATGAGTGTATTCATACAATGCATTGTGACAAACACTTTTTAAAAGTGGATAGGGGTTCATTCCCCCTGAAACACCCCGCCCCAACTTGATCAATCACTGCTACACAATTTCTATATTCACACTGATCGTACTTATCGTACTTATCATCTTTACATTTCTATTGATAAAGTTGTGTATTAATGTACGCTCACTGAATCTAGATTATTGTGTCTTTGTATGTTTTATTGTTCATGTCTGGACTAAAGCATATTTGTTCTATGTATGTCCAGTTCGTCACGATAACAATATCCAATAGAAGACGATACAATAGAAGACGAAGACGATGCTTGCTTGATTCCATTTTATCAAGCTTTACAGCGTTAGTGAAAATTTTATGTCACTTCGATCACTTATTGCATGTACTCGATTATTTATTACACAGGTGGGCTGTAGTACGATTACTTCTCAAAAGCATACTTCATGATTGTAGTGTAAGCTGACTTTTCGCAGAGTGAGCTCTCTATAAGTGTATGAGACAGTCCAACCTGATAACGATTGGCCCATGCTGGTAATATATTGAGGTTTTTCTTTACCATTTAAATTGACAAATATAACACTTTTGGGCTGGTTATTTCCAAGCTTAGATCAAAGGCTGTCTCTATGGTTATAATACTTTTATCACCTTGTCCTAACACAACTGCAACAGACAACACGCATGGGAAGGTTATGCTGACCACGACAAAAGAAGGACACGTATGTACATTTAAACCATGTTCAACTCCTGAGAAGAAGTAACACTGTGGCTGTCATCGATCACTTAAGTGATTGGTGAGGTTCATCTTCCACTACCCAGTTATCAATTATTTAGGAAATGTCGGCTCATAATAATAAAGAAGCCCTTCGTTTCTTGTCAGAATGTAATTAGCAAACGAACACTTTTAGATATTCATGATGACAGGCAAGCTCCACCTGCTAGAAGCAGTAGCTTGTTATTGTTTCTCTCTTCGTGCAATTATTATAGACATTGGCGGGATGTCTCCCTTGTGGACCTTGAACACATCAACATCTACTTGCAGAGTAATTAATAAGTTGAGTTCTATAGAATTAGACTGTTCACATTGTTCCCTTCTATTGACAAAAAAACATAGTTTCTTCTCAATCAAACAAAAATACCAATATTGGAAACTTAAGATGTACTTCCAATTTCCTTCGTCAATATTAATTACACACAATAAGAGCCTGTCGTTTGTTTCCCAGTAACAGATTATTTGATGATTTTTTTTTACAGAGGACCACGTGCTATTGGCAACGTAAAAAGACAAATGTTCACAGAGTAAAAAAATACATATGGCAGTGTCCCGGCATGTTACAATTCTTGTGGTGGGACATGCATTGACAAAATGTTACATTTATCATGATTGAGTGTAATATTATTTATTATTAAATTTTATCAACTGTATCAACCAACAAGGTAGATCGATAACCTATATCAGACAGTCGTCAAGAGCAAAACTCTATATCAAACCTCCAATTGAAGTGAGATACCAAGTCAGCCATATGTAAACTATAGTATGATATGGGTCTTCATGTCACGCCCTGTGTCGTCCCTGGACCAATATCAACACTCCAGCTGAAGTTCCCTGGTTGATATAGAAGTAGCGTCCTGATACAGGATGTGATATGAAAACACATGTATGATCATACTATATATTCATCATGCCATCAATGCGTTATGGCCCTGATTTTGATGAATTCTGTATGTCGTCATGATCACCTCATCACACTCGTCAAAGATGCAGACACTTATCGCCTACATTAACTTCTCATCTACGTCGACATTATTTTCATTTGAACCAATGAAGGAGTATAAAACTGACATGTTAATAACTAACTAACTACTATTTCTGTTCACATTGTCACTGGTTGCAACTGTTTCATTACTAAACATATTACAGTTGTACAAGAGCATATTTACAACAATTCTACATATTTATGTTGCCAATTTTAACATGTCCTGAAGGACCTTTGGCTCTCTGATATTTAATCAACGCAATCAGACATTTGTCCAAACACAGAGTCAGATATTAATTAATCATCAGAACAACATTTGTGAGTTAATTATCACATGTCAAGTCAATCATTATCTTAATCATTAATTAAGTAAGTAGGAAAGTCTAATCAACTATTGTTATTATGTATATGCGAGCGAGCCCTGGGAATGCTCGAAATGGGTGCCACCCATACCCATGTTGCAAGAACGTTTGTTTCTTCTCGCGTTGCAGTGAATAACTTAATGCAACGTTACAGACAGACAGGACAGACATCGGACAGGCCAAGAACGGGAAGACCGGGGGTGCCAACCCCCCATGATGACCGGCACTTGCGTACATTGCATTTACGAAATCGCATCCTAATATTGACGTCATTAGCTAGGAATGCCCTTGGTCACGTGGTCAGCCGACAGACAGTTGCCAAAAGACTCGGGGCCTACGGAGTTAGAGCACGCAGGCCGTATAGGGGACAGCGGTTGCCAGTGGAACATCGTCGTCAGAGATTGAGATGGGCCGACGTTGGCAGCGTCGTGACTGGCAGAGGATCGTCTTTTCTGATGAAAGTCGATTCAACATTTATACAAATACAAATACAAATACAGAAGGGTGCTTTTCAATACAATACAGATGGTGTTATTTAATATAATACAGATAGTGATATTTAATACAATACAGAAGAGTGCTATTTAATACAATACAGATGGTGCTATTCAATACAATAGAGATTGGTGCTATTTAATACAATACAGATGGTGCTATTTTGATATAATACAGATGGTGCTATTTATAATTAATACAATACAGATGATGTTATTTATAATTATTACAATACAGATTGTACTATTCAATACAATACAGAAGGGTGCAATTTAATACAATACAGATATCGCTATTTAATACAATACAGAAGGATGTTATTTAATTTTTCAACACAGAAGGGTGCTATTTAATACAATACAGAAGGGTGCTATTCAATACAATACAGATGGTGTTATTTAATATAATACAGATAGTGATATTTAATACAATACAGAAGAGTGCTATTTAATACAATACAGATGGTGCTATTCAATACAATAGAGATTGGTGCTATTTAATACAATACAGATGGTGTTATTTTGATATAATACAGATGGTGCTATTTATCATTAATACAATACAGATGGTGCTATTTATAATTAATACAATACAAATGGTACTATTCAATACAATACAGAAGGGTGTTATTCAATACAACATAGATGGTGCTATTTTAATACAATGCAGATGGTGTTTTTCAAAAGTAATACAATACAGATGGTGCTATTTATAAGTAATACGATATAGATGTACTATTTAGTATAATACAGAAGGGTGCTATTCAATTCAATACAGATGGTGCTATCTAATACAAAACAGAAGGGCGCTATTTAAAACAATACTGAAGGGTGTTATTTAATACAATACAGAAGGATGCTATTCAATACAATACAGATGGTACTATTTAATACAATACAGAAGGGTGCTTTTTTATACAATACAGAAGGATGCTATTCAATACAATACAGAAGGTCGCTATTAAATACAATACAGATGGTGCTATTTAATACAATACAGATGGTGCTGTTTAATAAAATACAGATGGGTGTTATTTAATACAATTCAGATGGTGTCATTTAATACATTACAGGTGTATATGTAGAGTACATCCTTTTTTCACACGAAACAGACATACAATACATATGAGGTTCTATGTCATACAATATAGCTGGGATGTTATTTTATATATACAATACATATGGGTGCTATTTCAATTATAACAAAAATAGACGTTCTTCCGTACAACACAGATATGGTGCTATCACGAAAAAGAATATTCCAATAACATTGAAGCATTTGAGTATTTTTATTCTTGGGCACTTTTTTGATAATAACTATTTAGAATACGGCTTCAGTTTTATATATATCTACATGTAAAGTGTACGAGATCATGTTGTTAGGGAATATGGTAACGCTCAGTTACAATTTTCTATGTTGTATGCTGTTTGCTGTTTATGTTTCTAATATATACGACAATGGCAATATCTATATTAATAACATATTGACACTACTCCAGTCCTGAATGTGTATCTCATTTACAAAAGAGTCAATATTTAATAAACTGTAAAACAGCAATGAATCGATATAGACACAGATGTTATTGATAGACACGGAAATTATCTAAAATATACCAGCATGTTGTACACGTCATAAGCTTGAAACCTAAATGTAGCTATAGTCCATGATAGAGACTTCAGATTTTAAACTTAATATGTTTCTTGGATTTAGACGAGTAGCATTCCATAGATGGAATACAGTTATCAGGCGAGCAAACACTGGCGTGATGTTGTCATGGGTTGTTCTCTGTGTGCTCTCTGTGATCTTCTGTACCTGGGCATCTCTCTATAGAAGGACCATTATTCGTGAAGGCAGCGGCGCCATGACATCTCCACTGCCAGATTGGGTGTACAATGGTCCCCGAGAACCACCGCCAGACATTTCTGGGTCCAATGTTTATTTTTGGATAAACGAGAAGTTGAAAGGGGTTGACAACTTTTGCAGTGACTTTGACAACTACAGTACAGCTACTATGGAATATGATGAGGACATTATGCCAATTTATTATCCTGGGGATGTTAAACCTTTGAAATCAAGATTTGCAAAGCTAGAGAGGATGATGAATTTTACATGCGTTAAAGAAGCTATATCTACTCTGAACTCCGACCCTGATATAGGTGTTATAGACGTGAGCTACCAATCCTCCCTCTTCGCCCTGTATGCAGCTATGAAGGGACACCACGTCATGGTGATCAACCCAATCCTGGAGAACATCCTCGGTGTCTGGAAGACCTTGAACATGAACAAGAGGACAGAGAGGTCAACCATTTTCTACACGAGTCCTACAGAGGACAGGGCACTTCTACCTTTACCTCGACAAGGGCTCTGCAAAGTCTTCCCTTTGGATACTTACATCAACAAAGCAAACAGCCAGGAACTGATGCTGCCTGGTATACTGCTGGATGATGTGATGCCCTTCGTAAACTTTGAGGATGTGCTTTTGGTGATGGATAGGCATGGTAACTATAACGAAATACTGAATAACGGAATTGAACTGTTCCATGGAGCCAACGTGTACGGTGTTCTAATGGAGACGCTGGGTGATGCTGAAGACGAGGAGGATCTAGAGAATGTTGTCGAGTTCATGAATAGATGGGGTCTGAAACCTAATGTGGATTCTCAGGAGTCGGCCAGCCATAATTATGTGTATTTCAATTTCTGAGGATGTGAGAGAATATATTTTTCATCAGACTCTAATGCCTGTGTGCATTCCGAGGAATGTAAGGACCCTAATGCACTGTTCTCCGACAATGTGAGAGAAGTCGTTTGACAACTGGATCTGATCGCCAACCGATATATATGTGTATAAGTTTAATACAAAAACCAACTTGGTTTTGTATAGTTTGGCCTTTATCGATATGTTAGATAAACAAAAGTAACGATCGATATATATATGACAGACAGGCAGACAGATTTGATTCAGTATGGATGCTTTAGGCCCATGATACAGGCATATAGCATGGATTGAACAGTGTGCGCAGCAAGTCATTGTAGCTCTAAATACTGGAGTTAATAAGTTTCTGGATATGATATAGGTATAAACCAACACTGTATATAATTTCATTATTCTTATTTTGCAACAGATCGACAATGGAATGCTTTAAATATGGTGTTTTAGTAATTTTATGAAGATATTTAGCTCTAAGTTTATCATAAGTTTTACAGATAAATAATACATGAAATTAATTTCTATATAAACTTGACCTGTAATATTATATATAGAATGGACATATTCTTTCTTTATATTCAATATCACTATACCTGCCACATTCAACAGCAATGTTAAAGTTACTACATCTGAATTTTGAAATAGCAATTCTTAAATTCAAAGGAATATCACAACACAAATATCGTTCAACATTTAGCAAAGATTTAAACGCCTTGTAATATGTATATTTTGGAGATGCATTTATTGATGAGTACCAGGACTGTTTTAAGTTATCTCCTAGCCTCAGCTTGAACAGATACATAAAATAATCCACATTTCCAATTTCTTGGCTTAGCCAAGTATACCCAAAACCATATTGAAACAGTAGTTGTCTAACCTGTGTTGCCCAGGTATTATAACCTAAACTATCTAGTGTTTTTAACATTAAGTAACATTGATGGGGGAGTCTATTTTGTGACATATGTATAATTCTACACCAAAATTTAATCAATCTTGGCATGTACACATGTTGCAATGGGAGTCTTCCACGTTCACCAAGAACCATACCATTTAATGTAGTTGTTTTACCCGTAAATTTTGTTTGCAAAATTTTATTTGCACAGCTTCTATTAGTTTGGAGTGACGTGTTCCCCAAATTTCAGACCCATAGAAGAGAATAGGCACAACCATTGAATCAAAGATATTAAATAAATCAGTACAGTTTATATTACCAATTTTTTTACACAATATTGCACAATGCAATACAAATTATTCAATACAACATGGCTGTATGATGGCACATCGCAATACAACACAAAACAAAACGATACAACACACAAAGTACAACACAGAAAAACATATCACAACACAGTGCAACTCAGCACTGTGCGTTGACGTGACTTAACTCCTCCGTCAAAGTCAAGAAACATACTGGAGACTTTATCTCGGAAACGTCCTTGTGAACGTGTCGTGCCGGACGGCAATCAATGCCTTATCAGACTCTGTAACACATAGGAGAACATCGATACCCAGTCTTATTGGACTTATAGGTGTACGTCTCTTTCTTTGTAGCCATTTTTAAAAAGGTAATTGATTTTCTGAGCGTAGAAGTCTTATCTTATAGCGTACTGATTTTTAAAGATAAATTGATTTAGAGTCTAAGAAGACATGTATCCTTATCTTATCGCAGAGATTTCGAATTCTAAAAAAATAAAACAATGTCGATAGAGGAACTTATGAACAAGACTGTAGAGAACGTAAACATATATACAATATATATATATATATATATATATATATATATATATATATATATATATATATATATATATATATATATGGTGACATCACTGATATTGACGCGAATAGATATAGTTTTAATTGCATTGAATTTGTCCTACATGTACATTTTAAGTAAATTTAAAAACATACACATTTGTTAAAAATACACAACATGATTATGGATTATGTAAAACTAAATATATAAAACATTAAAATATGAAATGTTATTCACTTCATAGAAATTGTCTGATTTTAAATATGTAAACCATGCGATTAAATCCGACATTTCTGGGGGGACCTTTTTGTCCTGAAGTCAGTGAATCGACACCCTCTGTCTCTGTTTAAATGTCATAGCTTCACATTACACACATTACATACCGTGAAATGACGTGTGTGGTTAATATCAAACTGCTCCTTGTACATTATTAAAGGAGCTCTGCTACACAAGGCAATAAGACGGAGATACCGGGGGAGAGATTTGTTGATATTAGTTCGATAAGTGGGGATATCTCTGCGAGACATGCAACGTATACCGTGTGAATAATTCAGTGTAACATGGCGGGATAAAGCCCAGATGGTTCGTTAACGTTTTTATCAATTAAAACGCATGGAATATTTATATTATTTTAGATGTATCTTTAAAGTCGTGTTATAGAGATACAGAAAATAGATTACCACCCAATCAAGATTGGTTCTTTTTTTGGAGTGTTTACGTCCAAATCTCGTAAATATCATGATTTATTCACAATGTAATGACATTTTATTATCAAATAATGATTCTTTTTGGTTATTTGGAAGCCAGTTTGAATCATTTATCATCGGTTTGGATGTTTTAAATGTTTAGATTATGAGGAGGTCGTATTCATAACAAGTTTGATTCTATTTACTCTTCTGTGTGTGGAGGAATTCAATGTTTCAAAGGGTCAATGGTTTCTGTCTTTACGGTTATTTTCTTAGCCCGTGTTATAGGAAATGCAACCATATTGAACTATTAGTTTCATGTGCATCTTTTATCACTTTATTTCAATGACTTTAAAGGGGCTGTAGCACGTTTTTTGCCAGATTTATTTTTTCAAAGTGCCTGTTTATAATGATAGTTTGAGCCATTTGAATTTAATTTAGAAGGTAAAGCATCCTATTACACAAAACAATTATCCGTAGTAGTAATAATGGAGTTGCTTATAAAGCAAAAATTGCATTGCGGCCATTTTATTGTGAACACATTTTATTATTTCGAATGACAAAAACAATTCCAATGGCCTTACTGAGCCATATATACTCATTTTTATCTTGATTTTTCAATGGATGAAGGGTGTTTTACTATCAGTGAAATTATTTTTCAAATACATTTCATCGACTTATTTGAGCAAAAAAACGTTAAGGGTCTAAATGTTCGATACAATTGATAACACCGTTTACTAAATTAAAGTTTTCCCGTCATTGGCGATAATGATATTATTTAAAATAAATGTCTCCTAACTTTATTTTATAACCATGTGTAATTTATCATTGAATAATAAATCTAGTACTTCACGTTATAGTTTTTGATGCTGTCAAACAAATTATCAATAGTCAATAATAATACATAAACAAGAGAGACACGACGTATCGGGGGTATGTGCTCAAAAGTTCACCAATTGAAGAAGTTTTACTTTTCTATTGAAATTCTAAGTTGCAGTGCAGAGGTTGCTTGGTTGATGTTATCGCACAAACCAAGACTAATTAATGGTTCAATGGTTTCATTTTCAACATGTGAAACTTCGCTGACATTCAGGTGATTTAATCTTGTTTTTCATTTTGAAACATTATACAATTCCATAGTGGAACATCTATTAACTTCATTTCATCTGTAACATTTGTCTTACAATGATGGCTTCACACAACGAATGCATTGATATGTATTCCGAAAGTTTTGAAGGGTTAACGAAAGGCAAGGTACTACAAAACTAACCACTTAAGAGAGTTTTAATTACAAATACTGTGTCATTATAATTTTATATCGAAAAACCAGATATCGACTATAATCAGAAGGGGCAGTTTGTGGCAAAATCTGGTGTGGTGTGATTGAATCAGTTGTAAGCAAAATCTGGAGTGAGATTGAATCAGTTGTAAGCAAAATGTGGTGTGGTCTGATTGAATCAGTTGTAAGCAAAATCTGGTGTGGTCTGATTGAATCAGTTGTAAGCAAAATCTGGAGTGAGATTGAATCAGTTGTCAACAAAATCTGGTGTGGTCTGATTGAATCAGTTGTAAGCAAAATCTGGAGTGAGATTGAATCAGTTGTCAACAAAATCTGGTGTGGTCTGATTGAATCAGTTGTAAGCAAAATCTGGTGTGAGATTGAATCAGTTGTCAACAAAATCTGGTGTGGTCTGATTGAATCAGTTGTAAGCAAAAGAATGGAAATAACATGGGTAATGTTCTCACTATAAATGCTGTGTATCAGATGTTAGTTGTGCAATCAGTGACGTAGTTTCAAACTGAGCACACTGTAACTGTCGAAATGGCTAATGTTGTCTCATCTGTTCAATGTCACACATTGTTTACGGTACAGAATTCGAATCGCAGATATAAAACTATGTTTGATTGGCAAAAATAATGACGTTAACAGTTTTGCCAACTTTCGCCCAGGGGATTATGTAAAAAATAGTGAAATATCGCCTATAAGTAACAGAGTTTAAGATAGAACATGTGAAAGGAGTAACCTCTGTAGGAAGAAAATGGCCTGGGTTTTCACTGGCATTAAGTAAAGCTATTTCTGAAGAATAGTTTTAAACCAGGTTTCAAGGGCCTGTAGCGGTAACTTCGGTGGCATCAGTGAGTAGCAGTTACGACACCAGATGTCTGACATGTCTTGAAGGTGATTCTTCAAGTGTACAGTAATCATATATTGAAATGAGTTTAAAAAGACTAACTAACTTTCCGATTTCCTCCAACATGTTCAGGGAGGTTTACATTTCAGTGATTATTGTAATGTAAATATATATATATAGTTGGTAATACATTTTAAACTCATTTTTAAAAATACCTATATTTAACATTTATATGAATAAAAACAAGAATAAATATGTTACAATTTTTTAATAATCATTTGGTGTAAAACGGCGTACCTTCACCAATCTGAATAGAGAATAATAAAGAATTGTTTGCGTCCAGTCACACTGGATTGATATATCAACGTGCAATAGGAAAACAAATCACTAGTATGAAGATTCTCACGTAAAAGTTTCCTATGAAGTATTTTAGTCGCACATTTGTACGTATCAGTGTTCATCTGCAAGTTGTCTGGGTCCGGAACAAGGAATGTTCACAATGTGAATACCAACTTTACTCGGAGAAATTCATATTCTCCCATCAAAGCCAGAAAAATACTGTTAAAGGTATTCACCACGTCGAACGAGTTCCATAGACTACCATAAATTTGTACAATATAAATTCAAAATAGGATCTGGCTGGACACCGTGCAGGTGGATGTAAACTCATCTCAGCTCGAAGCACATATGTTCAATTCTGACAATTACTTTAGTTATGACATACAATTTACTTACATTCACCGAGTAAATAAACCGATGGATAAACAGCTGTAGTTTTTAGACAATTTTTGACACGATTGGTTGCAGCTGAGGTTTTTATTCACAACAGAGCATAATTTTGCTATTATCCGACTAAAATGAAGTTGTGAATAAAATATGTTTAAGAAATTGAATATTAGTCGATGGAACTGTCTTTAAGTGATAAATAGTCTGTAAGTCTTCACATGTGCCCTTGTTCTGACAGTTATTCGTCTCTATTAACATAAAATTCAATGCTCTCCACGTAATGGAGTTAATACTCTGATAAGGATATATTCCCTTTCGTATAATAAATCAGATATATAATCTCTCCACAACAAAATACCTACAGCACCAAATACATAAATGCCACATACACGCCTTTGGTAACTTTTAGCACCTAAATTATATGATACATTATACATAAAATGAACTCTTTGGTTTAAGTTGATTCGATAAGGCTAATAAAGCAAAGGAATATAGTATTCAATTAAATTAATTAATTCAATTAAACAAGGTCCTAGGTATTCCATCAAATAAATGACTACGTTTTTTACAGCTTCACAACTCTGTTTTCTGTCCCCAAAACTTCATTATTCAACGTCACATTTTATGTAGACAAAACAATCATGTCAAAGTTTTAAACACGAAAAAAAATCCCGTATCCATATGTTTCCTTGTCCATTATTTCAAGATATTAAATAATAAACATTTCAACAGCGTTATTTGAATATTTTCCCAGCAACACTCTGACACACCCATCATTACTCGCGAAAATATGATAAAGCAAACTCAATGTACGAGTTTGACAATATGAGCTGCATCTGTCATCCTCTAAACAAGCCCAATATACCACTTTCACAGTATTCTCGAAATATTTGTCATCATACAAATCCAACTCAAAGTACACAGTATCATCTGTATCTGTCAGTATCCTTAACTCACACTAAATGTATCACTTCACAGCGTCAAACTTCTATTCCTTATCAACCACAGTTTATCGATTATTCTCTTATATATAATTCAAAACACAATCTTTAGGTCAATTCACACATGCAGAAATCATATGTATTTTTTCATAATACCATTACCGAACATTTCAATCCACAGTGTGTCAAGAATCAAATGACGGACTCAACCTTTTTCACAGCATCATAAGTGTCTTTTTTCATCCAAAGTACGTCAGGCGGCCATGTCATGGCTTTAGACTGGTCCAGCTGACCTCTGTGTAAAGGATCCTCTGCTCTGAAGTTCAGATCGTACAATAAATTCTTCAGGTTGAAGCCTTTCTTCGTTGTCCTTATCTGAAACCACTCCATTAGAATCCCGCGAATATCCAAGTCTTTGAAAAGTTGTCTCCCTTCCTTCAAGGCCTCATACTCGTGACCTTCAACGTCTATTTTGATAAAAGTCTTTTGGAAGTTTATAAAGGGGCTAATATCGTCCAAGAGGACAGTGTTAACGTATTTTGGGTTATAGTTGTCTTTCAAATTCTTCGCCTCTTTCTCGCCTGCTTGTAGAATATGTGTTCCTCCCAGGTTGTTCTGAAGTCGACGAAAAGTGGCAACGGTCCTTTTATCCGATATCGCCGTAAATAAAATTGTGAATTTCGATGCCATGTTTGAATCCTGGATACTTTTACACATCCTCAACACGTTTTCGACGAGGGGGTCAACTGCAACCACGTGACGGTCCATCATGCCTGCCACCAACGAGAAAGTCCCGAGTTGGGAACCGATGTCAATCAGTCCCATTTCCGGATCCCGTTTCAGACGCGCGATCATGGTGTACACACCCACAGAATCCCACATACCAGATCGCCGGAGCGACCCGGAGACGTGAACATCGTTGGCGATGTCGTGAATATACATTTTCATATTTCCAACCGACGTCTTCAAAGTTGCAGTAGAAAAATTGTCATATTGCGAACAGAAGGACGGAATTCGAACCCACTTACCCTGGTGCCAACGGTAAACGTTCGCCTCTGAATTGTTTCTTTCAATACCATTTCGGATCGTGATAGTTCTTTTCGACAAGGGACTATGGGTTCTGATTTCTTTCCATCTCTCCCCATGGTTATCCTCTTCAAGCAGAAGTTGAAAAGTATAAAACGCCGACAATGCAACAGTTCCTGCGACAAGAATACAGATTCTCCTCAGAGCAACTCTCATCGTTTCAAAAGGTGTGATATTTCTAACACAGAACAAACAACCGGAGGCCGTATTACTCCCTCTAGAACTCGAAGCACGTGGTATTGGGCCTAACCCGAGATCAAGAAACCGTATACGTACTTCCTCCCCCAAGAAATGATTTGTAGAAACTTGTACACAGCACACCAACTGATCAATTCACTCAGATAGCAGTTGTCTACCCTTATATAGCTGAGATACCGTACACTCTGAGCCTCCTTCGCATGTCTGACTCAGGTCGAGTGTTCCAATTGATCGTGCACCCAACCGAGTATGGTAAGTAATTACACAGGTAAGAATAGATAGAAGTAAGCAACTGACACAGGTAATAACAGAGAACTGATCATGTTCATGTCACGCGAGCGTTGCGTCACTCGCTGGTATGGACGCAGGCTTGATAAGCAAAGCTAAATTTACACCTGCATTCAAAATTACCAATCGAGCTCATTTGCAGGTAGCTACTGCCCTCTTACCTGGACTATCAGATGTAAAATTTATATTTAAAAAAAACGGAGGTCACGAAATACCTGTTTTCATAACTTATTAACACTTAACTGACATTTTATTTGAAATACAAAATGTATATTATTATGTCTCTGTATATGTGACATCAAACTAATAACCAATCTTTATTTAGAATGTAACATAACATTATATTTTAGGGTTTATTTTCTTGAATATCATATCAATAGGTAATTTTACCTTTTGTTGCTAATTCTCATTTATTTGCATACACATGCATTTTAATCCACTTGATTCAAGATCCCCACAGTTGTTAATATTCTGTATAAATGTATCCCACTTCACATTCCAGCTGTATGCATATACTCCGAAACGATATGCATAATAAAGAATTTGTTATTCAGAAAACATATTTTCTTATCATGTAACTATTTTTTAGAAATTTAAGATAGCAATTGAAGATTTTTATTGACAGCTTGTTCTCAAAATTAGGATTGTGGTAGCTTAAACTTAAATAATAATAGCGATCTTACGTTCATTAATATGCACATATATAAATCGTTTTCTAAGACATGACTTAATTCAATTCCGACATCAACAACCGTCCTTACGACAAAGCAATAACGTTAATGAAAAGGAAGGCAATGTAAAATCTCTATACATGTATATTCAGTACAGTGTCGTCAGCAAATACTTCCCCAAAGCAAGGAGCAAAATCGATAAATCTACTTGTGAAAATCTCAAAGTAATTGGGCCCAAATGGTCGATATCTCGACAATATAATGTCTGTGAACATCAAAGCTAACTCATATATTGGTACTCTCTATATTCACGGACACCGTGACGTCATTCTGTCACAGAAACGTTTTATCTTGCTAGATGCTATTGAAATCATAGGATTGTAAACAATGAAATGTTTGTAGAGATTATTCAATATACTGATCTCGAGTCCGGAAATACTTGTCCACTTCGAACAGTGAATAATACGAACAGGCAATAATGCTGATACTTATTCGATCATCGTTTACCCATTGGTACTTCGATCGTCGTTTACCCATTGATACTTCGATCATCGTTTCCCTACACATACTCCGATCATCATTTTCCCATTGATGTACCAACTTATTAGATCTTACTGAAACGGTAAGTTCATAGCCATCAAACACGATTATGTAAAGATTGCTTTATTGTGGATCTACACTCAACTTCGGCTTCGGATCAAGAGGTCCCCGGTTCGAATCCCGCCACGGCAACTTTGTCTGCAGTTTAGAACTGTTCTACACGCAGTAAGGTTTGTGTGCAATCCTACAGTGAATTTCAGTTATTTCAGAATTACCACCCATGGTTCGCTAGTTCCAGCCGATGCTCACAGGTTTCACCGCAATGCATAGCCACATGGCGTTACGGGCTTTCTCCCTGCCATAATACTAGCAGCCGCGATATAAGTGAAATACTCTCGAAAGCGGCGTTAAACCTTAACTCACCTCACCTCACACTCAACTGCAAAAGAAATGCAACCAACATTTTCAACAGTGTAAAACCGAAATACTACTGCCGGTGAAAGTCGATTTTAATTGGGTTTTTTTTTTAATAAGAACGTGATTGGTAAAATGGTCAATCAAAATGGTATACATCAAAATGTAATACTTTTATTTTTTATGTCGGTTTAAGTCGTTTTTTCAAAATGTTTTTGGCGAGAGTGTTTGGCATTTAACTTACAAATTCACAAAAAAAGGTGGATTTTAATGAATAATTAATAAAATATGTTTTCGACATAAATAACATTTGGGGTTTTGAAGTCGTTTTTCATGGCGAGAGTGTTTAATTGGCATTTAACTTACAAATTCATAAAAGTTGAATTTTGATGAATAATTAATAAAATATGTTTTCGACATAAATTACTTTCTTGGGCTTAATTTGTTGATGCCTGTTGGACGTTGTGAAACAAGCCAAAAAAGCCAGAATCTGATCTCTAATCTCGTCTAGTTTAGGAGATTCGAAAATGACGATTTTAAAACCGTGGATTGAATGTGGATTGAATTATCCTTTATTTTGTATGGTTTAAACATTTTTTGCGGTTGGTAATATGCTTCCACATATACTTTACATACTTCTACTTCAAAACTACTTGGACGTGATCGAAAAATGTATTTACCACCCAAATTTAAAGGTACATCCATTGTGTTGTTTTGGGGTCACATATTGCAAACGTTATAAATGGTGTTACTTTATACCGATCTTGATGATAGTAGACTTAGCATATTGACGATATGAAGGTAAAAGTAGTGATTTCTGATCGAAAATCGGACAATGCACAGCGTGTGGCGCGCGTCAATGAGTCAAACGTAATTTTAGAATCTTATTTATAAAAGACAAGAAGACAAATTTGAGTTCATGATGTTCAATAGGTCACATAACTACTGTGCATGTAAATTGGAATTGCTGTTTCGGTTTCTGCACATGCATAATGATGTTACTCAATTTTAATTGGAAACTAGTAATTATGATATATTTGGCGATTTGGGATGGATATGCAAGCTGAGTGAATTTATTTGTATTGAAGACAGCACATACGGTGAGTTGGGGCATATTAAAGCCAAATAAAATTTTATGAAACACAATGGATGCACCTTTAAAATCAATGGGTTATGGGATAAATGTATCTATTTTATAGAGGGGGAGATAGGGGGATCGTAGTCCCAATGTCGCGCTTATAATATCGACCCTAAATGCGTATAAGGTAATGTCCCAATAAATACAAATTCATCACAAATATCGGAGCCAATGCCTGTAGGGCCGAGGCATATTATCTTTAAGGAAGAGATGGGACATTACACCTGCATTACGGTCGCATTCACCTACTTGGGGCTATTCTTTCCCAATTAAAAAATACCCCCAAAACTTTGATTTACCAATTATAGGTCATTCCATCTCTCAAATTCCTTTGAAAAATTGAGCGACAAAACAATAGGATCATGTGTAAGTTAATTGTTATTTAACTACAATGGATGACAGAATTACTTCTTCTGCTTTCTATGAACTAGACTGACGTAGTGAATGAGAAACACCTGTTGTCCTGTTCTCAGGAGCATTTCGTGTTAATTATTAATCCTAATTATCACTAGTACAACTAATTGAAATCAGATAGTTGCATAAGCCTCCAATATCAAAGGGAATTAACTATGAATTATTGAACCGTGAACAGCCGAGTCTCGGACAGATTGCAGTATCTGAATGTCACTCATACGTATGTAGACGTGTGTACATAGGGAATCAGGTATTTCATATACCTTCTACACAGATAGATTTACCTATTGTAATCACACATACGATGCACAACTTATTGAACATAAGGTACGGTAGATGTATCCGATAATATAATTGCGACACATTTTATTTCTTCACCATCAAGGTATTTGATTACTAAGATTACAACTGGGTTTAAGACGGAAAAGACGGAAAAGGCTCGTAACGGCTAAATATATTTATCCAATGATATGGATCGAGCGATATTAGCTGTCTCCGGATGAGAAGACCGACCAACTTTCAAACCACGACATATGTTGATAAGCTTTGCGAGCCTTTCCCGTCTTACACAACCAGAATGTTAAGTTGTCATGCGGATTAAACTATCCTTTGCGAAGCAGGATGTCGCTTATCATTTAAACAGCAAAATAGTTCTTTTCTTTTTATTAATGCATTGCAAAAGCATTTCACTAATTGAGATTGTGTTTTCAAGTCATTACTGAGGGTAATTTATTTCAAATCAATCCATGGTATGCCTTTTCAATAATAGGAATGGCGACTCCTTTCATGAGACAAGGTCATTAGCCGTAGCTAATATCTCAAATATGTTTAGTCTATTGTGCTTTTTCACGATATTTATAAATGTTTGATGATGTTTTGTCAACATCGTATTGGCAAATTAAAAAGATCGATCGATTAGAAGTTAATTCCGTCTCGGCTGATGAAAAAGCTTGTACTATTGGTGTACTGACGTAGATGAATTAACACTGACACTACTCGTCATATGGCTATGGTACATACAATAGAGCCGTCAAGTAAAAGTAATGCAAAGCAAGCTGCCGTGACATATTAAATATCAGAAACCACGAGCTCGAGGCTATGGTTGCATCTGTCATACCCAAATCACGTGTATTATGTGTTAGTAAAATAATGAATGTATCGACGTTGAAAAGAAACTCTCAAGTCTATTTGAAGGTTTGTAAAAGAAAACACACACTCTAATACCGTTTTTAGAATCAGTGAAATAGAATATGTCATATAGTTGATCCAACCACACAACTAATAGGTCTAATCAATACATTAATATGAAATATGGGGTCCAAAAATTGTTCATGGCGATATAACCAGTTGTGAACGTCAGTTAGCACAAATTTACCACGCGGCTTCTTTTGCAGTTCTTAGCGAGGTTACAGTAGCTTTTCCTCCTCAGCTTTATGGCGCTTTATATCAATATGTCACCAGACTCTGTGGTCATGATCAGTCAGACTCTGTGTTCAGTCAGACTCTGTGTTCATGATCAGTCAGACTCTGTGTTCATGATCAGTTAGACTCTGTGTTCAGTCAGACTCTGTGTTCATGATCAGTCAGACTCTGTGTTCATGATCAGTCAGACTCTGTGTTCAGTCAGACTCTGTGTTCAGTCAGACTCTGTGTTCAGTCAGACTCTTTGCTGTACATGTGCGAGCTTATGCTTCTTTCCAAATACGACATTTCGTTTACAACGTGCATGCCATATATAGCGATGAGAAACCAACCTTCAACGATACGAGGTGAATTTCTGATTACACATGTGCAATCAGTGGAGTGTAGTAGGTTTGTAGGAGACACATACACTGATGGAGCAGGATGCGCTTGGTTAGAATGGGATGAGGAAAACTCCTACCCAAAACGAACTCGTATATACCCACATATTTTTTACGGATTAATATGCGAGGCAACACAATAATATTGCTTTTCTGTGACATTTATAGATATATAGTTATTGAACCCTCACTTTCAGAAATGGCCATCCCAATATATTGTCTTTTTTCCTGTCTGTGAGTCTTTCGTCGTTGTCAGTTAGCCTATTTATTAACCAGCAGAGGGTTATTTACGTCACGACATTACTAGAAATGACAAAGGCGTATTCAAAATGTTCATATTAATGCAAATGCATATTAATTGGCCCACATGAAAATCTGCTTTTAGAATTCGTTCAACGTCATTTTAGATATTTGAAATCTCAATGCCTGTGTTTGCCAAACAATTGAGATTGTTGCTGTGTATCGATGTTGCTATTTATCAGCAAACGTGAAACGTTTCCTCGATGAAAAAAACACTTCCCAGATTTATTGAGAATAAATAATTAAAAAATATGAAAGAATCTATGGAATCTGTATTGAAACAATATTTCAATGCCTTCCTGAAACATATTGTCACAGCCAATAGACAAAAGTGATTTGTCATTCATAGAATACTCTCCTTCCTACAATAAACCGCTGAGGTATGTTTGTACATGTAGCAACTACAAACAATGGTATACAGCACACCGTGGATCCTCGCCAATTGTCTCTCCAGGTTACCAACCAACAAATCCGCTTTGTTTGATTAAATACATACCTTTGTTTAGAGTACCTAGACTTGCACGACAGTTGATAGCATTCTTATATCGCCCTTAGGCCACACTTTTTTTTTTACTTGGTTTACGGATCCGCCTACCCTAAATTTTGCTGAAGTGGAAAAAAAATAAAATTTCAAATTTGCTCTTTTTATATTACCGCCGACCATATTTATAGAATACTGAATAAATATAAATACAATATACTGACACAACCTTTCCATTTGTACCAAAAGGACATACTTCAACTAATAAAAAATTTCATCTGACAACGTACAGGTGAATGACAAACTCAGTGCTTTGACACTACATTTACGGCCTTCCCAGATATCTATTTATAGAACTGTCTCTTTTAGTCAACAGAAACAGTATTACAAAGTATTTTTAAATAATAAGTTTCAAGAAAGTCCTTATTTTGACTAACAATAAGCTACAAATTTTTAAATATTCTAAATAACTTTTGCTTAAAGAATATTTTATAAATATCCCCATGCAGACATACGTACACAAACGATGATGGCATAGTGACAGGGCCGACCTATTTTGCTTGAGGGATGATAGGTGATTTTTTTAATGAAAATTTTGTTTCAAATAAAAGTTCCCATGAGCTTAATTTATTTCAGGATTATGGACAATACTTGTGAAATAATGTTATTTTTGTTATCCATCATGAAATAATTTAAAAAAAAACAGATTTTGACAGGGTACTAAGAAATGCACTAGCAACCTGCCACCCCTATTCCTTAAAAGTCTAGTCTAGTCTGGCGGGAGAATTCTATAAATAGAACGAAAGTGATGAAATATCTGTTTGATTAAAATAATTGTTTAGGATTTTAGGAAACTGTAAATGGATTTTGATGACTACACTGTACAAATGAATTTTTTAATGAGAATTTTCTACACAGAATTTTAAGGTGTGTTTTCATATAGAAGTGTATTAGTTTATTTGTGACATGTCAATATATAGGCCTATACAAAGATGGCTATAAAATGTACAGGTTTCTAAAATTAACCTTTTCTTTCATTATTACCAAATAATAATTATTCAATATATACTTATAACAGAAATTTTCTACCTTTTTTGAGATTTGATATTTTTTCAGAAGATTGAATAGTGTACTATTTTAAAATTGTTTAATAGTTCATGTGCATTTTATGCAAATGTTTTAATGAAAATTTATCAACATACAGTGACAGTTTTTCCATCTTACTTAACATCTACATATATCCTGTCAGAGGAAAACTGTAAGCAAACATTATTAAACCAACAAAAAATAGCTTTTACAGCAGTGATATTTTTATAACCAGCCTACTTTTAGTGAAAGCAACTTTGTAAAAAATATTATGAAATAATTTTTTATTTTTTTTTCCTACCTACCGATGTTGAAATTCTTGTTGAAAATCCGTAAACCAAAAAATAAAAAAAGTCTGGCCTTAGATGGTACGACTTTCACACTTAAAACCTGGACTCCCTTCCATAACAGCGAGCGCTTATAATTGCTCATTGATCGCTCAATGTAGCGCTCATTCTCTCCTGAACGACACGGTGCAATTCCTCGATGTTTGCTAGCCTTGCTACGTAACGCTACATTGAGCAATCGCGTTCAAGAGAGGTTTAAAAGTAATCGCTAATTGAGCGATTACTTTGAAACCTATCTTGAACATGGCCCAGTATCTGCTTTGAGCTGAAGATGTCCATGCTCACATGAAGCACGTAACGTAACGCTGAAGTTGCTTTGAGATTGTCGATTGTCTACACTGACACCTATTTTCAAACTTAAACAACAAATAGAAATAGTCACAGGCCAATGCATATTTTAACATTGTATTAATGATGTTGCGCCACAACTGAGTATATATAATACAAGAGGTTGGTTGAGATGAAGTGGGGTTTAACTCCGCTTTCAAGAGTACTTCACTTATATCACTGTTGTTAGTATCATTACAGGGATAAAGCCCGCAACGCCATTGTTGCAATGCATTGCGGTGAAACCTGCGTTGGCTGGAACTAACAAACCATAGGTGGTACTGCACTGAAATTCAGAGTAACATTGCACCTAAACCTTACTGCATGTAGCATGTTGAACAGGTCCCCGAAGCAGACAGAGTTGCCGAGCTCCTGGCGGGATTCGAACCCCGGACCCCTTGTTCCAAAGCCGAACGCGCTACCAGCTACGATATCCCTCCACAAAAGCCAGGTCCCGCATTGAAACCAAAACTCGGCCTAAGACTGATGTACATGTTTATTTAATGCACTTCTCAAATCAATGAAAGTATCCGTACATGAAGGCCATCACACATAGGCCGAGTACCGCATTGAAATTGTTGATTTTCTTAAAAGTGGAATTCTCCGTCAAGAAGGTACGTTTGTGCTCTTCGTCAATGTCCTTGACCTCGTCCCTGGCCCCGTGAGCTTCCTGTATACCACAAACAAGGTCACACCAGCGTCTGCAGCATCCAACACGTGCATCAGCGTTGTCAGCATCTGTCATCTCGAACGCTGGAAGGATTATTGAAAAGTTAATTGAGTATATTCAGTACGGTGGCTCAGATAATCATATTCGAATTAACACATAATTGGTTTTAGTAAGGCCTTTATTACCTAATTTAGAAGGGTAACTTTCATACTTGCATTTTGGTTAGAGACAATATCAGTTTTGATGTTGACTTTTCAATATAGAAAGCTCAAATCATTGGATTGATCACAAGAACATATTTTGGTATCACTGTTTGGACGAATAATATCTATGTTAATCTATGTCAATACAAACTTTCGATAGTAAAAGTTTTATTTACGCATTGTGAAATGTGAACAACTATTACCATATATTTCCCGAGGGGGATATTTGTAAAAGGGGAAAGAACATTTTTTTATCACTTTATTTCTTTTTTCTCAGGGTACAGCATTTTTCATTTTCATTTCATGGTATTAACACAATAAGTGATACAACACATTTGACATGCACATTTTCTACATGAATAGATGGTGGCAGGGTGACCAGAATGAGACAAATGAATCGTATTTACACTGTGAATAAGCGTTGGATTTGTGTATTTGGTAATTAAATCTTAATTTCGATTTCAGACCGCTCATAGACGGTATTATGTTTTCCAATTTTCGATGCTAGATGCATTCTTTTGTTAACGTAATGATGAAATTTAGAACATTATTTCTCCTTTCTGTGAATCCCAGAATGACAGTATCTGCGTTTAGGTTTAGACAGATGTCAGTTTCCTTTTCAATCCATTCCGTTAGATCTTGCCACAATCTCTTGACACATCTGCATTATACATGGATAATTGATTCTATTTCAACGTTGCAATATGTACATAGTGGTGTTTCAATTAGTTTGTATTTGTACAAGTCTTTATTTGTCGTAAGGATTCTATGGAAAACACGGTATTGGAACCATCTATGCTTGATGCTATAAGATGCTTGGAAAGGTATAGAATTGTATGTCTTCCACATATCTGGTGAATATTTTTAATTCTTTTTCCAATTTAATTTGGTAATTTAGCTTTTGAATTGCGTTCTCTTTGGTGAGTTAGGTATAAAATATGCTACATCCTTTTTTTAGTTCTATATAGTATTTCCAAGTTAGGAGGGATAAAGGGTACATTTTCCTGTTTGCTAATTGTTTGCCAACAACGTTTGGAATAAGATTTCATTGAGGATATTAATCCTGCGTATTCTAGAAAATTTGTTTTGACTCCGTACAATTGTACGAATTCATTATACGATAGAAATGTATTGTCATATTTTATAAAGTCGTTTATAAACTTAATATTAAATTGTAGGTAGTGATCATGTATTACTGGTTTAGTTTCAATGGTTATGTTTTTGTTATGGTTTGCCCAAATATATTGTCTACTAAGTTGGTCATGCTTATTTAATTTTCTCTTGCAACTCGGACCAGGCTTCAAATACATCTTTCCAGAATGGGCTAATGAGTTTAGGAATATATTGCGTCCTAAGATAAGTTGGTCCCATTTCAACGGGAGCTAACATACTCGTTTCATTTGATGTATATATATGATGTTTTAAGTTTGAATCCTGTACATAAAATCTTCTGATCCATGATATTTTCTGGGACTTTATTGTTTCAAGTAAAGCAGGCATTTTCAAACCACCTTCCTGGTACGTTTTTATCATTAAGCATCGTTTTATTTTGTCAGGTTTGCCTTTCCAAATGAAGGAGTAACATTTGCGTTGCAGATTTGTTATAATTGTTTCTTGTCTTGGGTTCGCGAGGGAAGTGAAAAGATGGTTAAGCTTTGGTAATATTAGACTTTTTAGAATGGCTATTCTTCCCAAAGGTGGGAGGTCTCTCAGAGACCAAAGCTTCATTTCTTTTTTAATTGCCCTTAGCTTATCTTTGCAGTTTCTTTCTACCATTTCTGCTTTGTTATGTTGAAAAAGAATACCTAGCAGTACAAAAGGTTTTAGAGTTCAGTATTCTCTGCAATATTGAATATTGTTTTGAGCCTATCCAGATAATTTTAGTTTTGTCAATATTGATTTTTAAGCCAGAGAACGATGCGTATAATTCGAGTACCTGTAATGTTTCTCTAAACGATGTTTCAGAGCCATCTAGAATTAATGTGGTATCGTCAGCAAACTGTGTTAGTAGATATTCGATACCTTTCATTGTTATCCCTTTTATCTTTCTACTATGTCTCAACATGTGGGCCAGGATTTCTCCTGCAATGAGGAATATGTAGGGCGAATGAGGATCGCCTTGTCTACATCCTCGTGTAATTTGGAAGAATTCTGATGGAAACCCATTCACAAGAACACTGGAATTTATGTTATTGTAAAATGTTTTTAACCAACCTTTTATAGAAGGACCGAAATAAAAGAAATCAAAACATTTATCGATGAAAGACCAATCTACCGAATCAAATGCTTTTTCAAAGTCTATCAATATCAAAAGTCCTGGTCTGTTTGTAAAGTCTGTAAAATCCATAATGTGATTAACTAGCCTTGTACATTCTCCTATGTATCTGCCTTTCATAAAACCCTTTTGGTCTTTGCTTATTATAGTGGGTAGTATCTTCTTAATGTGTGCAGATATCACGGCTGAAGCTAGTTTATACGAGATGTTTAGTAATGAAATAGGTCTAAAGTTTTTCAGATTTTCTTTTGATTTTTCCTTTTTTGGGATGCATGTTTATAAGGCCTTGTTTTTGACTTACCGGGAGTTCGCTGACTCTATCTGCTGCATTCAATGAATTTATTAGGTATGTATTTACATCTAAGAATTGATAAAATTCAGTTATGAAACCGGAAGGGCCTGGGCTTTTCTCGTTTTTCACGTTTTTCAGTGCTGTTAGAACTTCGTCGTATTGTAATTCCCCTTCAAGGGAAAGTGCATCGTTATCTTTGAATAGGATTTCGAGGTCAACCTCTTTTACGTTTTTCTTTGTATATAGGTTTTGGAAGTAATTCTTCGTATAATTGATTATATCCTTTGTTTTATGTATGTGTCCTTTATCGGTATCTAGTCTGGTTATTGATTTGTTTACGAAATTTTGCTTTTCTAGAGATAAAAAGAATTTGGTCGGTTTTACACCTTTTTCATACCATTTTGCTTTTGATCTCAGCATTATGCAATCTGTTTAATATTTGTTTAATTCAATTTGTTGTTCTTTTGTTCTGTTTATTTCTTGTAACAACTTTGTTTTTGTCTCTTCACTATCAGCTTGATCTAATTGTTCTTCCAAGTTTTAAAGTCTTTCGTTATATGTATCTGCTAGTTTAAGTCTTTCTTTTTTTTTTAGATGAATATTTTATCGTGTGGCCTCTTATATTGCATAGTAGTGTTTCGAAAAAAAGTTGTTCACTTATCTTTAGTACTTTATCTCTATCCTGGTCTCGACAGTGGTATTGTACAACAGTATCCTTAATAATATATTTTACCTCGTTCACGTAATCTGGATCGTGCTGCAGACTATTGTTAACTTTCCAGAAACCTTTTCCTTTTTCAAATGATGTGAACTCAATTTGTATAGATATTATAGAATGATCCGATCTTTAACTTGGCTCTTTTTTCGAAGTAATGATGGACTTTTCGAGATTTCTACTAACGAGAAAGAAGTCTAGACGTGCTTGGTTCAGTGGTTTTGGTTTTCTCCATGTATACCTTTTTACATCTAGATTTGATTCGCGCCATGGATCATATAAATTCAGTTCATCTATCATATCAAATACAGCTTCCTTTGATTTGGAGTTATTGATGTGTAAATAGTTGAAAGTATCTTTTGATTGATCTTGGACTAGGTTAAAGTCTCCGCATGTGATATTTGTTTCGGTATCTAGACTCTGTATTTTTGTTTTTATTTCATGATAAAATTCTGGATACACATTCGGACCATAAACACTTAGTACTTAGTACCTCTTTCTCTGATTTCATCTTAAGTATTTAGAAGTTGCCATTGTCGTTATCTTTTATTTCTTTGAGAAACTTGTAAAATAACTGAAACGAGCTTCTGATGCGCCCCATTCTAATTTGATCTTCTGTTCTATATTTCTAGTAAAGTGTGTATCCTGGATACAGTAGATGTTACCTTTTCTTTGTTTCATATTTTCAAATACGTCGATTCTCTTTTTCTCATTGTTTAGACCTTGACAATTTGCAGAGTATATATCGAGCCTATGCGTCATGTCAATTCATATATAGTGTAAGCCAAATAGCATGAATCTGATGAATTAGGTTGATAACCATGATATAGCTGACCCATTTTTAGTGTGTCACAGAAATATCTTCTTAGAAATGAAAGTGATTAAAAAGTGATAAAGAACATAAATATAAACAAATAAAAGGGGGACACATTGCCTTCCGTCATTTGTTCAATGAAACAGAAAGGTAGTGATTGAGGGAAATAACTTACTCTGGGCCTTGTTCTCGTACTTCCTTGCCTCCGCCTCACTCATATGGCATGATGAATGTTTTCTATGGTCTAGCTTCGTCCACCATGTGACGCCTTCAAGCTAAAATATCAGTACAGAGAACATTTAAGCTCATACATAAAACACAGAACACACCTTCTGTGGTAGGCATAATGTCCAGGTGTTTCGAAACACTTTACCAATATGTCAATCAGCTAAGGAAATTGTGTCTGTAACTTCTATCATTCTTTATTGTGGAGTTTGCCAACCTTATTAATTGCAACACTTCTACACGCTAAAAACAGCTTTGCCATTACTAATCATGACTTCCCTTCCTGCTCCAGTTAGATCACATAGTTTCCGTTCTTATACTGCGAAGTGTAGAAACAACAGATTGTTCAACTCATTTGCAGCGTAAGTTTTAACAAAACTCCGTTATATAAACTCACGGGCAAAAGAAACGTCACCACATTTTGAAAACAGTATAAAATGAAATATTGATGTCGGAGAAAATAGATTTTGTATGTATTTGGTAGCCACATGTTTTCTTAAGAAATATTCACAATTTCATACATCAGAGTATGCCATTTTTATTTTGACATCTGTTCAAATTGACATGGGGTGCTAAAATCGTTTTTTAAAGATGTTTTTGGCCCACAATATTTAGTATTTAAGTTTAAAACATTGAAAAAGTAGAAATCTAATTAACTTAAGATATCCTCGACATAAATAACCTTCTTTGATTTAAATTTGTTGACGCGTCTTTACTGTAGGACGTCTCAAAACAAGCCAAAACTGGCTTTTTGAGGCTTCTATCTCGTCTAGTTAAGGAGATTCCAAAACGACCATTTCTTAAAACTTGTGTTTCTCAGAATTATGAATAGATAATGTTTTGAAAATTCATATTTAGTATTGTTGGGTTCTGAAGACATGGTGTAACGCTGTTTCAGTCGCATTTATCGCCCGATGATTGAAATATCTTATATTTTGTATTGGGACGTTTCTTTTGCCCGTGAGTTTATGCTTAAATTATAAGTTAAACCACACAAATTATTGCGACAAGTCGTATCACGAGAACGGGCCTCAAGACTATTTCTTTTCAAAACCCTCGGTAAAGGAAAGCTATTCGATCCATCAATTCGTAACACGTCCCGTTAAAAAGAAGCAACAGCACTTTCTACCAATACTAGTACCTTCAACTAAAATAACCCACTCCCTACATCTGCTTGCAAGTTCGCAAACACGCACCTGCTCCTCCGACTGTTGCTCCCCAAACACGCTGAAGACAGCTACACAGAGACCGGTGAAGACGAAGAGACAGATGCTGAAGTAGGTGTAGTGGACACTGGACACTATAGACGGACGCTGGTCAGTCTCTCCACAGAGCGGGGCAGGGTAGACAAAATCCAGGATCATCCGGGTTACGCCTACAGTTTGGCCGAGCAGGAGACCCCAGAAGGCAGCCTTCAAGGGCGATAAAATAGAGAAGCTGAATATGTCACGGAATGATCGTAATTTTAAACATAAGCAAAAGGCATCAATCTAAAACAATGACCACAATACAACCGTTTCCCGTATCATTCGATTTCATAATGCCGTCTGTAAGTGCAGGAATGACGTATTTATTTGTCATAAAGGAATAAGCTCCCTCCGGACAGTCTTTTCCCGGCATAACATGGATATCGAAATTCGATGACGTTAAACTACATAAAATAAGGACCGTAAGCAGTTTGTGTTCTAATCGTCTAAAAGGCTTCCTCCGTCGTAAGGAAGAAAATCCAAATCCTTGCACATGACGACCCAACAAAACACAACTTAATGGGCTTTGATATTTGACGATAAGAATCTATGTTCAAATGGAACATGGGATCATATGGACTCACAGCCTCGGTCGTCCTCTTCCAAAACACGCCCAGAATGAAGACCGGTCCCATGGGTGTGCCGACATATCCCTGGATAGCCTGTATGTAGTTGAAGAGTTGTCCCCCTTGGGAAGATTTGACCAATGGGATCCATAGGATGCTGATAGCGCACAGGAACACTATAGCCAGTCTGAAAGGAAATATTGGTCACATGTTACGAATTTTCCTCATTATTGTATTTTCCAAAATGACCCAAAAAGACGTTACGTCTGTCCACAGTATGACCATTTGACCATGACAGTAAAAGGCGATATAAAATCACATATAGGTCTACATGGGTTAATGAAATTCGAAAGGATAGTAAAATCCTTTAAACTAAACATGAGGAAATGTGTAAAGAATGGTATACGTATACAATTTGATAGAAAAGTTAGCAAATTCTCGTTTCTATTTGAGAGGAGAGGGATGTCAGTCAACAAAAAGGAAACGATTTTATTAAAACTGATCTCAACATGGAACACTAAGAAAAGAAACAGTTTTAAAATTATACACAAACTCTTTACAAGAACCTCCCCTCGACCCATAGTTCTGCAATTCAATACCAAGACAAGTGATGTACAGGACTGTATATTCTAGAGGATATATAACCACTACTATATACTTATTGATGACCCTACATATATCAGTGATACCTTTAACTGCACTCTGTCAATAGATGGGACACTCAATGAGTGGTCAACAACTCATTAGTGTAACCTTATAAACATCTCACAAATAATCGCTCACCAAGATACAAACGTAACTTATACCATAGAGGATATAGTGTTCTTGATAATTGTATAATGTCCTCTTATATATGCCATAGAGTGATTGATTTAAGTGTTTCACCTGAATCTCTGTTAGATCACCTGCCCATTGTGACCTACTTCCCGCGTCATCTGACATTGACAAGCTGTCTCACTCAAACGGGGAATGCATCGAACACTTACAGCTGTACACACACTGAGCATGTTATACACTGAGTTTGGAGATTTACGAGCGCTTTCCGGAATGATTTCACACTCGGAAGCTGAGCAGGTTGTTTGACCGATGTAAGTTACCCCGATTCATCTAACACAGTATTTAGAAACTCACGGAAAGATATTTCCTCCTAATATTATCTCATCCGAGGTCAAAGCCAATGTATGTAAATTGCAGACATATTTTCTCCATCTACTGGTGTGATACAAGGGTGTTTGTTATCTCCACTCCTGTTCCTTATTTACATTGATGAGTTAATTAACACCATGTTGGCTGAAGATACCCATGGAATATTTATTGATTTTGATATCGAGAGAACATATCTCGTGTTGTTTACTTACGATGTCACACCATTCGCACACACTGTAATTAACTTATACCGTCAAATCGATATTTTATTTCATTATCATATGAAATTGGGATGAGCCGCAAATATTGATATATAGATAAATGTTTCCAAAAATAGCGACATGTTATCAAACACTTAACTACCGGGCCAAAAGAAGTCTACCAGATATGTTATCAGATTTCTTAAAGACTATAAATAGCATGTTAGCAGTGTGAACATTATGATGTTGCACCATTTCTACCCAACATTTTAATGACTTGTTACAATAGCGATTGTGTATATAGACAAGGGTAATTGTTCAGTGTTCCATCAGTATATAACCAAACACATGTAGAATTTGAAGCAAATTTACAAACAACCAGGAGCAACAATACAGGTACACTCCCATTGAAGTGGTGACAGCGCTGCAAATGTACGTGGTCACGGTGCGCAAGTGAATCAACCGGAAGTAGCCGTCTTCAATGGGCGCAGTATCCTTGATGATACCTCCTTGATTGACTCGAATACATTGTTTTCAACGATTTTGATAGACTGTTTTTTTAATTATTGTTACAACATAACTTGAGACCAACCATTAACTACATTTTAGAAATTATTTCATTGTACATCTAACACAATCATGTAGGCGTTTCTTTTTTCCGGTAGTGTATGTTATGAAAATAAGATCTTGTACCCTCGCCTTATAGGGTTAATTTGGGCGGACGTAGCTTGTTCATTTATCTACGTGTAATGAAATAGTATTAAAATACCAAAAAAAACGGTTCAGTAAATCATCGATATTATCTACCCCAAAATTTCGATTGCCAAGGTCATAAAGATTGGGACAAGCTTGTCTGATTTATATCATTGCCATATAGTTATACATACACAAGTGCCTAAAGTGCCTAAAATATCACATACAAGAAAATGAAGTCAGTCATTAAATTTAATGACTACAGGGTGGAACCCGAAATGCACATGTGAAATGTATATGCAGTTGCATAGGTTTTACCATGCTGTTACTCCATGGCACCTACATTGCTGAAAACTATTGACTTACATATTCACTAACCCTCCCAAGCCAGTTTATTTTCTGTATAAGTGAAGAATGTAAGAATGTTAGAAATATAAAGAGGATCTTTATTCATGCATTTATGTATGATCACATCAAACGCATTTATTTTGAAAATCTAGTGGAAATTACTTGCCTAGGAATACTGTCAATGTACTGACGAGAACATCCGATAATTCACGTAAAGTGGTAGGATGGTTGTAAAATCGTATGATAGCACAGGTATAATTAATGGGATTCATATCCGCACTGTTACAATAATTCGAATAGTTTCCGAGCTCGATTGGTGCGTTGTCGTCTTGCAGCAACAAGTTATTTTCAAATACCACACGCATTGAGGTAGCAATTATTTTAGTTTTAAAACATGTTTCTATTCGTTATGTGGTGGGTATCATCTTCCGTTTTATCATTTAAATGCACATGCATAAGCAGCAGAACCTCTTTGTGGATTGATAACCATTATGTTTTTAACTTCAAAGGTATTTCGAATTGAGGCTTCAACTGTTAAATATGAGGTGCATATGTTAAATTTGATATTGATTCAAATTGATATTAAATTGACAGTTTTGCCATTATATTAAAATTCGTTTATTTCAAATCCGTGTGTCAAATCCACTGAACATTTTTATATTTGAGTTCAAATAGGAAATGGTATTGATAAATACTAGATGTGGACACCATATTGTGTGTTGATACTCAATACTGGTTACCTTCCAACAATAAGCAGCTCCCTCTGGCGAGCTCTAGTGCGCATGCGCCTCCACAGATCCATGGTGAACACAGTACTCGCACTGTTGAAAACGGAAGTGAGAGAACTCATAATGGCGGACAGCATCACTGCGATCAGAAAACCTCGAGCACCTGGCAGTAGAGGACACGAGATTAAAAGTCGAATATTTCAATCGAGTTTACTTTTAATACACGCTTGAAATACTTGCAATATAGATACCAAGTTCTTACCGGTGGGTAGAATCTCGAGCACAAGTTTCGGGTAGGCGATACTGGAGCACCCAGCTGGGTTCTCACACTCTCTCTCACACACCTCCGGGTCGACACACCCTATCACGTCTGCAAGTCAGAGCACAAAGCAAACACAACGTTAGTGACTCTGTAATTTAACCATGTAATCATCACGTCTATAATTCAGAGCAAACATGACGTTATAGTGACTCTGTAATTTAACCATGTAATCAAATGGTTGCAAATAAGTCAACCATATAGTCATCCCATTTGCAAATCGAATAAAAAATAACGTCGTGCAGTTAGCTTTCAATCAACCATATAATCATATACGCCTGCAAATCAGAGCAAACATAACGTCAGTTTGCCTATAATGCAACCATGTAGTTTATCTCATTTCACTTAAAATAAACGCTCAGTACTACTGTTTCGCCGAATCCGGTAAGCCTATCACTATTACTACATTAAAACGAAGTAAGTAATTGTTTCATGGTTTCCGTAATTCATCTTCCAAAATCTCGATTAATATTGTTTAGAAAGAGATACATAATCACATTTTGAAGGACTCGTACACTTCTTGAAACACTTTACTCATCCTAACTTGTACTCTTTTAAAGGAATACTGAGATGTTTCAATATATTTGACATGTTCTTCTAATAGTACTCTCTTTCAGTATTTTGCAGAAAAGAATACACCAGTTCCAAAGATGAACCACAGTAAGATGATCTTAAATCAATCTCATTTAAATCAGATCGAAGATAACACAAGAACCTCCCTACGTTTCTGATCTGAGTACGTTATCATAGAGGTCATGTCATGACCTTTTACTCTAGTAAATCAGCAACGAGACTTGAAGCCATCGAACCAACTTGAATTGACATACGAAACACCACATGCAATGTCATATCTAAAAAGGCCTCTGAGTGACTGAATTTACTGAAGTTGAAAGGTCACAGTGAAGGTCATCTGACATGACCTCTGAGGAAGTATTAATATTGACAAAGGTACCAGTGTTACGTTCGACCTGATCAAAATGAGGCTGCTCTTAAATAAATAATGACATGTAAGAACTCGATCTTCAACAGGAACAATGTGATATGTAGAAAGTATTGGAGTTTTATAGACAGGAAGCCCGACCTGGGTATAGAACTCGGCTGATCATGCCGGGGAAGATCATCATGAAGAGCGGGAGGAACTTCATGTAGCTGGCCAGCAACACTCCTGCCTTAGCATCTGCCAAGTTCTTAGCTGCCAGGGTACGCTGCACTATCACCTGGAGTGGGAAGATATTGTGTTGTTGGTTGTCATTCAGTTTATTGCGAATATGTATATAGATCCCTTTATGATTTACGATAAACGGCTCCAAGGCGCCTAGTACATGATCCGTGATGAAAAGTTTTATTTGTGTGTTTCCAACGTTTCACAACTTCAATGAAACACCTGTAGAGTTGAATCACGTGCCCAAAACTATAGCAGTAATTTTACCTTGGCTGCAAACCGAAAATCCTCAACCTACAATCTGCAAACCAAAACTGCATATACAACAGTGCTCAACATCAGGCGCTGTTTCCAGACACTACAAAGCTGCCAAGGCACAGATAGGATTTGATATGTTGCTCATTGGTCCACTGCGGCTGGAGTTTTGAAAACGGTCCAGACAATACAATCACTAAATAAAAAAATCAGAGGTCCTTCAACATCAGAAATGAAGGGAGACAACTCTCACTGACCTGATCACAGCACCAATACCACATGACGCCTATTGACGAGTGAAGGAGCAGCCCCGGCCAGGGTTGGTCTGACGTCACAGGGTCCCGGATGATGTGGAAGGCGTCAGAACGAGGCACCCCGCACGTGGTGTTGTTGCCGCGCACACTCGGGATCGCCTCCATATACAAATTCTCGAGATTGTTGTAGCCGCCTATCTTCTCGAAACCTTATCAAACACATATTTTAGGTTGCATTTTTAATATTTCAAATACCATATCCTGATTTGTATTCCTTATAATCTCTATTCTGATCCTTCAGAGCCATCTTGAACAGGGTCCCATCTAAAGATGAAGACTTTAATCTAATCCCTAAGCCTAACGGTCAACCTAACCCCGCACAAACAAATAACCTACAACTAACCCTAACACACGAACAGTAGCCCTTATTGTTACTCAAACACTCGCCTTGACTGAACCTCGCCCTAATCCTACCTATCTGTATGGAAGATATGCTGTTGTATTTCATTATAACAAATGTTTTTAATTATGTTATTTACACAATTATCAATATGGCTAGTATGACTGATGAAGTTTCAACCTTAAAAGTCAGTTTACTGTTATTTAAGCTTGGGTATAAATATGATGAATTAAACACACAGATATACAATAGTGCATGTTTGTTCAAGAAGTGTTCTCACGTACAATAACGTTCACCAAAACCTCAAAGTTATCCAGTACACTTTCCAATGTGTATGCCTTTTTCTAATGTTAACATAGAAAACTTACTATTCGACGTCAACCCTACTATAAACAAAAAGTCAGTTTCGTTTCTCACTCAAAACTAAAATTAAACAAAACTAAACAAATTGCTGAGAAGTGTACTTACTCATGACAGTGAGAGTTATCGCCCCTGCAGTCATCACAACACTTTGAAATGTGTCTGTGTATATCACAGCTGTCAAACCACCTGGGAAACATTGCAAATGTACATGAATGATTATATTTAACAAATTAATAATCTCCCCGATAACATCATAACAAACAATTTATTTATTGGCAAGATGCAGTAAAATCTAATTTAAATATGAAACGATGTTACAATTGTGTCTTCGAAGTGCATTTAGAAACGAAATACTTACACAAAAATATTTTCTGATTAAAATTTTCTTTATTTTGAACATGCACGACGTTTCGGAGTATATGATCATAATACCTTCATCAAGTGAAAAGTTGGGATTAAAAAGGTAGGATCCACTACATTTATACAGAATATTGAAAATTCTGAGGAATTGTGTAATGTAATGTCTTACTGATTAACCCACTCATGCATTTTAAACAATTGTCTCTCGATTTTAATCTCCTGACTAAGTTCCTCACACATGTCAATATTCTGTATAAATATATCCTTCTTATGTTATACCCTACATTCCACTTGAAGAAGGGGTAAGCAATGTCGTGTACGTACGTTCACAATAAAACAAAATTGTTATCCAGAAAATCTTGCTTACTTAATTGAGATGTGGCATGTGTGACATCAATCAACTTCGTTTATTGACGAAAAACCGAATGCAATTACATATACAATCTTCTACAGGAATCTTAAAGGGCAACCTTTCTTTCTGTTGAACAGTATAGTGGGAGATATAATTATCAAATTGCATAGAATATAACTATTTTCATCAATGTATAAAACGACTTACTGACCCAAGCAATGGATGATAAAAAAAAGAATTAAAGTCAAGTTACATATGAAAAATCCATTATGAAAACCTATAAATCGATATCTGATGGACTTGCTTCATTTAGAAGCTGGTTAGTTGAAGGGGCACGAGTTCTATGGATATGCAACCTCTTTATTGCAGGGATGCTATATTTCGGTGTACATGTGAAAACCGTTATCAAAACAAACGATGATTTCCTGATTGTTTGATAAGGGTATTAGCATCTACAGCGAAACGTCGCACTTCTACAAAATACGAAAATAACTTATTTTTAAATATTGTATATAATACATGTATTAGGAAGAAAGTCACTCAGCAGATCAGACATGAAATGTGCCAATCTCAAATAATTAAACAAAAGGGGATACATATAGATTTAAACCAACCTATGATTGTATAGACTGCGGTGATGAAGAGCAGACCGATTATGGACAGGTACATGTTCCATCCCACAGCCAGCTTAATGAAGAGCGCACCTGCATAGATCGTCACCTGTAGGGCACAATGCTTCTGTATATACACTCCAAACTTATGGTTAGATGTGTCTAAAGCTTACTTCAAAGAGGGTAAATGTAGGAACATGATGGAAAAATTCCATATCACTTAGTGTTTGAATTGTTTTCATTTCGTAAAGGAACCGTTCGTGATACAAATTCAAATATATGTTCAGATATGTGTTTATTTGTATAAAAAAAGCAATGCTGAATAACAAATATAGCAATAATATATTTCAATACGAGTACCAGATTGTATAGGTCAAAGGTACTCGCAATGCTGAGGGGGTAGCATCTTTAGAGATTGTTTATCTTCCCACTGATTAAAGGTGGACCCATTGTACAACAAACTGGATCAAGAGAGAACAGGTCGTCACTAACAGTGAGGAACAAAAGTCTACTTTGTTATTTTCGTCACCAAGCAATTTTGATATAATTGGAAATATTTACATGAAAATGCATTGCTATGTTATTGAAATATAGATATAATAGTTAGTGTTGCTTATTAATTCTGTTCATTTGAAGGTTTACAGTAGCCTTCCGGAAAGTCTGAAACCATTCTCTCTTCTGTATGTCTTTTAGTTTACGGAGATCACAGCCATTTCAAATGACGTTTCCAGAAACTACAGTATTTACCTATCACAGTAATCTCAACCCACATAATGTTTACAAATGAAACAATCAATAAACTCACGGCAAGTTTTGTGATGATATATAGAATCAGGGCGAGGCAACTCAGATAGATGCGCAGTCGTTGTCCGCCGAACCGCTTCCCGATATACTCCGGCAGAGTGTAAACCTGGTCGATATCAATGTAATGTAACATTCTACAATAAAATATGTGTGACAATGAAAGTTATGAATTTTACACATTAGGTTAAAGAGGTTCCTAACCATTGTTTCTGCATAGCCTCACTTGTCAGATTCGGATGGAGCTTTAAGTCCGTGTTTCAAGTTACGGTGTCATGTATGTACATTAGAAATTCAAACGAAATATTATTTGAAAACATTTGAAAGAATATATTAAACCTCAATTACTAAGAATGTTATTGTAAGTAATTGTATCTTATACGAAGAACTGCACTGCTGATACGATTGGTCCGATTGGGTTATGAGAGAAATGTTTGTCCAATCAAAAGTCCTATAACACAATCAAAATCCGGAATAGAATAGTAAAATGTTTATGAACCCAACAGATTAAGATATGCCAAAACGTTTCTTGACTTCATAAAAACATATGTGCGAGAATAATTCACTGTTAACATATAAGCTGATAAAATATTAATGTTAGCAATTCATTATTCCTACACCTTCATGGAACGTAATCGAGTGCAGCCATGTCTATTCATGTGTTGGCACATATGTTAAGACAGGAAATACAGGAAAAGCAATTCACATGTTGAAATCAAGTAAAACGCGTCGAACTGCAGTAAGTTAGGAATGGAAGCTTGTCTCTCGACAAACATGATTTGAAGATTTCTGTTATGTTCATGGTTTTTCTTCTTCTATCACATACCCCAGCAGATATATAGACTGGTAGGAACAACCAGGTCAGAGCGATGAGGTTGGCCATCCCCTGGAAGAGAACATCATGTGTATTCATTATTTCATTCACTAAACTTTCGTCATACAAAAGGACGCTCACAGACAGTACACATAACAATTGTTATTTCATTGTTTCATTATATATTTGCATTGAATGTGTTTCATATGAAGTGCAGTCACAAATAGTAAACTTCAGTTTACTCCGTAATAATCATCATAGTATATACTATTGTTTTGCATAAATAAAATTAGCTTTCTTGAACAGTTGGATTATTCAAACTACTAACACTAAACTCGTATGTTGCCATTGCTATGCCAGCCGCGGCTCCCTGGCCCGCTAGACCAACAAAGTGCTCGCTGCCGATGTTCGTAGAGAATAGAGACGCACCCACCTGAAAAAGGATGTATTCTGTCTACTCTTTATGTTATGTTATGTAAAAGGGACGAAAGTGAGGCTGCAGCCATATTATTGTTCAAGATGATTATTTTCTGCGTTTATGCTTAATCAGACATGTAGTTTATGATTGTATATAATGATAATGAGGATAGTTTTTAAAATGACGTCTAAAATAAATGAGATAAATGAAATAATGACATGTTCCCTTTTTAAAATATCTAAACTATATCCATAATGACATATCAGGATAAAACTGCTCTAACCACAGGTGAAGTTTAGTGCAACACAGATGAACGACCAGTGTTCCCTATGCGCGAACGAATCGAAGTGAGGGGAAACTGGTCGTTCATCTCTGTTACGCAACATATTTGCGATATTATAAACTCCACCTGTGCTCTGACTAACAGATATTGTGTTCCTTTTACGAGCGCTTCGAAATCGGTTTCAACTTCAACTAAGATTGACATCAGGAAATAAGCTGAGTTAGTCATCACCCCCTAATATTGAATATATTCCTAGCTCAATCACAGGAAATTGCGGATAACCACTATCTTTTGATACGGAGAGATCGATGTGGATACTTTTATATACAATCTTTACAGTCAAGTATTGGGTATCCTCAATTTCCTGTGACGGCATGTTGCCAAAAACAGTATTACACTTATTTAATGTAATCTGTTTCTCAAGCTATTTTTTTTATGCATGTTACATCAAGAAAATGTATTCAATTCACAACATATTTTTTCAGGATATAAAGCTACATTTGATTAATTTCTAAAAATATTGTTTTAAATTCCTGTACACTTCAACTTACCGGAAACCAGGCGATACTCCGCCCAGCGAGGTAGTAGCTCTGGACTGTCGCCCGGTTCTTCCGACATGCCGCCTGTCAAACAGAGCAAATGATGGGCCTGTGAAGTTAGTAAATCATTCCCGGATACACTACGTTTCGGAGAATATGCTCACTTCTTCATTTGATGGAACATGATGGACTGAGTCTACGTATACACCCCGAAACGTCCGACATGTATACCCTATTCATACCCTATCGCCAAATATATGGTAAATACCAGTCTATGCCTCACAGGGTACCCATTTCCAGCTGGGTGAACTGAGACACATAGTCTTTACTAGTGTTACTATGGTCAAAACATAACATTGACACATGTCAAAACAATTTCTAGACATAACAATTATTTAGATATAATAGCTGCGCTGACCTAGGGGTCTCCATAATCATGGTTTCTCTCAAACATGAACAACGCGCTGTGGTCAAGTTCCTTACTAAAGAGGGATGCAAAGCTACAGAAATACATAATCGTATGTGTAATGTGATGGGTAAGGATGCTCCTAACTTTTCAACAGTTTGTCGCTGGTCTCTTCAGTTCAAGCGGGGCAGGGAGTCCTTAGACGATGACCCACGGTCAGGCAGGCCATCTGAAGTCACCCGACCGGAAGTTATTGCCGCTATCGAAAGACGAATTTTAGCTGACCGCCGTGTTAAAGTTTCTGAACTGTCTTTGGAATTCCAGATATCAGTTGGAAGTGTTGAAAAAATAATTCATGACCATCTTGGTATGTCCAAGGTATCTGCAAAATGGGTACCCAGAAACCTCACAGCACAAGATCGCCAGAAAAGAACCGAAAGTTGCATGGAGCTCCTGGATCGGTTTAATGCGGATGAAGCCAGGTTTTTGTCTCGTCTGGTGACAGGTGACGAAACCTGGATCCACCACTGGGACCCGGAAACTAAACTGGAATCCAAGCAATGGAAGCACCCAAGTTCATCGCCTCCCCTGAAGTTTCGCACTCAACCATCAGCTGGCAAGGTTATGGCGACAATCTTTTGGGATGCAAAAGGCATATTATTAATTGATTACTTGCCAACCAAAACTACAATGAATGGTCAATATTATGCCAACCTAATGCAAGAATTGCGAAAGACAATTCGTCAGAAACGCCTTGGAATGTTGACACGTGGTGTTCTGATTTTGCATGACAACGCTCCAGTTCACAAGTCAAGAGTTGCACAGGCCGCTATACCTGATTGTGGATTCGAACAGCTTAACCACCCACCCTACAGCCCAGACCTAGCCCCCAGTGACTACTTCCTGTTCAGAAACCTGAAATCCGCCCTACGTGGAAGGCACTTCCGGGATGACGAAGACATCAAAGCTGCCACAGAGGCGTGGTTAGGGGGGGCAAACGGAAGACTTCTACAAAAGCGGCATCAAAAGTCTTAAAGAGAAATGGAATAAGTGTATTGAGGTGAAGGGTAACTATATTGAAAAATGAGAGTAAAAAATTGACTACGCGAGTTGGTTTTATATTGAAGTTGCAACACTTATTGAACGCCCCTCGTATGTACTGCATCAATGTGTGACATAGGAGTTTACGGTGAGGCCACCTTGGGTGACATACATGCTTTTCAGCTATATAACTTGACAGTATGGCCTTGACTTGTTAAGACATTTATTCAAAGCACTTCAACGTCGTTTAATTACACAGACGGGATTCATGAATAATCACGAAGGCTGGTGACAATGCACTTACCACATCGTAGCATATATATATGATGTAAATTTGACTTGTTAAGCTGTTGAAAAGACTGGATGAATTAACATAGGCACGTCCACGATGTTTTACTTGTTTAACTATCCATGTTGTAGAACTTCTACACGTATATATCGCCTTTATATGTTTACACACTTCCAAACTGTAAGAAGATACCATTGCATACTTTTTTGTAGGCACTCTGTTGTGTCGGCGTCTGTTGGACAAGGGAGGGACTCCAAGATCCGGGAGTCGTTCATCTAACATACCCTAAACATTATATTAATCGTAATATCATTATATCCACCTATCATTGACTAGAAGTGATCGGACGGTACAGCTAGTAAGTAGAAAGGTACCATCGCGTCTATTGCTCCCTGAAGAAGGGACAAATAATTGATTGACGGTATTTTATTCAATATTGACATTGAGTTTTTGGAGAACCGGCATGTTATAGATAAATTCCGTTTCATTTGTTACATGCCTTTAAATTAAAAAACGATAGGTGCCTTTAAAGCAAATATGGTTCGTTAACTAGAGAAACGCCATACTTTAATGTTGTTACCAATTTCACAAGAACACTGATAGTGCACTGAGATAATTATATCTGTATTAAGTATAACTCATGCCAAACAAGTAAACCTACAGGATAGTTTAAAGAAACGTTTAATGAAACTGAGCTAGGATGTATGGTAAAACAAATATATTACAATACATGTAAAGCCCATACTCACCCATAATCCTACAGCTATTACAATAACAAAGTAAAGCCCAACAATAGTTATATCTCCCCAGTGGGTCAGTCCTGGAGTTGCCATAACGCTGGCAAGACAGATGTAGTGTAAGGCGAGAGCTAGGGGGTCACGTCAGGGTCGAGAGTTTGTCAACTGGGGGATTCACTCTTCTATCTGTCTTCTCTTGTGATAAGCATACCTCCAAACTCTCTACTTATCTTATCTCTCCTTGCGAGAGCTTTCACTTTACCGGCCATTTCTCTTATCCGCTTGTTACACCATCAGTAAAATATGGTGGATTGTAAATTAATCTAATCAGGTGTAATTTCATTAAACTGTGTCTACGCCATATGGCAAAGAGATTTATTTAGTGGAAACTACTAAACGATATTTTGCGATTTGAACTCAAGGAATCAACAGATTATGTTTCTGTTGCTAGATCTCTGGGCCAGGATGTCGGTATTGAAAACCTTACCTGATCAGCGATGACGCTGTTCTTATCACTATTCTTACATTACCAAAATACTAAATTGTGTACGTAATGAAAGAATAATCTGCTAGATACTTGCAAAACTGGTAGTTTTCCATCAAAGACAGTGAGGCTGAGAACAGTTATTAATTCTATATTTATGTATGCAGAAACTCAGCGAAACTGGTACCTCAGTCAGAGATCGAAGATATGTCCAAATATGCTATACATCATACACAACCTACCAACCTACCTACACACCTACATACCTAACCATCCTTCTACCTACTTACCTACCCGCCTATCTACATACCTAGTACTCATCCCTCTACCAACTCATCAACCCAACTTCTCACCACCAACCCACCTACTTACTTACCCACCAACCTATGTACATATTTACTACCTACCTACAAGCATACATACCGACGTCTTTTTTTTTATCAGTATCAGATTTTCATCAGTCATTATTTTCAAAGATCTTTCTCAAAAGGGCTCTCTAAGCACAATCATTTGGATTGGGAAAATGAACAAATACTTATTAATATATGGCAATGGAATCATTGCATCTGTATATACTTCAATATAAATACAATAAGTATTTGAGTATATATTCGGATGAATACATGCGCTTTTCCAACGTCTTAAATGTTTATTATGATGATAAAGAGAATAGGTTATTCACAATTCACAAGTAATATAAGAAACAATTGATCAGCTTAAAATATACATATTCCTCTTACTTGTGTATAGGGAATATAAATCTGAATTATAGAATATATTTCTAAGAAAAACAGTTATTCTGAGCAAAATGTACAACTTCATATTTTGATTTATACCTTAGAATATGTGTGTCAAGGAGATTAAAACTAGATGTAATGTTATACGTTCCGCCATTACGGACCTCGGGGACATCATATATAGTTTTAACTTCATGCAGATTGCGAAATGACCCATTTGCAAGTTGTCCCTCATTCTACACAAATCACGCAGTTTACGCTTTCATTTTATCAAAAGAACTCGTAGTTGAATCATTTGTTAAAGATTTATTTCTTTGCATTTGGCAAATGAAATACGTACATATTGCTACGATGCATAGCCCCGATGACGAGATTAGTTATAAAACGCAAAAGTTCATGACATCTTGAAGTCCAGTTCCTGTTGTCTTGAAAATATATTAGAACTACACGTATTTTAAAGGCGCTGTAGCACGTTTTTGGCAAAATTTATTTTTTTCAAATTTCCCATTTATAATGATAGTTTATGTCATTTAAATTAACTTTAGAGGGTAAAACATCTTATTACACAAACCAATTATCCGTAGTGGTAATAACTATGTTGCGTATAAAGCAAAAGCCATTTTATTGTGAACACAATTTATTATTTTGTATTACAAAAACGATTCCCATGGCTTTACCGAAGCATGTACACTCATTTTCAACTTTATTTTCCGAAGAGAGAAGGATGTTTTACTATTGGTGAAATTATTTTTCAAATACATTTCATCGACTTATTTGAGCGAAAAAAACGTGCTACAGCGCCTTTAAATTACTAGGCTACTATCAATACCATACATTTGTATTTATAGTATACCCTTTTTCGTATAATTGTCACTTGTTTAAATTTTAATAATGAACAGAAAAAACACATCTTCTGATCAAACGATCTGCCCTCAGACAATGTACCATGTAAGTTATCTGGAGAATACAAGCAGTCAAGTATTAAAGTTAATTCTGAAAGACGGGAACAATTAATGTCACAGGGGCGTGTATCGCTTAGAAATAGCGTCAGAAAGACATATACCTACAGTATATGGACTCTACCCTATATGATAATAGAGTAGGGTCTATATAGGTATATATATATATATATATCTTTATAACGCCACTAAACGATACACGCCCCTGTGATCACGTTACAAATCCACATGAACGACGATATCGGCAATATTTATAGATTGCATACAACCTGAAGACCAAGAACGGCAGCCGCTATGGTTAATGCAACAGCAAACTTAAACTGTATTTTAGACATCGGTGAAGTTATACCTTTATGAAGACTGTTTCATTCTTGTGTGTCCAAAGTTGCACACAATTGTAGTTAATTCGTTTTTAACACTCTATATTTCCTATTTTTTTGTTGTGTAATCTCTTAGTGACTTCGGCCGTTCCAGTGTTTTCACTATCAATTGTAGGACGGATGAATGCATTGAATCTTTTCCTTGGTTCCGTGTTCGCCATCAATGGTTCCATTTTCACCGGAAAGACAAATCTGGTACCGTTTTCACCAAAGTATACATAGCAAACAAAGTGTTGCAACCCCAAGTGTCTCATCAGTAAAAAAAATGGCTGATACGAAAGTGGACAGTATTCCCAAATTCTTCACACTTTTCGAAAGTGGGATGGAAATATCACATATTGGGATGTCAGTAGCATTCAATTTCTGGAGTTTTTGTCTTGGTCCAATGAACATGGCCTCAGTTTTACCTTCGTTCAACTTCAACATATTTGCTGTCATCCAAGTTTTTACATCTGTCGTGCACGTTGCCATTTTTGCAAACGATGCATGTTCGAGCCCAGGAGAAACTTTGTCCATCAACTGGGAGTCATCTGCATAGAAATGATGTGGGACTTCATCGTTCTTCAGCATATCTCCGAGTGGTTCTGTATACAGCGTGAAGAGTACTTGTCCCAGTACACTTCCATGTGGGACACCACAGGACAGCTGAATCTTTGATGATTGTGTGTTCTTAATGAGGACACTCTGGCACCGATCTGACAGGTATGACGAGAACCAGTTACGGACGTGACCTGACAGGCCATACTGGATCTCAAGTCTATACTTAGGGAATTCATGGTCAATCGTATCAAATGCTGCGGATAAATCCAACAACACAAGCATTCCAATATCCCCATGGTCGACCATTAAGCGTAGATCGTTCACAACTCTCACCAGGGCTGTCTCGGTACTGTGTGATCTTTTATATGCCGATTGAAATTTGCAGAATAGTCCATTGGTATCCAGATGTTGAGTTAGATGCTTTACAACGGCTTTCTCTAGTATCTTAGATATGAAGGAGAGATTGGATACTGGTCGGTAATTACTGAAAGTGTTCACTTCCAGGTTGTGCTTCTTCAAGTGAGGTTTCACCACTGCTTCTATAAAAGCTTGGGGAACGTGTCCTGATTGTAAACTGGTGTTAATGATGCGTGTGATGGTATGGATCAAAATATCACAGACCTTCATCAGCAGACTCGTGGGAATTGGGTCAAGTTCACATGTCGTCTGTTTGGATTTGTTGATTAGGGCTAGGATTTCAGTTTCTGGCACAGATTTAAACTCGGTAAGTCGATTCTCTGGAATATTTGTATGAGCCTGGGCATCCTCCGGTGTTGGAGACTGCATAGTTCTTAAATCTGCTCTGATATTGTCAATTTTAGCGATGAAGTGTGAATTGAACTTTTCAGAGAGAATTTCATCACTTTCTTCTTTTGGAAGGGGCTTTTGATCACATTTCCCTAGAAGCTTAGACAATTGACTCCAAAGAACCTTTGGTTTGTTTGAGTTGGAGAGAATCATCTCGCGGCAATAATTTGACTAACCGGATGAGCGTCTTCAAATCGCTTCTTGTTTGTTTGTATATCTGCCTTTCAATTTCTAAACCTGATTTGTTCCATTTCCGTTCTGCTCTGCGTCTTTGTATTTTCGCTGCCTTTATGTCACAGTTGTACCAAGGTGCATTAGGTTTGACTGTGATGCTTCGTGTTGTAGCGGGTGCGTGCTTGTCAAGCAGCCCACCCAATGTAGAGTTATACAAGTTCACAAGTTCATTGATGTCTGATGGAGGATACAAGACAAGTCTGGAACTCAACAAATCATCCCTGAAATCATCAAAATGAATACCGTATTCGCCGTAATAGAAGCCCTGGGCGTTTAAAAAATTGGAAAAAGGGGGCGTTTATTTAAAAAATGTCTGTTGATGTCCAAAAGAAAAAGAAACATCGATTTTATTTCAGAGTTTTAATCGAAATAAGTGTATCAAATAAATGTAAAGAAGGGTTAAATGTCGCAGTTTATTATATGTATCAAATTTCAACCAGTACTGATACACAATTTTCAATGGCAATTGAAACTAATTAATACTCACGAAGATACATTGAGTAATTGAATCCGCCATCTTGTCGCGTCATTTTCTTATCCAATGAAACTTTAGTTTGCTAGGAATCTAAATATAACCACCAATGAACGGCATCATAAACACAATCAGCTGATAAGCACATGGTGCAGAACGATTATGTAAACACTATTTCCGGGTCATGATATTGTTTATTTTTATCACATTGACAACTACACGTGAACAAAATAACGTTCATGACAAATTCGCGGTCAGTGTGCTAGTGTCATCTGTACTTGTGGGAAATCTTCATAGAGAGTTGAGCAAGACATTTTCCTTTTTCTTAAACATGGCGGTTGCATAAAATGTGTAGTGACTGTTCGTTACAGACATTCGACAGTCGCCGGGGGACTGGAAATACCATGTACCTTACATTTTACTGGACATAAGAGGTTGATAGCAAGATTGAAAACTCTTCTTCAATGAAACATCAGTAAGATAAGTCGATACAAAAGAGGGGCGTTTATTAGGGGTCATTTTCCGCGAGTCAAAAATTGCTTAGGGGGGGCGTTTATTAGGAGGGGGGGGTTTATTAAGATGAATACGGTACCTTTTATATTTCTACACACAACACGCTTGTGTGGGGACCTTTAGAAGAATATGAAGTGGTGACCCCTATGGGAGGATGTGAAGTGGTGACCTTCAGAATAATGTGAAGTGGTGACCCCAACAGAAGAATTGAAGTGATGACCCCCAACAGAAGAATGTGAAGTGATGACCCCTACAGAAGAATGTAAAGTGGTGACCCCAATAGAAGAATGTGAAGTGATGACCCCTACAGAAGAATGTAAAGTGGTGACCCCAATAGAAGAATGTGAAGTGGTGACCCCAATAAAAGAATGTGATGTGAAGACCCCTTTAGCAGAATATGAAGTGATGACCCCTATAGAAGAATGTGAAGTGATGACCCCTATAGCAGAATGTGAAGTGATGACCCCTATAGAAGAATGTGAAGTGGTGACCCCTATAGAAGAATATGAAGTGGTGACCCCTATAGAAGAATATGAAGTGATGACCCCAATAGAAGAATATGAAGTGATGACCCCTATAGAAGAATGTGAAGTGATGACCCCTATAGCAGAATGTGAAGTGGTGACCCCTATAGAAGAATATGAAGTGGTGACCCCTATAGAAGAATGTGAAGTGATGACCCCTATAGCAGAATGTGAAGTGATGACCCCTATAGCAGACTGTGAAGTGGTGACCCCTATAGAAGAATATGAAGTGGTGACCCCTATAGAAGAATGTGAAGTGGTGACCCCTATAGAAGAATATGAAGTGATGACCCCTATAGAAGAATGTGAAGTGATGACCCCTATAGCAGAATGTGAAGTGGTGACCCCTATAGAAGAATATGAAGTGGTGACCCCTATAGAAGAATGTGAAGTGATGACCCCTATAGCAGAATGTGAAGTGATGACCCCTATAGCAGAATGTGAAGTGGTGACCCCTATAGAAGAATATGAAGTGATGACCCCTATAGAAGAATATGAAGTGATGACCCCTATAGGAGAATGTGAAGTGATGACCCCTATAGGAGAATGTGAAGTGATGACCCCTATAGGAGAATGTGAAGTGATGACCCCTATAGGAGAATGTGAAGTGATGACCCCTATAGGAGAATGTGAAGTGATGACCCCTATAGAAGAATATGAAGTGATGACCCCTATAGAAGAATGTGAAGTGATGACCCCTATAGGAGAATGTGAAGTGATGACCCCTATAGAAGAGTGTGAAGTGGTGACCCCTATAGCAGAATGTGAAGTGATGACCCCTATAGCAGAATGTGAAGTGATGACCCCTATAGAAGAATATGAAGTGATGACCCCTATAGAAGAATGTGAAGTGATGACCCCTATAGAAGAATGTGAAGTGATGACCCCTATAGAAGAATGTGAAGTGGTGACCCCTATAGAAGAATGTGAAGTGATGACCCCTATAGCAGAATGTGAAGTGATGACCCCTATAGGAGAATGTGAAGTGATGACCCCTATAGGAGAATGTGAAGTGATGACCCCTATAGAAGAATGTGAAGTGGTGACCCCTATAGAAGAATATGAAGTGGTGACCCCTATAGAAGAATGTGAAGTGGTGACCCCTATAGAAGAATGTGAAGTGATGACCCCTATAGGAGAATGTGAAGTGATGACCCCTATAGAAGAGTGTGAAGTGGTGACCCCTATAGCAGAATGTGAAGTGATGACCCCTATAGCAGAATGTGAAGTGATGACCCCTATAGCAGAATGTGAAGTGATGACCCCTATAGAAGAATATGAAGTGATGACCCCTATAGAAGAATGTGAAGTGATGACCCCTATAGAAGAATGTGAAGTGATGACCCCTATAGAAGAATGTGAAGTGGTGACCCCTATAGAAGAATGTGAAGTGATGACCCCTATAGCAGAATGTGAAGTGATGACCCCTATAGAAGAATGTGAAGTGATGACCCCTATAGAAGAATGTGAAGTGGTGACCCCTATAGAAGAATGTGAAGTGGTGACCCCTATAGAAGAATGTGAAGTGGTGACCCCTATAGAAGAATATGAAGTGATGACCCCTATAGAAGAATGTGATGTGAAGACCCCTTTAGCAGAATATGAAGTGGTGACCCCTATAGAAGAATGTGAAGTGATGACCCCTATAGCAGAATGTGAAGTGATGACCCCTATAGCAGAATGTGAAGTGATGACCCCTATAGAAGAATATGAAGTGATGACCCCTATAGAAGAATGTGAAGTGATGACCCCTATAGAAGAATGTGAAGTGATGACCCCTATAGAAGAATGTGAAGTGGTGACCCCTATAGAAGAATGTGAAGTGATGACCCCTATAGCAGAATGTGAAGTGATGACCCCTATAGAAGAATGTGAAGTGATGACCCCTATAGAAGAATGTGAAGTGGTGACCCCTATAGAAGAATGTGAAGTGGTGACCCCTATAGCAGAATGTGAAGTGGTGACCCCTATAGCAGAATGTGAAGTGATGACCCCAACATTGTACACATACATTGCATAACATACATACTATTAAACGAATAAGGATTAATTAACAATGGAGTATTAACCAACATACATTCATACAATCACACTTACAGCGTACATATAACAACCTTTCATTCATACAAACAGAAACACATTCATATTCATACACACTAGAATATAATCTCGGGCACATGGGCATACACATATTCAAAGCAATATATAACAAGGTACACACAAACACGAAAACGTTACACACATAAAAGGTACATGCAAACCAACATACAATCACACATACAAACATATATGCATGCATGCAAAACACACATTCATAACATTCACATAATACTTAGGTGCACATGCATACATACGTACAGACAGACAGACAGGCAGACAGAGACAGACAGACAGGCAGGCAGGCAGACAGACAGACAGACATACAGACAGACAGACAGACATATAAAACATACCTACATATACAAGCATATATACACATACATATACATACACGTATATACACTTCAACCATACCCATATACATACATACATACATTCATAAAAACATAAATACATACTTATATAAATACACACTTACATACATACTCTCATACAAACGTACACTCAGAAACAGACATACATCACAGTGTAAATGCACAACAAAAATAACATTCTTAACAGAGCATACACACATACCAGAAGTGGATATATAACTACCATTCATGTTGCATTCATACCATACAAATTTACAAAGCATATATAACATAACATAAAAAAAGCACACAGCATACTTACAAGAATATACATATAACATACATACAACATGTGATACATTCATACTATAATAACTAAGGGGAATAAAAGTAAATTAAAACTACAAATAATAAATAGGTTAAAGTAATGACTGGCGGCGTTTATACATGTTGGTAACTGTATCACACAGATGATGCACTATGTCTGGAGTATTCAGAAGGTGTGTAAATTTGGTAACTGATGATGAGTTGTTGAAAAGTGGGGATATATCATAATGCTGCATTCCGGAGAACAGGTCGTAACGCAGATCATCATACATGTCACAGTCGACGAGGAAATGGATTTCACTCTCTATTTTATCAGGGCAGAAGGGACACACCCTGGCGTTGAGAGGTATAGCGGGTCGACTGTACCTGAGTTTTTCAATGTTCAGCTGCAGGCTGCCACAACGAAGAAGAGATAATATCTTCCTAGAAGATCGGGGGATCGATCTACATAAAACATAAGCTTCAGGTTTCAGATCTTTTTTGCTGAGACGATACGATCGTAGTTTATTGCCATTTGGATTGCCGCGATCATTCCAGAGGTCACAAAACCAGCTGTTTTCATCAATAATATGTAACTGTCGTCGAATTTGCGTCATGTTTATTGTAGAGTTGTTGTTGATTTGCTCTAAGACATTGATTTTTTTGGATAGTTTAAAAACGTTTTTTTCCCAGGAATTGCTTCTACGGAGAGACCAACTATGAATACAACTTGGCAGTCTATGAGGAGGCATACTCTTTAAACGTCCCAGGAACCTGTATACTTCTAGCCTCTGATTAGTTACGCTGGCAGACCACCCCATGTCACCCCTTGCAGCAATGTTGGAGGAGTTCCGACTCAAGCCCAAAAAGAACTTGCAAGCTCTATTTTGAATTGAGTTCAGACGTTTCTGCTCATACATACCCCAGATGGCGCTCCCGTAAAGGGTTATAGGTTGAACAAGGGACTCATACAATCTTGTAAATATATCATAAGTGAAACCACCAGCATCAAAATATTTAGTACACAGTGCCCCCAGGGCGCGGCTAGCAGACTTTCCAAGTTCATTAATCGCAACTGTGAAATCTAAAAATTCGTTTAGCCAGAGTCCAAGGTATTTATAATTGTAGCAGTATTCAATGTTCATATCCCCAATGGTAAACTTCTGTTTGGAACGCGTCGTAGTCTTCGATCTGAAATGTAAAATTTTGGTCTTCTTTGGGTTAACACTTAGTCTCCATTTATGGCACCAGGAGTTTACATGATCTAGTAGACACTGGAGCTTGTCTTCACTTGGGGGCAATCAGAACAACATCATCGGCATATAACAGTATACTGATATTTCTTTCATTGATATCAATGCCACAATTCAGCTCTCTTAGACTATCAGCAAGATCATTAATATAGAGCGAGAAAAGCAACGGTGAAATCAAACATCCTTGCTTAACTCCACGGGGTGCATTGAACCAGGGGGATAGATGACCATTAACTCGAACAGTGTACTTGACATCTCTATACAACGACTTGACTGCATCCAAAAGTTTGCCGGTGATACCAAAGCGTTGCATATTAAACCACAAACAATCCCGGTTGACATTATCAAACGCTTTTTTCATGTCAATAAAACAACAAAACGTAGATTGTTTAGCATTTTTTCTGTTCCTAATAATACTTGTTAAACTATATATGTGTTCCATGCAGCTCCTCTTCTTTCTGAAGCCATTCTGTTCTTCAGATAGAATATCATTATTTTCACACCAGTCACTGAGCCTTATGTTGATTATATCACAGTATACTTTACATGGTATCGCCATGAGTGAGATTCCCCTGTACGTTGAAGGGTTATAAGGATCAGAATCCGGTTTTAAGATCGGGCTTATGATATTCTGTTGCCAAGCATCTGGCACTTCACCGCTATTAAAACAATGAGAGATAATTGTATACAACATGTCAACACAGATTGGGTTTTTTATGCTTTCAGCTGGTAAGTTATCAATTCCTGCGGCCTTCCTGAATTTAAGCCGTGATATAGCATCTTCTACTTCACTGCGAGTAATAGGTGTATTGAGGGAATCACAGGACACCTGACCATCAGATAAAACAGTATTGCCATTCAGCTGATTAACAACGTTACGAAGATGAACATCGTCAAACGTGTCATCATTTTGTAGGGAGTAAATGTTTTCGAAGTCACTTTTCCATCTGTCGAGAACAACTTTTGTATCAACTAAACTATTTCCCTCATTATCTTTAACCTCCATTGGCACTCGATGAGTTCTATCATTTGCAACTCCGATTTTGCCTATCTGTTTCCAAAAGTCTCTCGAGTCGTTATTATTAAATGAGTCAACGAGTTGGTCACACTTCATTTGTTGATATAATTTCTTGCATTTTCTGAGACGTTTATCAAAGACTTTCCGTTGATCAGTATATCGTTGTTTTAAAGCTGATTTGATGCTCTTACAGGAAACTTTACATTTTAACCATTGTCGTTCTTTGTCACAAACGTCATTCCAAATAGATTGAAGATCAGAGTTCCAATATGGCTTCCTTTTAGAGGCATTATGTTTACTTTCAGTAGTAGGTACATGGTATGTATCGATCTCATGTTGAACCATGTTAACAAATGACGTATATGCGTCATTAATATGTCATTTTCCAGTCTATGAATACAGTCAGATAGTCTTACTCTGTCAGCAGCTAATAAAAATCCGTCCGGAACAAACTGCCTCTTTACACTTGCACGTGGGAAATTTTGTTTGTCACTTGTGCCAGATATATTAGTATTGATGACAAATTCTAGTGATGAGTGATCAGGAAGCTTATCTGGGGGAGGGATGTTACATGTGTTTATAACATCAGTTACACGACACACACCAAAGTCTGTAAACAACGATAACATTTCATGGGGAACCAAAACATAATCAACAACGGATTTGCCTTTTGTACTTATGCATGTGTAATCATCTTTGACCCCGACTCTACCGTTGAGCATACAAACATTCACATCACATAAAAAATCAATCAAACAATTGCCATATTGATTATCAAATGTATCTATTACTGACCTCGGTTTAAGTCTGTCCACTCCCGCAATATAATCCATTTGATCTCCACAGCGAGAATTGAAATCACCACAAATGCACATTATACCATCATTTTGATACGAATATACCTGGCGCACGAGCGATGTATCAAACGCATCACATATGTACCACTTCTCTCTAATATGTATCAAACACATCACATATGTACCACTTCTCTCCAATATGTATCAAACGCATCACATATGTACCACTTCTATCCTATATGTATCACATATGCACAACTTCTGTCCATGGATCACTGTCACTCTCACCACAAAAGGTACCACTTTTATCAAATATGTATTACACTCACCAAACATGTACCACCTCTATCCTATGTGTACCACTTTTATCCAATATGTATCACATTCACCACAAATGTACCACTTCTATCCTATATGTATCACACTCACCAGAAATGTACCACCTCTATCCAAAATGTATCACACTCGTCAAACATGTACCACTTCTATGAGTAATGTATCACACTCGATCATCACTTCTCTCCAATGATGTATCACACTCAAGATATATGAATCACATCTTACCAGTGATGTATCACATCCAAAACATAAGTATCGCTTCTATCCAACATATACACCGTGTATCAAGCTGACCCTTGTTCATAGCAATTTGGTTCAATACTCATATTATTATGAATCTACAGTGTGTCTGTTACTATTTTACCAAATGTTAAATATATAAAACTCATGCATGTCTTTGCAAGCTATGGCCTTTGTACATAACAATTTATTGGTTACATGTACTTATTTCTGCACAATCACACTTATAAAAACAGTTATTGATTTAAAAGCTTTATTACACTAGCAACACTTCTACTGCTTCTCTCCGCTATGTATCTTCATATGTCTTTTCAGATTAACAAGTCTTGTGTACGATCTGACACAGTGACTACACTTGAAGGGATGTTCTCCTGTGTGCTTCCTCATATGCTGTTGCAGGTTACTGGAAGATATAAAACATTTACCACACTCACAACATGTGTGTGGTTTCTCTCCAGTGTGAATTCTCATGTGTGTAACCATGGAGAATGATTGTGTAAATGTTTTGTCACACTTATTACATTTGAATGGTCTCTCTCCGGTATGAATTTTCATGTGTTTCTGAAGATCTCCAGATCGTCTAAATGTTTTGTCACAATCACCACATTGATATGGCCTTTCACCAGTATGAATTCTCAAATGTGGTAGCAGGTTACTTGATGTTTTAAATTTTTTATCGCACACACTACACTTGTATGGGTTTTCTCCAGTATGAATTCTCATGTGTGTTTTCAGGCTGCTAGATGTTATAAACGTTTTCCCACACTCACAACAAGTGTATGGCCTTTCTCCAGTATGAATTCTCATGTGTGTTTGTAGGTCTCTAGATGTTACAGAAGTTTTACCACATTCACTACACTCATATGGCCTCTCTCCAGTATGAACTCTCATGTGTTCTTCCAGATTATAAGATTGTTTAAATGTCTTTTCACACAAAATACATCTATGATTTCTTATTTCAGTGTGGTTTTTCATATGTGCCCTCAGGTTACTAGAACCTTTGAATGTTTTACCACACTGAACACACTTATATGGCCTCTTGTCAGAGTGAGTTGTCATGTGTGTCTGCAGGGAACCAGTGTGTCTAAATTCTTTGTCACACAAGACACATTTGTATGGTTTCTCCCCAGTATGAATCCTCAAATGATTTTTCAGGCTATATACAAAACTAAATGCTTTACCACATTTACTGCAAATGTATGGCTTTTCTCCAGTATGAATCCTCATGTGTCCCTTCAGATCATGTGATTGAGCAAATGTTTTACCACACTCACTGCATTTGTACGGTTTCTCTCCAGTATGAATTCTCACGTGTGCTTTCAGGCTTTGCGATGCTGAAATGGTTTTATCACATTCATCACAATCATATGGTCTTCCTCCGACATGGTTCTTCTTGTCCTGCTCCAAATAGTGTGAAGCTGCCATGTTATACTCACACACACTACTAACTCAGTGGCTCGACATTGTCTATTTACACACAATACAGCTGTACTGACACTTGAAGTAGGTTGTTTCCTAAAAATACTAGAACTCAATGGCTCAACATTGTCTATTTACACACAATAAAGCTGTACTGACACTTGAAGTGCCTGTGGTGAGGGCTGTACAGCACACAGAGCATGTTTGTATTCTCTCGAGTATGAATCTGTGTCAGTCTGTTGATGGCTTATTGCAGGGCATGTTTTATTACACAGCATTAATCTCCAAGTGGATCTCTTGATATCATCTGTTTTCGAACCAAAGGTCACACATTCTGTAAACGAAAGACAATGTCCTTAGTATTTTATGAAATGAGTGAATGGTTTGGTAAAAGTGAAAAATAGAACCATTGGCTCTGTAGCTCTTAAGGATCTCCATGACTTATTATCTGAGGTTAAGGATCTAAAAATAAAATGCAATTTCAATTGCCAAAATGACATACATATAATAGCTAAGAATGTGTCTCATAGAAGCAAAAATCCATTCTTTTACCCTCTCAACCCCATGCAATAATATCAGTCCTCACTGTATCATCCCCTTCTCAATGCTTAACTAAGTTTGAAGGACAGTTGTCACAAACCTCTTACCTTTAGTTGAAACTAGCAGGACTTTGCTGTTAATACATTAACTGGGTCCCAATCACCCTTGTTCCTAGGAATAAGATTTTCAAAATAAAGCATCTACTGGGATACGAACAGATTTTGTAGATTCCTCTATACAAGGTCTTAGATTTCCTAGTATAGTCAAGTGTTCTGTGCCAAAACTCAGTCACACAGCTGACCAATTGCATTATGGTTTTTAACGGTCGCCGTTTTGAAAGCATTTGGAAATATTCATTAACACAATCCTCATGTTACAGAAACCGGCTAAGGAGGCTGTTGTACCTTACTCTCCCCATGCTTCTCGTACCAAAAGCTTTTGTTGGACATTCTGCGATTGGCTACTAATTAGAATAGCATCAGAAGATGCAAGTCCACAGGCTGTTATCAGATGGTTTGACGAGGAAATCTCTGAACATTTCCAGGTAGATGCATTATTTTGCAACTTTTATTCCTCCAAAAAATTCAAAATGGTCAATTTTAATCAGGTTCACGTAACAAACGCTCTCAAAAAGCTCTTTCACGCCCTCAGCATAACTTTACAGTTAGATTGTCATTGTGAAAAATTTGGAAGGTGGCCATTTGAATAATGCAGGGGAGAGAACAGAACCTTGCGGGGCACCAGTGTGTATTATAGATATTGAAGCTGATTGAGTGTTATTAACAGTTACAAGAAAAAATTATATCCATTTTATAATTCAAGGTCTGACTGATGTCACACGTCAAATAGTTTTTGAAGTAGAGGCAACATATGAGCCTGAAGAGGGGAGGCTTGTTCACCGATGGAATAAAATATTTTTAAGACACATATGGGCCTGAATGGTATTAAAAGCTGATGAGCAGTCAGCAACAAAATTAGTAGGAATGAGAGATCTAAATATTTATAATTACACTGCAGCCCGTCCCCTTTAGTGTATTGAAGAGGGTCCAGGTGGTGATCTGTTAATCTCAACTCTATTAACAAGCTGCTGGCTCACACTGACTGAACACTGTTGTAGTCACCGGCCGCGGGCACCTTGCACACACAGGTCATTGTGTACTATACGGACACTAGAGGTGACTATATTGACTTACAGGGGACTATTGCGATACCAGCGATAGTCTATTGTGACTAACTATTGCAATAGTCTGTTATGATCTACTATTGAGATAAATAAATGAAATAAAACAAATTCAAGAATAAAAGTGTTTTCGATGTATCGTTACACCCATAGTGGACATTTGATAACTTCACGGAGTGAGTTCTGCTTGCCCCATTGTGAAACAGACAAATTAATCTCCTATTTCACTTAATTTTGGTCCTACGGTCATAACATTGAGTGAATTTGAATATCACAACAAGATGTATATCATTACCTACAAGATTTTTACCATAGCCCTAAAATGGTAAACATCTTTATCTTTCAATAAATTTTGGGATGAAATTTATTACAATTAACTATCTACTGCAGGCTTTTTTGGTTTAAATTGTTCTATTGCTGCAAATTAATCGAATTAAATAATAATGTCAATGCCAAATACAAAGTTTACATGTATCTGTTTGTTTCTGGTATCTGGTATTTCAATTTGGTAATTGTACTCAAATTCAATTATACATTAAATAAATTCAATTTATCTCCATGATAACAACATTTTGCAACACAATTTAACAACCTTTTGAATTGTGTTGCAAAAGTTTGTTTACATATCATCTGTTATGTTCTTAGACTTGGCAGAACAAACATTTCATAGAGCACAGAACAAATGGCGTCTGCTAAAACATGTGCTAGACTGTTTATTGACTCATACAGTGGAGAGCGAACAAGGGGACGTAACTCGCATCATAAGTTCTCAGTCCGACATAGCGGTAGAGCGCATGGCCTTATAATAACGTCAATACACTACATCTACATATTACATATCATCGAGATAAATTGAGTTTATTTAATGTATAATTGAATTTGTTTTGTCAATTCTAGTTCACTGTACAAGGAAGTTAAATGTGGATTCATATAGTACTAACCGCGACTGTAATGCTGACTTTATCCTGTCACCTTCTGACCCTGGAGCTGCCTCAACACTTCATTCTCTCTATATATGCTGTAGGGATATATGAACTCTCAGCAGTGATACATGTATTTTTCTTTTGTGTTTCTGGGGATCTTTTGGAAGGGAGACAACTCGTTATTTGTAGGCTATGCTTGATTAGGGACTCTGCGCACTACCCGGCGTACGACGCCAAAATAGGAAACCGGCGTAAAACGTGTTCTCAATAAAATGCAAGATTTGCTTTATACGCAACATCGTTATTACCACTACAGATAATTTGTTTATGTAATAAGATGTTTTACCCTCGTGATAAATGGGAAAATCTCCCCCTCTCCCCCTCTCCCCCTCCCAAGGCTTGTTAAAGCTTTTTTTTTATCAAACTTTTATTCAAAGTGTTATCACCCTCTGTTATAGCTAAGAGATCATATCGGTATTCCGTTCTCCCTATCGTTTCCACTACATTACCAGCTCTGACGTCTGTCAGAGCTATGTACCTTAGCTACCTCTGTTACTTAAAACAAAGTTAACTCCATTGTGTGAAACTGTCCATCAAAATGTGCGGCTTTCCCTTTCAAAATTTGTCTGTAACGTACAAGTCTCGTCTCGAAAAGAAAGCTCTAACAATTCAGGCCGATACGTCCCACTTCTTAAATAACCAGTTCGAACTTCTTCGTTCCGGACGCCGCTTCAAAATTCCTCTTTACAAAATCAACAGAACTTCCAAATCTTTTGTACCATCCAGTATTCGTATTCTTAATAAGTCTTAACATTTTAATCGTGTTCTTCATCCTTGTAACTTTGTACATTTTCTGTTTTAAGTAATATAGTATTAAGCTTTTACTATTTTTAAAAAAATTGTTTTTAAAATTACTACTGTTATCTATCTTAATGGCATCTTTGTACATTATGTTTATGTATATATCAAAAGGTCTTTTATTCTTCTTTAGAAACATGATTGTTAATAATTTATGTTAGTATTGTCGTTATCAATTTTAGTACCACTATACTTGTTAATGCGAAGTAATTTTCTACTATTCAGTGTATATCACTTACTCTGGTAGTCTCCCATAACCCCTACACAGCATATTACCTTCACGTTATCAAAACAGGTTAACGGTCCACCGCACTCCTAATCCCTAGCTTGTTATATACCTCTTACTATGCAATGGAACTGCCCAGATTAAAAACAGAGACAATTGATATTGTGAGCAAACAGATTTAATGAACTTATCAAGGACATTTCATGTTTCACAATCATAAATATGGAAATGTACATCTGTAGTACCAATACATAAGAAAAACGATGTTCAAAATTGTACCAATTATCGACCTGTTTCACTTACAAGTTGTTTATCAAAAGTATTTGAAAAGTGTGTTTTTAAACATGTATCCAAATTCATCTTAGTTAAAACAAAGTTACGTAAACATTAGAATTTGTTATTGTTGTATATTCAAGTTGTAATTACAAGTGAAAAATTCATAATCTTGAATTAAAGGATTGCATATTCAACAAAATTAAGTTTAATTCTCAAAATAGCAAAATATTAATATGAATTTTCAAGATATCAAATTAAATTTTCAAGATACTAAGTCAATTGTTTAAGATACTAAGTCAATTGTTAAAATACTAAATCAATTGTTTAAGATACTAAGTCAATTGTTTAAGATACTTAGTTAAATTTAAGATGCTAAGTTGAGTTTTCAAGATACCTACTTGAATTTTCCAAATATTAAGTTGAATTTTCAACTTAGTATCTTGAATGTCAAGGTAAGATCTTCAAATTTCAAGATAAAATATACTGAATAATAGCGTAGCCCTAATAGGGTTGATGAATCTGGGTAATGTAAACTTTTAAAAATCAACATACTTTGGATGAAGTGTCATAACCTTAACAAAATGAATTAAAACAAAAGTTTATAAGTAAAATAAGTAAAAATATGAATTACCCATAAATTTATCAATCAATTAAGAATATTATGCATGGTCGTTTTGATTTTATAATTCGAAAATTGTTTCTGTTAAGTAAAATGTTTCATCATGTTTTACTTTACCCTTTCAAAATATAATGTTTACAAACTTACGATTCACTGGGAAAACGCCTGATTTTTTCTACAGGAGAGGAAATGGCAAAAGGGTATCTTGGTATAAGTTAAATATCGCCTACAGAGAAAAATATTGCAGACTTTATGTAGCTTATTTATTTTACCGATATTTAATTTTTGTGATTTTATTTGGGGAAAAAATCATTAAACATATCCTCTGTATCAATGGTTATAATATTCAAACTGTTTTAGTGAAACTGTTTTTTTTGTGTTTAAAAAACGTTTCCTTCTCCAACCTTCTTTCCTAAATCTCAATTCCCGTAGTCCACTCAAGCTTAATCACTTTCATTGGAAATGGAGTGTAGGGGATATGGGCTGTAGGGGTAATGGGCTATAATCCTTACTCTTGTTAATATTCCAGAGCTCACATGAATGTAATCAAAATTTCCCTCGTGGATAATAATGTCTTATCTTATCTTATCTCTTATGCAAGTACAATGTCAAATTAGCACAATGTCATGTAATAGATAGAGGACGAGTAGCAGTACATTATCGGGATATAAATGTACGGATTTGAGAGAGTTGGGCGAGGCGTCAGCCAAACCTTACCCTCTCAAACCCGTACATTTATATCCCGATAATGTATTGCTACGAGTTCTCTATCTATCTTAGAGCACAGTCAAATGCTTGAGTCGTCCAAAAGATGTCTTTAAATGAATTTATTTCAAATATTTTGTCAACAAATTTGGGAAACATTCTCTCGAACACAACATGCAAAACGTTGACATCTCTCATTTTCATATGCAAATGTTAGGGGCATTGATGCATCTTCGGCACTGTGAGCACTGAATTTCTTAAATTGTCCGAGGTGCATGAGCGTACATTTTATATAAAGCGTACGAGTCGTGCTACAGCATAACTGTCGTGCTTGAATCACGAACATGCATGATTTAAGCACGTTTTTATTCAGCAACATTGAGAAATAATACATTTCATTGCCTATAGAGACTGAGTGGTTTGTGGAATGAATCAGTGATGAGTGATTTTTTTCACATTTTAAGACATGTTGGGAGTACAGTAAGTTACCCTCTGTGCCTTCAACCATCACTAGAATCGAAAGGGTCTCAAGTAACTGAGGTAAATTTCTATAAACATTTAGGTGTATATCTGAAAAAAACTTTCTGTTGAAAAGACAAATTGAAGTAATGGTAAAGGTTGTAAGTCCTATGGTAAATTGTCTAAGAAGCCTCAAGTATAGGTTAACAAGAAGTACCTTGGAATGCATGTATACCTATTATATACTTCCACATTTCGATAACAGTTAATTGTCATGGATTTCCCATGGATATGGGTTTGTACGGATACTGTTGGTGACGTACATAGATGGTCTAAACATATTTATTTCCAAAAAGAAGGAGCCGGATTGGTAAACAAGCAAATGCTTATATAAATACCGCTCAAGGATACAACCAAATACAAAACATGACGCGATGAATGTACAGTGTAAATATGAATACCAATAAATGGTACAATCTGAAAAAGAACGCCAATAAAATACAAATTATGACTATGCCATAGAATCACTACTTTAAAGCAAATCTGCCTGTTTAATTTATAAACGAGTGAACTGAATTTAAGAGTTCCATATTTACAGCTGGGGAAGAAATCTGACTTCCAAACAAAATTGATTTAAGGTCAAATCCCTTTGCATAAAAATACAGACTTTGAAGAATATCGCTATAGAGAGGACATACAAGGAAGTAATGAATAGAGTCTTCAAATAAAGAGCAAGCTGGTGTTGGAGATATAAACCGTTGATATTTATGTGCATTAAGATCACTACATTCAAGTCGGAGACGAGAATGTATTATTTGACAAAATCTGCTACCGGTGTTTAAGTAAAAATGGCTGTAAATATTAGTATTGTTTAGAATGGCAGTTTTAAATCTTGACCCTGACTGTATTTCTCTCTGTTCAGCTGGCAATGAATTCCATAATTTAACTGCAACTGGGAGAAAGGACCTGGCATAACTTTCAGTTTCGTTTGTTTACCACTGATATCATATTGAACTTGTAACTATGAAACTATGGGAATAAAAAAAATAAAAAAATAAAAATAAAACAAAAACTTTCAGTTTTACAGTGTATGTATAATCTGAAGATTCGAATCATTGCGAAGATTATAATAAGTGACATCTGATAATCTAGGGGGTACAAGATTACTAAGATAACTCGGATTCTTAAAAGAATTTCGCGATCGAGCTATAATATGTTTTACCAGGAATGGCATTCTCCTTTAGAAAATAGCTCAGCAAACGTATTTCAGAAAGAAGAAAGAGTATTTTATATAATAACTCGTGATATATCTTATGTGTCTTAATGTTATTTTGTATATACACCAATTTTAATGTGTCTCTCGTAACCCTCAATGGGTGGCTCGTCAATATCTTAAATGTATATATATTTATGTATTTTGTGCAATATTGTTCGAGGTGAGACCTAAATAAATTAGCTGTCTGTCTGTCTGTCTGTCTGTCTGTCCCTTTATGATATTTATACAACAATTACAACTCTAATAGAACCCGAATTATATGTGTCTTTACTTTCATTTAAGTATAATAGAAACACTTGTCAAATATAGGATGGGCTTGTTAGACCTAATGGTAAACAGAGGCAGGAAAATGTCCATTCCTAAACATGATAGATTATGTCCTTTATGTAATTCTTCAGTAGAAAACGAAGTCCATTTCACCTTTAATTGGCCATTTTATGAAGATTTACGCTGCAAATATATCCCAGAACGTTACTCATCGAAACCATCATCAATAGCATTTAACGCGATGGTATCAACTCAAAATGAAACCACACTACGTAATCTAGCTCTCTATGTTAAACATGCATTTACTCGTCGCAACAAGTATTGACTACTGCTCAGTTTATAATGTGTATGTTTATTCATATTTATATTTATTGATGTAACCTTGAATGTAATTCTCTTGTATAAGGGCCGGTGGCCTAAAATACAATAAACAATTGTCTTGTCTTGTCTTGTCTTGTCTTGTCTTGTCTTGTCTTGTCTTGTCTTGTCTTGTCTTGTCTTGTCTTGTCTTGTCTTGTCTTGTCTTGTCTTCTCTTGTCTTGTCTTGTCTTGTCTTGTCACATATTGGACAATGAGGAACAATCTCAATCTCTTTAAAATCAGATTATTGATTCGTTTCCTAGGCTTATTTGCTAATGATGAAAATGATGAAATTGAAAGCTATCATCTTACCTTATAATCGCATAGCTATTAAAATCCATCCATTGGTCGTTAAATTTCCAATTTATTCGGAGTTTTCTTAACTTTATTTATGATATAACCTTCGACAGTTGTAAATGTTAATGCCTTCAACTGTATCTTGTAATAAGTGATGTAAATGTTTGTTGATTTTATATTTGATATCATGTTTCTGCAATGTATGCAACAACTTATGTTCTCTGAACTTCACCCACTCCTGTTTGAAACTAATATACGTTTAAACCACATGTTAACTTACTACATGTACATGTTTAAGTGTTAGCGAACTACATATCATGTGAATGTTTTGGAAGAGTCCATTTCAAAATAGGTATGCAGGGACCCAGTGTTGTTATAACTAATAGGATTAGAGCAGTCCAATGGCCAACAGTCATAATGGGAACAGTCCAATTAAGTGGTCGATCCGCTTGAGATTTAACAGGATTGTTGTTTTAAGACAAGCTTGTCAACTAGTTTGGGTTGACTTGTTAATTAAGATGTGTACACATAAACAGAGTGTTCTAGATTGACACGACGAGACAGATTGATGTGAGTATTGATATACAGAAGTGTCACGTTCTCCCCTCTATAAGTAAGATACACTTGTCGTTACTGTAGAGCTCTTGGAGATATTCGGCGTCTGTAACCACCTGTTTCTGGTAAATACTGCTTCATTAAATGGTAAGTTAGTTCAATGAAGTAAGTTTAAAATAATATCTTATGTGTGAATTATAAATGGGGATTGAGGAAATTGCTGAAATATTTTGTGAGCAATTTTATCGGTTTTCATTATCATTCACTTTCTACAATGTTTTCTATGACATCCGCCGACCTTAAAAAAGTATTATTATATTACGAAAATGCATTTTGGTCCCTTAATTTGAATTATGTAGCACAGCAGCGTACAACCAAATAAATGAAGGAGACAATCTCAGTTTCAGGCTCGTATTCCAACTAGTGCACATGCAGTGATAAATAATCAATGTTAACAGCCTCTCCCCTTCTCTAGGCCTAATACTTGCTGGTGTCGGGATGCAGATAGTCTTACACGCAGTCTCTGAAACAAGTATTTATTCTGAAAATATAATTTTATCAAATATTGAAAAGGAGACTGTAAGAAATTAAAGTTTCAGAAAAAGAGGCTCCTTTCCAATATATTTTTCAATTGTTTACATTTTCCCCCGAGTCTTGGTGTAGGATTCAGAGTCATCTTCCATCTCTGTCTATCTGTCTGTCTTTCTCCCTCTGCCTTCCAACCTGGCCACCCCAGCCCATCATTTAGGCCTGCTCGATCAGCCCTGACCGGGTCACAGGTTCAGACCAGGCGGGAAGTTATAGTTTGTAACTTAACCGTTCATTATCAGCATTATCAGCCAGCACGTGATGTTGTTGATGGTGATTTTTACAGCTGACCTTTCTGTGGATGACCAAGACCCATTGTCTCAGATTGTAAACATCCTGTTGTGATGCATAACGAGTCAGCGTTATCCTCTACGTTCGTGCCTGGTCTGTGTAGATATATATCTATATAGATATAGATATGTATATATTATATCTGTCATTTTCAGATATATTTTCATTCAGTTGGAATCCCCCAAGCTAAGGAACATTCGTGAAGTTTGTGAGGCTTGTAGTACAGAAGACCACGTGGACACCAAGTGATCATGGAGACTCAGCCTGAAGCCGCGGCGAAACCACACGAATGCTGTGTGTGTGATAAAACATTCACACAACCCTGTTTGCTGAAATACCATATGCGAACTCACACTGGAGAAAGACCCTTCAAATGTAGCCAATGTGATAAGTCCTGTGCAACGTCAAGCGCTCTGCAGGAACATCGAAGGGTCCACACTGGAGAGAAACCCTACAGATGTAACCAATGTGAGAAGTCCTTCACATCGTCTAGCTCATTGCAGTCCCATCTTAGGGTTCACACTGGAGAAAAGCCGTTCGCATGTAACCAATGCGATAAGTCATTTTCAACGTCAAGCTCTCTGAAGTTCCATCGCAGGGTCCACACGGGAGAGAGACCATTCCACTGCAAGATATGTGATAAAACGTTTTCCCGTTCAAGTGGTTTGTTTCATCACATGAAAACACATACCGGAGAGAAGTCACACAAATGCAAAGAATGTGGGAAAACATTCGCAATGCCAAATACCCTGAAGAAACACATGATGATTCATAGTGGGGAGAAACCATACACGTGTAATGTTTGTGATAAAACATTTAGAACAAACTGCACTCTGAAGTCTCACTTACTGACTCACACGGGAGAAAAACCGTACCAGTGTACTGTGTGTGATAAATCATTTGTTCAATCCAGTGCTCTCAGGTTTCATATGAAGATTCACCTAGGAGAGAGACACACGTGTGATGTGTGCAATAGAACATTTTCAAGATCTAGTTATTTGCAGACACACATGAATACACATACTGGTGAGAACTTACATACATGCAGTGTGTGTGATAAAGTATTCATAAGACCTGCGGACCTTCGAAATCACATGCGGATTCATACTGGAGAAAAACCCTACAAATGTAGTGGGTGTGATAAAGCATTCGCACAAAGTACCACTCTTCAGATGCACATGAGGATTCATACTGGAGAAAAGCCGTACAAATGTAGTGAGTGTGATAAAGCATTTGCATATCCTGAAACTCTTCGGTCACACATGAGCACCCATACTGGTGAGAAACCATACAAGTGCAGTGAGTGCAGTGAAGCATACGCGACATTATCTGGTCTGCAGTATCATATGAAGATCCACACTGGAGAGAGGGCATACCCGTGTCGTACGTGTGGTGAAACGTTTGTTCGATCAGCAGATCTCAAGAAGCACTTGAAGATTCATGCTGAAACGAAACCATCGGCATGTGGCGAATGTGGTAAAACCTTTGCTAACCAGGGCAACCTTCGGAAACACATGCGGATTCATTCTGGAGAGAGGCCATTCAAATGTACCGTGTGTGATAAAACGTTTGTTCAACACAGCAGCCTTAAGGTACACATGAAGGTTCATACTGGGGAGCGATCGCATAAGTGCAGCGTGTGTGATAAAACATTTGCACGGCAACATCACCTCAAGTCACACATGAAGGTTCATACCGGGGAGAAACCATGGGAATGTAATGTGTGTGGTAAACGATTTTCTCACCTCGTATCCATGGATACCCATATGAGGATTCATACTGGGGAGAGACCATACAAATGTAGTGTTTGTGACAAAACATTTGTGCAACAACAACACATGAACAGACATATGATTATTCATACGCATTAGTCTTTCTGTTCCCTGCTCTGATTGAAATCATATATTTCATTTCCGGTTAAGCATGTGGTTTATGTAGTTACCTGTTTCACGTATGCCACAGAGGAACAAAGAAGACCTTTTAGCTCACTGTGTCGGATGATGTACAACATATATAAGGCTACAGTTTCAAACAAGAACTCACGAATATTCACCACAAAGGTATAAACCTTGAAAATAAATAAATCTTGAATGATGTCTAAAGATCCATGACGAAACGTTGCATTCTGAAAATAAATAAGTTGAACAAAATCTTGTCTTCACAATACTTCCAATTTCTAGAATAACAGTGAGAGCTTGGACTGAATACTAGCGACAAGACTTTTAAAATTATGTTTTATCATTTTATATTCTGTGGAATTTTGTCTATTTGAAAGTTTTAAATCTATGCTTTAAACTAAGAGATCTTATATATCTGTCATTCGTGTTACTTTATACATTTATACTGTATACAAACAGACAGTACATGTGCTTATCAATATTTGAAAATGATTCATTGCGGGATATGACGTCACAAAACAGATTTGTTCACAAACGCATTGATTGTAAGTGAGTGACAATATTTGGTTGATTTCAAAATATTTTATTTAGCCAAGAAAAGGTTTGGGCACAAGTTATCCAACTTATATAAAAGCACTTTCCAGATAAGTACATCTATGATCTCACAACAAGGCACAGCACAAGATGGACAGGTGGTAAGTATATGTACAATAGCAAGAGAAGTTAGACATCACGTTAAGTTTGGGAGAAATAAATATGTACAATTTTGGAAACACTCTGAAAGAGACCTGCATCGCCATGTAAACTAAGATCAATATATGTATTGATATTCTGTTTCTTACAATATTTTCTAAAGATCGAAACATCTTTTCTCGCTGAGCAAAACACAAGGAGCATTCAAGGAAGTAATGAAAAACATTTTCACACATGTAACCACATTGGCAACGCGCATATTTTTTCATTTATTCTAAATAAATCATGATTAAGTGAGCTGACCATATATGTTCACCCCAAAGCTAACCTGGAGTAAAGCCCAGACATGTCTTGCATCCCAAGCTTGTCAAGCTATTATGTCTTTAAATAGTTTTCATAGGAAAATTGGTAACATAAACTGTACTGATTTGGTTTAAACGTATTTATTCACTGAAAAAGTGACGGAATCGGTAAATAAGCAAAACAATGCTTATATAAATGCCCCTCCCTACAAACTGCAAGACAACAAATAAACTTGTGTGGCGTTCACAGAACCGAATAAGTTGCATACGTTGCAAAATCATAACATATGAAACCAACAGACAGGTATATGGCACGATATTACAAGACACAATTGGAGGCGTTAAACTTTAAAGATGTTGAACGTTACATACATGTAAGAGCAAGCCATAGCATGACATGAATAATTAATAAACAAAGATTGATTGATGAAAAGTCCGAAAATCGTTTAGATATTACGATAAAATTGTGGATGGATTTTAACAGTACACGATTTTCATTTTTCGTTGCACAAGCATTTCCCTGCATGTAAGGTGGATGTTATATTGAAGCCTTTTTGTAAAGATATTCGTTTACTCTTATATTATTGTATATTGGACAGGTGAGAAAAAGTGAAGTGCATCCTCCAAATAGTGTCCACAGGCACATGCAGGGGTATCGGATATAAATCTCTCGAACTTTCTCGCCGTTTAGGTAGCTGAATTTAAGCCGGAGGCGAGAGTGAATGATCTGACAAAACCCTGAACCAAAAAATCGATTAAAATATATTGGGTTATTGTTGTCTTGTTTGAGTTTCCTTTTAAATTCACCAAGAGTGTTGGAATTAACTTCTTCTACAGGGGCGTTAAACCCAACTCACCTAACCTAATTCAAGTTAGGATGCCAAGACAATCTTCAAGAACGAATCCTCGCCGCTAATGGCTGCAATACTGCCGAAGCGGCGTTAAACAATAACTCACTCACTCACTCAAGAACGAATCTAGGTTATTGGGACAATCTGTTCGTAGTCTATATGCGAACTTTGCCCTTTGCATTAGCAGTTGTTTTCTACTTGTGAACCGTTTTTTTGTCAATCTAGATTGATTTTTAATTTTCCAACATCAACATTCCCTCATAAGTTAATAAACACAAATGCCTACACGAGGAAGGTATTTATTCTTAAATAAATTGTATATGTTATTTTCAGATACCTTTTCATTCAGCTGAAATACCCAACAAAAGCAGATACCACTTGGACACCAAGCAATTTACATGGAGATTAAAACTGACGAGAAACCACACCTGTGCTGCGTGTGTGTGTGATAAAAATTTGCAAAACCATATTTGCTGGAAAAAACATATGCGAACTGGAGAGAAACCCTACAAATGTTACCAATGCCAGAAGTCCTGTACATTGTCTGGTAATTATATATAATCTGCAGTCCCATGTTAGGGTTCACACTGGAGAGAAACCCTTCCATTGCCCAATGTGTGACAAAACGTCTCCCCACTCAATTGGCTTGTCTGGTCACCTGAAAACACATACTGGAGAAAGGCCACATGCTCGTTTACACAGGAGAGAGACCACATACGTTTAGTGTTTGTAGTAAGTCATTTACCCACCATGGATACCTTAAGTCTCACATGTGGGTTCATGCAGGGGAGAAACCATGGAAATGCAGTCAGTGTGGTAAAACGTTTTATCGTTTGAGATCCATGAAGGACCATGTGAGAATTCATACTGGGGAGAGACAATACAAATGTAGTGTTTGTGATAAAACATTTGCCCGGCAACATCACCTCAAGTCACACATGACGGTTCATACAGGGGAGAAAGCATGAAAATGCAGTGTGTGTGGTAACAGGTTTTCTCAACTCAGATCCATGAAGAACCACATGAGGATTCATTATCTAGCAGAGACCCAGTCTGATTAAAATCGACCTTGTTCCGAGGAATAAAAATTGCAAAATAATGTATCTACCGGGATACGAACAGGTTCTGTAGATTCTTGCGTGGAAACTTTCGAACGATACGAGTTCATATCCCGGTAGATACACTATTTTCCACGGAATACCGTCGGTTTTAATCAGACTGGGGAGAGACCAGTCAAATTTAGTGTATGTGATAAAACATTTGTGGAACAAGAAAACATGAAGAGACATATGAGGATTCATACTGGGGAGAGAACATACAAATGTAGTGTGTCTTACAATACATTTGTGCAACAAAAAAACATGAAGTCGCACATGATGATGATTCATCCGAATTAGTACAATATGTGCACTCATCAGGGTAGTTTATGAAATAAAACTTATATAGCTTACACATCATGATTGTAGTGTTTGTTTGGTAATACTTTTACCTGTAAAGATAGCTTATCTAGCATAAGTGTAGTGTTTGTTTGGTAAGACTTTTACCTGTAAAGATAGCTTATATAGCATACGTGTGGTGTTTGTGGTAAGACTTTTACCTGTAAAGATAGCTTATCTAGCATAAGTGTAGTTTGTGTGGTAAGACTTTTACCTGTAAAGATAACTTGCACAGCATAAGTGTGATGTTTGTTTGGTAAGACTTTTACCTGTAAAGATAGCTTATATAGCATACGTGTGGTGTTTGTGGTAAGACTTTTACCTGTAAAGATAGCTTATATAGCATAAGTGTAGTTTGTGTGGTAAGACTTTTACCTTTAAAGATACCTTATGTAGCATAAGTGTAGTTTGTGTGGTAAGACTGTTACCTGAAAAAATAGATTACATAGCATAAGTGTAGTTTATGTGGTAAGACTTTTACCTGTAAAGATAACTTATATTGCATAAGTGTAGTTTGTGTGGTAAGACTTTTACCTGTAAAGATAACTTATATTGCATAAGTGTAGTTTGTGTGGTAAGACTTTTACCTGTAAAGATAACTTATATTGCATAAGTGTAGTTTGTGTGGTAAGACTGTTACCTGTAAAGATAACTTATATTGCATAAGTGTAGTTTGTGTTGTAAGACTTTTACCTGTAAAGATAACTTATATTGCATAAGTGTAGTTTGTGTTGTAAGACTTTTACCTGTAAAGATAACTTATATTGCATAAGTGTAGTTTGTGTGGTAAGACTTTTACCTGTAAAGATAACTTATATTGCATAAGTGTAGTTTGTGTTGTAAGACCTTTACCTGTAAAGATATTAACTTATATTGCATAAGTGTAGTTTGTGTGGTAAGACTTTTACCTGTAAAGATAACTTATATTGCATAAGTGTAGTTTGTGTGGTAAGACTTTTACCTGTAAAGATAACTTATATCGCATAAGTGTAGTTTGTGTGGTAAGACTTTTACCTGTAAAGATAACTTATATTGCATAAGTGTAGTTTGTGTTGTAAGACCTTTACCTGTAAAGATAACTTATATTGCATAAGTGTAGTTTGTGTGGTAAGACTTTTACCTGTAAAGATAACTTATATTGCATAAGTGTAGTGTTTGTGCAACAAGAACACATACAGAGGATTCAAACAGAAAAGTGCAGTGTCCAGGTAAAACAGAAAAGTAGTCTCCAAAATCATATAGAGATCCTTGCATGAGAAACATCGCATAAATGTAGTGTGTGTGTATGTTTGCAAGACAATTTACCAGTAAACGTAGCCTGTGAAATCACATAATGATCCCTAAATGAGAAAGGTGCGATGAATTTTTACCCGTAAGGAAATCCATTAGATTACATAGGAGATAGGCAGCATACATGTGTTTATACAAAACGCACGTGCAGTGTGAGTGAACAACGATTAACCTATATAAACGAAGCCTGCAAAATCACCTAAGTGTATTTGACACAAGTGAAGTACACCAGACTGTTTACTCATACTCATATTTTAAAGAAAAATGAACAAATCATCTTTAAAAAATTAGATTTAGTTTAGATGGCTTCTAGAGACATAAACTCTTGTTCACTTGTATTTATCACTAGTGGATTGAAATATCTTGTATTTTGTACTGTGACATTTCTTTTGTTCATGAGTTTATTTTTCTCTTTCATGCCATTCGTACATTAGTTTCATTTTAAAATGAACATCCCTCATTTGATGTTGATATTACATACATTGTACTTTCATTTTGAGTTTTCATGTGAATAATCCCGTTTATGTTTCTCTTTGATGTTGTTAACACATAAGTTTGAATTCAATTTAATTCAACATTTCTTTTGCATGAATAACCCTATTAATTTTCCTCTTACGTGCTGTTTTGACATGAGTTGTAATTCCATTTTCAAGTAAATATTGCTTCTTCGTGAATAACCAGTTTCAACATTCCCTCTTGCATGATGTTATTGCATTAGTTGTAATTTGTAAGTGTAAATTTTGAGTAACATCACCTTTTATGTGAATAACCCCAGTTTCTAATGTCCTCTTTCAGGATAATATTACATAAGTTGTAATTCCATTTTTGAGTAACATCACTTTTGTGTGAATGAGTCCAGTTTTTTTATTTTCCTCTTTCGTATTATTATTACATAAGTTGTAATACCATTTTGGAAAAAAAGTCTCCTTTGTGTGTATAATCATGGTTTCAATATTTTTCTCATCCATGCTGTCATACAAGTTGCAATTCCATTTTGCATGTCTACTTATTAAGATTTAAGAAATCATGCATGGTTCGTAAATTAAGTTTTTTTTATTAAATTTTATTAATTGAGCATCCTTCTTCTGACGTCATCATATTGTTATGATGACGTCATATGGTTTTATTTCACTGATTAGAATATTTAGACAATAACTAACGAGTGACGGGGAATGACAGATTATCTTTCCCGAGTTATATCATTTGAGTAATTCTCGAGCCTTGGCGAGAGAATTACACACAATTGATATAACGAGGGAAAGATAACCTGCCATTCCCCGTCACGAGTTGGTTATTGTTTATATTACCCATATGACAAATTAAAGTAAAAACGCGAATATTAAAAGCCAATAGCTTCTCTAAAAGGACCCGAGAAGGAGATGAATCTCCATATCCATACGCGTGTGACGTGGATTCACTTCTTACGTACCTATCCTTGTTTACTCCGCACGATTAAAATGTCCCCTGCGAAAATGTCTTTCACAATAAAAGAAAGATGTGGCTTTAGTTGAAAGTTTTGTATTCCTGCTAATTACTATCAATCCATGATTATACATATAAGTTATTGCAACATCCATATCAAGAGGTGTGCGAAGCTCAAAAACAAGTCGGCTCAAACCGAAAAGCCCTGTGACGTTACAATCGACACTGTGACGTCATAACCGCTCGCGCCTATGACGTCATTACATTCGAACGATCGCCGTCGCTCTTGAAGCTTTCCGTGGTTATACAGTCAAGCAGTAATCGCTAGTTTCTTTAAATTTCGGACAATTTAACTGCTTCCTCCGACATTTGATACGTCGGCACATGTACGAAAACGCTAATTTCAACTGCGGGAAACAAATAAAACATGTTAAAGTGCAGAAGACAGTTTCTAAAGTTACTAGTCGGGAAAAGTAACGGCAACGAATGAAATTCTTATTTTTCTGTAACAGCCAATCAAAAGCCAGAAAAAGGTGTAACTCCCATGTGACTTACAGGAAAAATACTACCCTGTGTCCGTCTTCCCATATGGGTAATATAATGCTTTATTACCCATATGGTTGCAAATAACCGAGTTAATATTTTCGATACGAGCACATGTGCACATATCACTTTTGCCTAGCAACCATTGCTTCACCGCGACTTACCGTATTTCGTCGACTGTGACGTCATAAAACGATTGTTCGTGACGTCACTATAGCTTGCCGTCGCAAGGGAAGTGGGCCGTTTCTTGACTATTTTAACGCGAATCAAATGAAATAAAATGGGTAATAAAGAAATTATTACACTCGAAAGTGTGACATATGACTTTTACGAAACTCGTGCAAATTTGTGAATAACCCTCGCTCTCGCTCGGGCAATACAAAAAATCACACTCGTTTCGTAAACGTCATATGACACACTTCCTCGCGTAATAATCTCTATATAATGTTCAGCTTCATGGCGAGAGTATATATCTACACCTTGTATTTCTTCATCTCACCAACTTCTACATACGTTTCTCTTAAAGAAGAAATAACATTATCAACACATGGAAGTGTTCAAATGAAATCTTCAGGATAAAGTCAAGGGTTTACACTACGCGCCATATCTCTCGGCGTGATGGTCAGTATCAGTTGTGAATGTTCGAGACGTGTCCCCAACAGCTACTTATATGAGTAAATGTAAACACACTTACACAGTATACATGCAGTACTATGAGCCACAATGTCAGTTTCCCTTATTGCGAAACGTGTTGACTTCATGTGATTTGCTCAAGAGATTTGTCACGGTACATGTACAGACGATGTATGTCTCGAAGAGCTCTACAGGAACGATCGCTGATATCACTTTAAAGGACAGATCCTGCATGTCTCGAAGAGCTCTACAGGAACGATCGCTGATATCACTTTAAAGGACAGATCCTGCATGTCTCGAAGAGCTCTACAGGAACGATCGCTGATATCACTTTAAAGGACAGATCCTGCATGTCTCGAAGAGCTCTACAGGAACGATCGCTGATATCACTTTAAAGGACAGGTCCTGCATGTCTCGAAGAGCTCTACAGGAACGATCGCTGATATCACTTTAAAGGACAGATCCAGCATGTCTCGAAGAGCTCTACAGGAACGATCGCTGATGTCACTTTAAAGGACAGATCCTGCGCGTCTCGAAGAGCTCTACAGGAACGATCGCTGATATCACTTTAAAGGACAGATCCTGCATGTCTCGAAGAGCTCTACAGGAACGATCGCTGATATCACTTTAGAGGACAGATCCTGCGTGTCTTGAAGAGCTCTACAGGAATGATCGCTGATATCACTTTAAAGGACAGATCCTGCGTGTCTTGAAGAGCTCTACAGGAACGATCACTGATATCACTTTAAAGGAAAGATCCTGCGTGTCTCGAAGAGCTCTACAGGAAAGATCGCTGATATCACTTTAAAGGACCGATCCTGCGTGTCTTGAAGAGATATTGCACGAGAATGCACAATCATGCATGACACGTCTGTGTATCAATACTCACATCACCCCGTCTCCTTATCTAACTTATCATACTGGAGAGAAGCCATACAAATGTAGTGTGTAGTGAAATATATGCAACAATCTTTTACATGGTCAGATTATTCGAAATCACACATGAAAGTGGCAGGCTGAAGTTAGCAAGTTATAAGTTATTCGTTATTCGAATAATGAATAACTAACTGGCACGTTATACGGTTTTCACACATCGTTCATCGATTACATTTAGTAAGCACTGGCTAGCTATTCATCATTCGAACAATGAATAACTAACTGGTTAGTTATTCGTTTTTCGAATATGCTGCTGGCTGCTTATTCATTCTTCAGAGTTGAACTAAGAAGTAAATATAGGTATATATTAAGGGTGGAAAACTGCCAATATGGGGTGCGAAACCTCGTTCATCGATTACATTCAGTAAGCACTGGCTAGCTATTCATTATTCGATAATGAATAACTAACTGGCAGGTTCAGAGTTGAACTAAGAAGCAAATATAGATATATATTATGGGTGGAAACTGACAATATGGGGTGGGGAACCTCGGTAATCGATTACATTCAGTAAGCACTGGCTAGCTATTCATTATTCGAATAATGAATAACTAACTGGTTAGTTATTCGTTTTTCGAATATGCTGCTGGCTGCTTATTCATTCTTCAAAGTTGAACTAAGAAGTAACTATAGACGTATATTATGGGTTAAAAACTGCCAATATGGGGTGGGAACCTCGTTCATCGATTACATTCAGTAAACACTGGCTAGCTATTCATTATTCGAATAATGAATAACTAACTGGCACGTTACTGTTTTTTTCGAATATGCTGCTGGCTGCTTATTCATTCTTCTGAGTTGACCTAAGAAGTAAATATTATATATTATGAGAGGAAAACTGCCAAAATTGGGTGGGGAACCTCGTTATTCGTTTTCGAATATGCTGCTGGCTGCTTATTCATTCTTCAGAGTTGAACAAAGAAGTAAACATAGATATATATTATGGGTGGAAAACTGCCAATATGGGGTGCGAAACCTCGTTCATCGATTACATTCAGTAAGCACTGGCTAGCTATTCATTATTCGATAATGAATAACTAACTGGCACGTTATTCGTTTTTATAATATTCATTCTTTAGAGTTGAACTAATTATAAGAAGCAAATATAGATATATATTAAGGGTGGAAACTGACAATATTGGGTGGGGAACCTTGGTCATCGATTACATTCAGTAAACACTGGCTAGCTATTCATTATTCGAATAATGAATAACTAACTGGCACGTTATTCGTTTTTATAATATTCATTCTTTAGAGTTGAACTAATTATAAGAAGCAAATATAGATATATATTAAGGGTGGAAACTGACAATATTGGGTGGGGAACCTTGGTCATCGATTACATTCAGTAAGCACTGGCTAGCTATTCATTATTCGATAATGAATAACTAACTGGCACGTTATTCGTTTTTATAATATTCATTCTTTAGAGTTGAACTAATTATAAGAAGCAAATATAGATATATATTAAGGGTGGAAACTGACAATATTGGGTGGGGAACCTTGGTCATCGATTACATTCAGTAAGCACTGGCTAGCTATTCATTATTCGATAATGAATAACTAACTGGCACGCTATTCATTTTTCACACCTCGTTCATCGATTACATTCAGTAAGCACTGGCTAACTATTCATTATTCGAACAATGAATAACTAACTGGTTAGTTATTCATTAAAAGTAAACAGTAAAGTTTAATTAATAGCATACTTAAAACCAATAAAAATGCGTACATTTACAAAGCACAACCTACCCCTTTATGTATATAATGCAACGCTTTTATACGCAATGCAAACCATCTTTTATTTGATTGCGTACATGTGATAAGCTTGTGGTATAACCTGTATGAATGGATTCAAGTTAAAGTTTGGATGAATTTAGAACCAAATGTAACTCAATCATATTTCGTTACAGAGAAAATAAAAATGATGTACTAAGTGACTTGTTATTGTTAGGAAGCATAATATTTATAATTCTAAATACATGCCAGAATAAAGGTTTGCATATAAACGTTCTTAACTATGACTTGAATTCTCTGTCTTATAGGAAATACACTGCATGGTTGCTGGTCCGCAGCTTTTTCACACAATATCATTTTGCGTTTCTGTTCATATCCGTATTATATTTTATATTAGTATTAAGTAAAATCATTAATAGACCCATCAATTGAAGATATGGAAAAGAACTAAATCGATTAAAAATGAGATATTTGGCAAAGCTTCATTATACAATATTAACGATCCCGAGTGTTAATTACATCGATATGCAATGCACATCTCGAGTCTTTCATGTCATCTGAGTCAATGTTTCTCCTTTGCCGTCTCCTTTGAAACGGTTTTTACAAATAGTTAGAAGCAAACTTTTATTAAATGAATTAGAAACACCTGTTACTGTATTACGCACATGTTTTGTCGTTGGCTTAATGTATTGAATCATGTACATGTGTCCGGTCCTTTAACTAGCGCTTCCAGTGGAGCTGATTTCGCACTCGGTCATGTGTCCATTTAAATTGCATGAGATTTCAAACATAATCACACCTGTCGACGTTAATAAAATATCTGTCTGTCCTGTCTGAACACACTCTATCCGATACTTCCTGTACATATCACCCCGCAGTAGAAATCAGACATATGTTATTTTGCAATACATGAATTTATCTTGTATAAAGATTCATCATTGACTTAATTACATTTACGCAACAACAGATAACCATTTGAAGCTATTTTATAAAACACTACAAGGTGACGTCAATTACATAATATAGATACGATCAAAAATGCTTAACGGTTTTCGAAATACCACGCTTGTTGGACAGCTCTTATCTTAAGTAGATTTAATCCTGGGCTTTGTCTTTAACTTTAATCAGTGTAAAAACATATCCATTACCACATTCATTAAGCAACACCTGTGTTTGAACCACGAAAACACATTGTGTATAACCTGTCACTCAAATTGGATGACAGGAAACACTTAATTCATGCAGACTTTAAAGATGTTGATGCGTTCTGACCATATATATATAATCTGGAGACATGGAACTACGACCTCGTACTTTAGTCAGTTTGCGTGAGTTGCATACTGGACCAAGCATCCCAGCATTGAATTCCGAACAGCGATACTGGACCAAGCATCCCAGCATTGAATTCCGAACAGCGATACTCAACACTTGAAGGAACCTTCCCGATTGAAAGAATAATTTGGAGACGAAAAAAGGCAGATGTAAGTCATTTTTATCATATGTACACATACCTTCTCATATTGGATAGAGATAATGTCATGGTTGCTGAATATTTTACACAGCCATTGCTCAACTGGTAGAAAAATTAGCGGTCCTGGGAGATCGGTGTTTATTTACGATGTAAACAATGGGCGGCCATATCCAAGATGTGATAACATAGTGGCCCTAACTTCTCTCCAAAGGGAGTGTTCAATAAATAGGTCTTATCAAAGAGTGTGTATAACATATATATGTACCAATAATATTTGTAATGTGTTAAATCTTTATATTACATGTATAGATACTAAAATAGTCTTTCCTTTTATTTATACATTGTAACCATCTACTGCATGGGTTATGTACTTTAGTGTTGTCCAATATTTGTTTCCTATATGGAGAGGGCTTCAAAAACGTGCAACAATCCATATTGGCAGTTTTCAACCCTTAATATATATCTATACTTACTTCTTAGTTCAACTCTAAAGAATTAATAAGCAGACAGGAGCATATTCGAAAAACGAATAACCTGCCAGTTATAGTTATTCATTATTCGAATCACGAATAACTAATAATTAATAACTTGATTACTTCAGCCTGTCCATGAAAGTTCATACTGGAGAGAAGCCATACAACTGTAGCGTGTAGTTACATACAAACGGGTAGTTAAATACTTTTGCACGGTCAGATTATTTGAAAACATACATAAAACTTCATACTGGAGAGAAGCCATGGCATACACATGTAGTGTGTAGTTAGATATATGTGAACAATCTTTTGCACGGACAGATTATTTGAAAACACACATGAAAGTTCATACTGGAGAGAAGCCATGGCATAAACATGTAGTGTGTAGTTAAATATATGTGAACACTCTTTTGCACGGTCAGATTATTTGAAAACACACATGAAAGTTCATACTGGAGAGAAGCCATGGCATAAACATGTAGTGTCTAGTTAAATATATGTGAACAATCTTTTGCACGGTCAGATTATTTGAAAACACACATGAAAGTTCATACTGGAGAGAAGCCATGGCATACACATGTAGTGTGTAGTTAAATATATGTGAACAATCTTTTGCACGGTCAGATTATTTGAAAACACACATGAAAGTTCATACTGAAGAGAAGCCATACAAATGTAGTGTGTAGTTAAATATATGTGAACAATCTTTTGCACGGTCAGATTATTTGAAAACACACATGAAAGTTCATACTGGAGAGAAGCCATGGCATACACATGTAGTGTGTAGTTAAATATATGTGAACAATCTTTTGCACGGTCAGATTATTTGAAAACACACATGAAAGTTCATATATGGCATACACATGTAGTGTGTAGTTAAATACATGTATATGTGAACAATCTTTTGCACGGTCAGATTATTTGATAACATACATAAAAATTCATACTGGAGAGAAGCCATACAAATGTAGTGTGTAGTTAAATATATGCGAACGATATTTTGCACGGTCAGATTATTTGAAAACACACATGAAAGTTAACTAGAGAGAAGCCATTCAAATGTAGCGTGTAGTTAAATACATGTATATGCGAACAATATTTTGCACGGTCAGATTATTTGAAAACACACATGAAAATTGATACTGGAGAGAAGCCATACAAATGAAGTGTGTAGTTAAACATATGCATGATCTGGAGACATCTGGCTTCTTTGCTTCATTAGCTGTTGTTTTTAAACATTACCGTGTTACGTGGTCATACTAGTTTTTCATAATTTTAATCAGATACACAATTAACATCCATTGTAACTTGCCAATCACAGTATCATTTAGAGTTTTTAAGGACAATATTTCTCTATTTCTAACAAATGGCGAGATATCAAACTACTCCAGTTGTCCGGTGATAAGTGTACTGAAACCAATCACGAATGAGCTAATTTGTAGCATGTTACGTTTCCGAAAAGGAAATGTAAATGTATTTAATTAAACAACAGCATTTCCACATATCTTGACCAAATGGGTGTATGTATTTATCAATTGAAGTGTTAGATTATAAAAATGGCATGTTTTCTGTAGTGGTGGAAGCCTGGGCCATTGTGAAATTAGTAAGACAAATCATTGTGCTTCGGTTATCAATAGTTTATTCTTTAAATTATTGTGTTTATGATTACCTTTTTGAAGATCATTTTTATTAACATTGTCCTGAATGTGACAAAAAATAAAATATCATTTGTACATACCTGTGCTAATTAATGTTATATTTTTGTAATCATTAAACGCCTTTTAGAGGACAGTATTTCTTTTTTTTATTGCCCGAGCGAGAGCGAGGGTTATACACAAATTTGCACGAGTTTCGTAAAAGTCATATGGCACACTTTGGAGAGAAATAATTTCTTTGTTACCCATTCTATTTGATTAGCGTAAAAATAGGCACGAAACGGCCTACTTCTCTTGCGACGGCAAGATGCAGTGACGTCAAGAAACAATTTTTATGACGTCACAGACAACAAAATACTTGCTTTATCTGTTAAAATGAGAACATAGTCGTAGAAATAACAATTTTAGGGTGGAGAATTTCACTGAAAAATTAGCGAATTATGTTTGTTGATCCAAAAAATCTTCAAAAAAAAACCTGAAGCAGCAAGATATCACAGCTAGAGGGTATGCACCTTGTGTATGGATATAGCGCTTTATAAATGCCCATTATTATTATGTCGAAGGGGTGTCGAAGTTCAAATTGCAGCTGTAGGAAAGTCGGACTCATGCGAAGAGTAGCATACAAAGGGGTCAGTTGTGAAATTCCGTAAAACCAGACATTGATGAAGCATGAAGTGACCACCATTTTGAGGTAAACATACCAAGACTTCAGGTAAAAAGAGCCATCATACTGGACAATTGGATATTGGACAATTCATATGATTAAGTATATTCAGAGGCAAACGTCACTGTGACTATGTTTTTCTTTCCTGCAAAAATAATCTAATGTACAAATTACCATTAATCTACTTCTAAAATATAAAACAGATCACCCAAGTGCAGTCTGTCACCATTCGAGAAATGTGCATGTTTTTTGTGTTCAAAATTTATTTTTTAAAGGAAATTCAGTGTCAGTTGCTTTCTTATTGAAGGCATCTTAACATGAGAGCAAATAAATGACAGAAAGAGATTTTGAGTGTGAGTTAATATAGAGATCATTTCATAAACGTTATTTTACTTATGGTTACCTGTACTTTTAATGAGCGAGAAAGCACTTGAATTGAATATTTAGTGACATTTCATTACATTTATTTACCTATATTTAACAAGCAAGTCTTGATATAAACCACACAAAACCTGATCCCCGTAAAGCCAATGACTCTATTTTCACTTTAAAAATAGTCTTTGTGATACTCTTTGTATATCAAGAACACATACAATGTATAAATAATATCAGTAGTACATGAAGGGTTAAATAGCATACATTATACTTCGTATCACAATTAATCCTCACAATGTTCATTGTGATAATTAGCATGGTTATCTTCACAATGCTAACGTAATGAGTACACTGATACGCTGACTTGCCGATATTTCATCGTGAATAATCAACACAATAATTCAAATGTTAAAGGAGCATCCATTGCGTTTCATAAAATTTTAGTTGGCTTTAATACGTTTCACCACACCATATGTGCTGTTTACAGTACAAATAAATTCACTCAGCTTGCATATTCATCTCCAATCGCCAAATGTATAATAATTGCTAGTTTTCAATTAAAATCAAGTAAACATCATTATGCATATGTAGAAATCGAAATTGCACGATCCATTTACATGCACAGTAGTTATATGACCTATTGAACATTATAAACCCAAATTTGTCATTTTGTCTGTCATAAATAAGATTCCAAAATTACGTTTGAGTGATTGGCACGCGTCAATCGCGATGCATTGTCCGGTTTTCGATCAGAAATCACTACTTTTACATTCATATCGTCAATATACTGAGTCGACTATCATCAAATTGGTAGTTTTTGGTAACATTCGGTACTTCTCGATAAAATAATAAATAAATGAATAATCCACAAAAATAATTCGATCAAATGTTAATTAGATTAATATTGTAGGAAATTGTGATGTGTATATTTTCAGTCAGTCATGGAAACATATAGATGTGTAGGCTAAATCTAACAAAAATCTTGAAATTCATTTAATACACCATGGAGGAAAACGATTGTAAATTCATAAAGTATTTTTACTCATATGACGTAAACCTAGAAAAAATATTTATTTGTGCACAATTAGTTCTCAAATGTTCATAATAAAAATCACATATATGACCATTTATTATCCTGTCAATGGTGAAATTATGCATTTCATCACTTATACTGAAATCCGTATAAATTGCGGTGAGATATGCATGACATTCTGAGAGATCCCAAGACGAGGAACGTAAAATATCCTTTATAAATTGTTTTGGTCATGGACTATGGCCCACAAATGAATATGCTGCTCGGAAGGGACTGTTTCATAGAATGTGTTTTCATTCGCACGCTGAACTGAAACGCTGACTTAATCAAGCCCGTGGCAAAAATAAGAGTTACGCCTCTCACATATGTCAACGTCGCGTACGCCGAATATTGCAAGTAGCTCACAAACAAGCAAAGCCTAATACTGTTTCCCTCAGTCTCATACGCTGCGCTTCGACTGGTTGCCAGTTGCAGAAGCGCAGCGTTATGGACGCATAGTACGGGTTGTCTTCCTTCCTTCCTTATAGCTATTGTTGATGTTCAAACGGACGCAATCACTCGAGTTTGAAGGTGTTTAACTGTTAAAGAGTTCATCTATACAACATATAATGATACATTGCAATTTTGAGGCAGCGCCAGGGTCAGAAGAGAACAGGATATACAAAATCAACCTTGAAATCGTGGTGAGTATCAATCCTTACATCCTAATTCTAACAATCACAGAACAATCAATGTCTCTAATCTAAAGCAAAGGAAAATGTAAATTCAGCGCTGTAGGGTAAAAATGTAACCATGGCTTGAGTGATTGGTATTCGGACAAAAATGTTGACAATGAACTTGTTCTAAAATTAATAAGTTTATAAATTTTAAAAGGAGTTCGCTTCACACACTTCACACTTCACTTTTCACTTTTCCCTTTCTTGTAAATTAACGACTAAATAAGAGTTTTATCTTACATAAAATGGTGTCAATTTCTTGATAAAATTTTATGACGCTATCTCTTATTAGTCGGCGAGACAGAGTTTCGGACATAGTTCAAACAAACCAAATGTCATGTCTTCAGCACCAAAAATAACACACTGGCTTGTCTTTACAGTGACAACCAATCATTGTGTATTTAGTAGTGAATTCAATAGTAAATTCATTGTACATATTGACAAGGTGCAGGCTGCGAACTCTGTTACTATTCGGGTAAAAATGTAAGTATTGGGAAGGGGGTGGTACATTGGTGATGGAGATTATGGTATGTGGTTGGGGAGGGTAAAACATGTCTTTTTGCTTCTATGAGGCACAATCTCATATATTTTATGTGACGTTTGGATATTTTGACAAACTTTTTTACCATTGCATTAGATCTTCAATCATGAAAAACCTGATGAGTTACAGAGCCTGTGGCTCACTCTTTCACTCTTTTAATACCAAACCATTCAGTCTTTTCATAAAATGGTATTACTCAGGACATTGTCTTTTGTTTACAGAATGTGTGACGTTTGGTTTGAAAACTAAGACAGATGATGATCACAAATATGTGTCATGTACAGGCAGTGAGAAGTTGGAGATAAAACCCAGATATCAAGAGATCCACTTGGAGATTAATTCTGTGCAATAAAACTTGTACTGCAATAAGCCATTGACAGATCTACAGAGATTCTCACTGGCAAGAAAATACAGACATGCTGTCATGCACTGTATAACCTCAATACCAATCAATCTGTGGAATCATGTTAAGATACTGAGTTCTTCCATTTTGGGGAAATAACTTACTTCAAGTGTCAGTACAGCTGTATTGTGTGTGAGAAACCAATGTTGAGCCACTGTATTCTTGTAATGTATTGAGGAAATAATCTGCTTCAAGTGTCAGTACAGCTGTATTGTGTGTGAGAAACCAATGTTGAGCCACTGTATTCTTGTAATGTATTGAGGAAATAACCTGCTTCAAGTGTCAGTAAGTTGTATTGTGTGTGAGTATATACAATGGCAGCTTCACACTATTTGGAGCAGGACAAGAAGAATCATGTCAGAGGAAGACCGTATGATTGTGATGAATGTGATAAAACCTTTGCAACATCACAAAGCCTGAAAGCACACATGAGAATTCATACTGGAGACAAACCGTACAAATGCAGTGATTGTGGTAAAAGGTTTACGCAATCAAATGGTCTGAAGGGACACATGAGGATTCATACTGGAGAGAAGCCATACATTTGCAGTAAATGTGGTAAAGCATTTACTTTTGCGCATTGTCTGAAGAATCATATGAGGATTCATACAGGGGAGAAGCCATACAAATGTAACCTGTGTGATAAAGCATTTAGACACTCCGGTTCCCTTCAGACACACATGACAACTCATTCTGACAAGAGGCCATATACTTGTGTTGTATGTAGTAAAACATTCCCAGAATGCAATAACCTGAGGGTACACATGAAAAATCACACTGAAAAAGGAAACCATAGATGTATTTTGTGTGTTAGGACATTTACACAATTTAGTAACCTGGAGGAACACATGAGAGTTCATACTGGAGAGAGGCCATATGAGTGTAGTGAATGCGGTAAAACATCTTCAACATCTAGAGACCTAAAAACACACATGAGAATTCATACTGGAGAAAAGCCATACACTTGTACTGAGTGTGGTAAAATGTTTATAACATCTAGTAACCTGATAACACACATGAAATTTCATTCTCAAGAAAGACCACACAAGTGTAGTGAATGTGGTAAGACTTTTAAAACGTCTGTGTGCCTGCTGATACACGTGAGAATTCATAATGAAGAAAGGCCATATCAATGTGGTGATTGTGATAAAACATTTAAACATTCCAGTGTCCTTAAGAAACACATGAAAATTCATACTGGAGAGAAGCCATTCAAATGTAATGTATGTGACAAAACATTTACACAATCATTCTCCATGGTTACACACATGAGAATTCACACTGGAGAGAAACCACACAAATGTTGTGAGTGTGGTAAATGTTTTATATCATCCAGTAACCTGCAACAGCATATGAGGAAGCACACAGGAGAACATCCCTTCAAGTGTAGTCACTGTGTCAGATCGTACACAAGACTTGTTAATCTGAAAAGACATATGAAGATACATGGCGGAGAGAAGCAGTAGAAGTGTTGATAGTGTCATAAAGCTTTTAAATCAATAACTGTTTTTATAAGTGTGATTGTGCATGGATTAATGCCTGTAACCAATAAATTTCTTCATTATCTTCTAAGCTGTGAGAGACTGAATATTCTCAGTTTGAGAAGTGTAAGTGCAATTTGATATCACTTTCGCAAAATGGGGACTATATCATAGATTGATGACATCGTGTTTACAAAGATATAACGTGCTGTCTCCAATCAACGCAATGTCATCTCCATTGTTAAGTTCAACGATAGTATGATGTCACCAAAACTTTGTTTAATTGACACAGTTTTTATGGTGAGTGTAATAAATATTGGATAGAAGTGGTACATGTGTCATGTGTGGTGAGTGTGATACATTTAGGATAGAAGTGGTACATTTGTGGTGAATGTGATACATATTGGTTAGAAGTGGTACATATTGGATAGAAGTGGTACATGTTTGGTGAGTGTAATACATATTTGATAAAAGTGGTACCTTTTGTGGTGAGAGTGACAGTGATCCATGGACAGAAGTTGTGCATATGTGGTGAATGTGATACATATAGGATAGAAGTGGTACATGTTTGGTTAGTTTGATACTGTGATACATATTTGATAAAAGTGGTACATATTTGGTTAGTTTGATACATATTGGATAAAAGTGGTACATATTTGCTGAATGTGATACATATTGGACAGAAGTGGTACATATGTGGTGAATGTGATACATATTGTACGATGAGTCTGAGTGTTGAAATCACGTGAGTTGACGATTGCTCGAATTGTGTAAACTGGTACCTATTCAACTGAATCTTTTTCATTATTTGTAGAGTTATGATGGCATCAAACAAGGGGAATCACTTGCCAGGAACACTGAAGCCGTCTGAAGACCCTGAAGTTCAGGCTAAACGTGAGAAGAGTCGACTTCAGACTTCGAAGTCAAGGTTATGGCGTAGTGCCTTGAAATCGTGTGAAGGACTCAAACGTCGTCAGAATGGAGATGTACTGTTAGTGTTTTTGGACTATGAATTTAATTCTGTAAGATACTACGGCACAGGGGAACTTATTGAGAAGTTTGTAGCTGGACAATCTCTGACTGACAATGAAACACCGCCTGCCAAAGGCAATTACTCAGACTTCCAGCTGAAGGTAGCTCAAAGGAAAATGACTCCCGATAAACATTCGATTACTCCTGGAGTAAAAAGAAAACTGGACGAGGAACAAGAAAATTTACCTATTTCAGAGGATACCAGGACAACCTCAGTTAGGCGACAGTGAGTAAACATGTCATTTGTAAGATGAAGAGATGGTTGTGAACATATTAGTTTCAATAGTTTGTAAAACTAATTGCAAAGATTGTTTTATTACCCATAAGGTTGGAAATAACCAAGTTAATATATTAGAAAGAGCACATGTGCACATATCACGTTTGCCAAGCAACTATTGTTTCATCGCGACTTCGTCTGTGACGTCATAAAACAATGGTTTGTGACGTCACGGTAGCTTGCAGTCGCAAGAGATGTGTGCCTTTTCCTGGTTATTTTTACATGATTCAAATGCAAATAGATTGGGTAATAAAGAAATTAATACACTCTAAAGTGTGCCATATGACTTTTACGAAACTCGTGCAAATTTATCTATAACCTTCACTCGGGCAATATAAAAATTCACACTCGTTTCGTAAAAGTCTGTTATATGACACACTCACTCAGGTAATAATCTCTATGTATGCATGGTATGTATGCCCATAGTCTTATATCAGTGATGTAATATCAGGAAATTTGTAAAGGCTTTGAGTGATTGATATGTAAATTACCATTATTTTACAGTATCTATCATTGTCTTATGTATGTGAAAATGTATCTAAATGTATTAATGTGGTATGAGCTAGGTGGCCTTATTCATGAACAAATATTACTTGATAGTATTAAACTCGGAAACAGTATTCACTACCTTCATGTTTTCACATTTATCACTTCTAGACTTCACCGGAGTTGTGCAAAGAAGACACCGGGGGAGAGTCGAGAAGACGCAACTTCAGACAGCGATCAGTGAGTGGATGTTGTTGATGTTAATATGATTTATTGATTTATATTACAGTCAATTAATTTGAAGTAATTTCAGTGACACTAAGGGACCTGTGTGTCATCTCCTCCAAAATTTATTTAAAAAGAAATAAAAGCTTATGTTTGGACGTTTCATATTATTTTTACTACAGAGAATCTATCACTGATGAGAGTGAGGGAGTTGACAGAGTACAGGGGAATCAAGGTATGTTGTTGCTTGACTTATTTTCTTTTCACTAAAGTTAAGTTTATGAAAAGTATATTTATTTCATCTTTTTAATGTAGAACTTTGAAGGGCATTTAGAAGTCGCACGCATACATAAGAACAGGAAGGTTTTCTGGATAACATCTCTATTGTCAAAATACACGAAGGTTCAGAGTATATACTCACTCAATCATCAGGTTGTGAAACGTCGTGTATTTTTTACATTAAAGAAGTTATTATACATAAAATCTTCCTGTTCCTTTTAATGTAGACCATAACCCTTTATTGTAAGTATTCATATAGTGCAACCGTGGTGAGATCACTCGTTAGATAATAACCTTCTAACCTTTTTCTTAACCCTTAACATGCGGGTCCCGGAATTATCCGGGCGGGCTATAAGCGATTCCGAGGTGTCTGTATACGGATCCCGGATCGCTTACTTAGAATAATTCACGGCTGTCTATGTACTGTGCTATCTGCCATACCGGGTCCCGAGTCGATTGTTTCCGCGACTCGCTGCATGAGAATGGTTGATTTATGCCTCGCAGCCCGCAATGAGAATAAAACTTTCTTCAGTGTCTGGTCAGAACGTCCAGCAAAATTCACACCAATTTGCGTGTGCATTGTTGACCCGTAACGCATCGATAATTAGCTTTACAAAAGGCCAATTTTGTCCTGCTTCGCTCCGATGGCTACACTGCCCGGCGGCTAATTAGCACCTAAGTGTCTGCACTGCCCCGGGGTGAGATAGGCCCGTACAGGCTTATCTGTCTCGCATCCCGCCACATGGGCAGATAGCCTATGCTTATCTGTCTCGCATCTCGCCACATGGGCAGATAGCTTCTAATTACGGGAAGATATTGCGATAAGCTACCTTTCTCTCGCACTTCGTATCATATGAACCAATTGGTTGTTTTCATTTTTTTTAATACCAAAATAAAGAGGAAAGAATGGCCTTTATTCCCATATAAAAATCGCAATTGCGCTAACATAACTGAAAATACAGCAATCGCACAGAGATAGCCGACTTTCGCACTTTTGAATTTTGATACATGTGGCACATTTACCCCAACATGCCTCGGCGCTCTATTTCTAAGAAACTACTTGGGATATTTTCATAATTTTTTTATCAGTATATAGATAAAAGAATTGTCTTCAATTCCATATAAAATACGTGTATTTTCGGCAATAACTTTTGATGCGCCAGGTGTCGCGCAGAAGGTGATATTCGGCTTTGAATAAGTGGCGCTCTTAGCATATACCATCATTACGGGCTTTATAACTTGTGAACCGCAAGTCCGATTTTTATAATTTTTACATCATTGTAAAGAGAAAAACATTGTCTTCAATTCCATGTATAATGCGCATGTTTTCGGGAAGAACTCTGCATGCGCAAAGCGCCGCGCCAAAAGGTATAATTTTCGCACTTCATAACTTTTGAACCGCAAGTCCGATTTTTATAATTTTTACATCATTGTAAAGAGAAAAACATTGTCTTTAATTCCAGATATAATGCGCATGTTTTTGGGAAGAACTATGCATGCGCGAAGAGCCGCAATATTGATGTACGCATAAGTGAAGAAGTATTATAATATATAACTAAAATACTGTTCTTTTGATACGCAAATATAGAGCTTTATAAACGATGAACAACTGTCATGACGGAATTTTGTTTCCAGTTTTGGAAAAAAAAATATAACATAAAAGTGAAAATATATTTGAGTACGGGACCCGCCGCTCGGGGAAAAGCCTTTTCGTGGGAATATTTTCTCAGGAAAATATTTCACTTTTCGGAGTTTCTAAAAATGCGTGAACATTTTTGTTACTGATGCCATTTGCGAAAGGTTTTTATTTCTAAAATTCAAATGCGAGGGCGCACCTTTCCAAACCATTTGAATTGAATTTATTATTTTATCTTTTACATTATTGAATAAAAGACGTTTCATTCAATAAGATTTGAAGAATTATTTATATGTGTAGCGGACTGAACTGAGCAGATGGAGAATTTGATTCCTCACCACTTTTATTACCAAAGTTCTTTTGTATCACAATTACTTTTTTAGGTATTAGTTTTTTCGTGAGCAGGGGAATTTCCGACGGGATTCGCCATGACATAATGAGAAAAAATTCCCATGAACATGGGCGTGGTCCGTCATCTTCGGGACCGACCCACAAGTATAAATATCTACCGGGGGGTGCGCGGACCCCCCCGCTTTTGGTCGCCACCCCCCAAACTTTTTGTGCAAATTATTATTTTTTTTCTACTTTGAAATAAAGGTTCGTGTCATTCCGAGGTATGAAGGTTTCTGCTATATATGTCGAGAGGGCATGGGAACCCATTCCCAATAGAATCCGGGGTTCGTCCCATAGGATTGTTCCTCGGAGTCTCTCGTTCTCAAAAGAGAACATGGGAAACCTGTCCCGCGATTGAATCCGGGGTCCGCCGCGGAAGACGGGGACGGGAATTCCCGGAGAGCATGGGAGTATGCTCCCATGGGTCCGGGCTCCGCCTCGAGAGACCGCTCCTTGGATGCTCTGCTTCTCGAAAAGAGAAGTCATTCGGCAACTGACAACCCGAGCTTCCCTGACATAGTAGTTTATTTTCCGGGCCTCGCGCCCGGTGCTACACGTCGCCGAGGAAATCAGAAAATGGTCCGTTTGACATATGCGTCGGAAAAATCGGCGCGATGTCAGAAGCCGTCGGCGCCGTCGGCGCTTGCGGCGCAGTCGTCCTAGATGCGCCGGGAGGTTCTGTAACTGGCAAATGAACGTCCATGAAGCTCACATTCATTATCTCTGTATGTTTATTGTCTCTAATCACATGTTATATGTTGCATACATCTAACGCATTTTCAATCATTTACAGGTTGAAGCAGAATGCTGCGCGGACGTGGACGCAAGGCCCTGCGACGGCCTAGGACGTTGCATACTAGGACACGCAGCTTTGAAGCCGTTTCAAGCGACGACGACTTCATCAACGAGATCCATGCTGATGAAGCCGCTGATATGGAGTCAACTGACAGTGATGGTAGCAGTGGTTTAGACAGTGATGATGCATATGATCGGGACACTGTAATAGATAGTGAACATGGTGACACAGATGTTCTGAGTGATATAGAGACAGAGATTGCCAGAAAGATTCTAGCCGCCGGTAATTCCACCGAAGAAGACTTTAGTGGTTTTGAGGAGGAGTTTGCCGAAATACCACAATATAATCATGATAATTCACAGACGTTTGATGAGTGGGTGGATGGTCCGCGGCCACGTGTAAACTTGCCTTTCACTGGTCAAACTGGGTTGCGCCAGTTCATAGAACTTCCTGAGAACCCTGAACCTATTGACTTTTTCAATTTGTTTATACATAATGATGACTATGAGGATATGGCAACGGAAACCAATAGATATTTCAAACAAGCAATGGAGGACAAAATTCTAAGACCCCGTTCAAGAATGCAACAGTGGCAAGACACTAATGCAGAAGAGATGAAGGTATTTGTAGCCATGACAATTGCCATGTCATTGGTTGTGCAGAGAAACTTTGCTGATTACTGGTCAACAAGTGATGTTACCTCAACGCCTTTCTTCGCCAAGTGCATGCCCCGAGACAGGTTTTGGCTTCTTATAACCTACCTACACTTGGCTGACAACAGGAGGATGCCGGGCCGTAACACCCCGTGCTTTTCACCAATAAATAAACTGGGACACTTGTATAACCGGATAGTTCACCGTTTTTCAAGAGTGTATAAACCGCATCAAAACATTTCAGTCGACGAGGGCATGGTGCCCTGGAAAGGAAAGGTAACTTATCTTTCAAAGTTTATCTTCCCGACAAGCCTAAGAAGTATGGGATAAAGGCTTTCATGTTGTGTGACTCGCACAACGGATACGTTTGCAAGTTCAAACTCTACACTGGAAAAACGAATAAACCGGTTTCTGAAGGTGGCAAAACTTATGATGTAGTCATGGACTTGGTGAACGACTACGTTGGACAGGGGCATCACATCTTTATGGACAACTACTATTCGTCCACAAATCTGTACATAAATTTGTGGGAGCGGGGAATAGGTGCCACGGGGACGTTGAGAGCCAATCGAAAGGGACTTCCTGATTCAGTCAAGAAACCTAAAAAGAAAGCCAAGCAAGGGGACATGACAGTTTCTCACAACCATGGCCTACTCGTTCTTCGCTACGAAGATAGAAAATCAGTGCTTCTCATGTCTACTGTTGAAGATACACAACTTGAACAAACAGGGAAGAAGAACCGGGCAACAGGGGAACCAGTTCTCAAGCCGCGCATTGTAACAACGTACAACAAGTACATGGGAGGTGTTGATCGGGCCGACCAGATGTTGTCGTACACGCCGTTCCGAGTGAAGACCCTGAAGTGGTGGAAACGGGTTTGGTTTCACGTTCTCAACGTTGCCATGTTGAACTCTTACATCGTTTATAAAGAATACAGCAAAGATAAACCTCTAAAAACAAGTCGGGAATACAGGAAGGCTTTGGCGCAACATATAGTAACATTTGCGGACAAGGAACAAGTTCCATCACTTTGCAGACGTCCCCGTGGTCGGCCGAGCACGAGCGACGAGAGTGTCACTCGTCTTCATGGACGTCACTTTCCGACAAAGATTGAGCCTGTCGGAAGGAAGAAAAACGTCACAAGGATGTGTGTGGTATGCTCTAAGGCAAAACGCGCCGTCCTCGCAAAACAGATTGAAGAAGGCAATGGGCCAGCAAGGAAGAAAAAACGAGTAGGCAGAGAGTCTTCTTATGAATGTACAGATTGTAATGTTTCTCTGTGCGCCGCACCATGCTTCAAACTGTACCACACCGCCACTGACTATTCCAGGGCTTACATCACTGCCACGGAAAAAGAAAGAAATGAAGAAGGGAATGAAGAAGAAGAAAATTGAAAGTAAAGAGAGCCGAAGTGTGGACAACCAGTATATACACATTATATACATACCTTGTTAGGTCCCTAAAGCTGTTCTGCGCACAACCGCAGGTAAATATTGTGTATATTTGTACCTAAATGCATTGTAATTTCATTGTAATACATGTCATTGCAAATAAAATATTTTTTATTTTATCAAAGAGACAGAGAAAGTGAATGCGAGCTTTCATTGGAAGTTCAGCCAGAACCGCATCATAAAAAACACCCATAAATGCTGAACCGGGTGGCCGATTTTCATAAAACTTACATGGGGTAAAGAGGAAAGATTCGGCTTTGATTCAATATAAAATTTATACATGCGCACGAAAAACTAAAGTTGCGGCACGTGCCCCGATATGCGCGATAGTCAAAAAGTTGCCTCAAAGTACCGAGGGTACCTTCATTTGGCCCGCTATAGCTTCCGAACGAAGTTGCGCATTTTTTTTCTTTTTACATCATCGTAGAGAGCAATAAATTGTCTTCAATTCCATGTATCATATGTATATGCGCAGCGAAAAATAAACATGCGGCAAATGATGCGCCAGATGTCGCAAAAAGTTAGTTTTTCAAAAATGAATTTTCTAAGTACTGGGGGTGCCTTCCTTACGCTCTTCATATATTGCGAACCATTTGACGTATTCCAATAATTTGTATATCATTGTAAAGAGGAATAAATTGTCTTCAAGTACATACGTGTTTCGCATGCGCGCAAATAATTTACGATTTTATAAAGCTGGAAATAAAGACAAACTTTACACTGCGCAACATGTATTGCGTTCGCCGCGGTGATTAGTGTATGCTGTGCTCATTAGTACCCATTAGTTCCACGCGCGCTCGGCTCTGGCACCCTCGAGGAGGTCTCGAGGAGGTCTCGAGGAGGTCTCGAGGAGGTAACGGTACTGTAATTAGCACAGTCCCGGGGGGACCAAGCAGTGCCAGTAACTTGGTGCGCGTCGGGACCATTCACGTGGTACTGTCGGGGTAGCGTCACTCTCCTTTGGTTGGTTATATTTTCTGAACCATAAGTCGTATTCTAATAATTTTTACGTCATTGTAAAGAGGAATAAACTATCTACAAGCACATATAAATTTCGCAATATGCGCGCTCAGGAGTTTTGATTTCATGAAGCTGGAAATAAAGACAAACTTTAGATGACAATAGAATTATAACCATAGGTCGCATTCTAATATTTTTTATATCATTGTAAAGACAAACATCTGGTCTTCAAGTCCATATAAAAATTTCAGTAGCGCACTCCAAATTCATGATGTTATAAGGCCCGAATTAAAGACAATCTTTACAAAGTAATAGAAAAGTAAAGAAAAATCGTAAAAAAATAATTCAAAGATGCGGGTATAAAGCAACCATTTGTGTACGGGTGCCGCGACTTGAATTTGTATTCAACGCCCGTATATAGCCCGTATTCGCCATGTAGATGCGGTATATTTCGTAAAAACGGTACCGGAATCGCCGCCTGGAAATTCCGCCAGCAGAGCTCATTAGTGCCTAAGCTCAAACTACTGCTGCGAGCTGCGAGCCTGTAAATTCCGCCACAGGGGCTAAAAAGGGTAAAATATATATACGCAACGTAAGGGTTAATGAAAGACACAATTTTTGGAACTTTAACCATTTTTCTAGTCCGCATTTGAAAATTTTATTTTTCCATGTCACATACCATGATTATAACCTTTGACCTTGTGACCTCGACCTTGATGTAGTATCTATTCTGTGAGAAACTAATTAACCATTGCCATAATTTGTTTTTGAACCCTGATAGGCCTTTGATATTTGACATACTCATTTATTTTCAATGGATCATTGACAATTTCATAATTTTCCAGCTGATAAAAGACTGTCTCATATTAATGCAGATCTAATCTTCCGTAAATTACCCTTACATTTAAACTGCTTATCTGTTGGATAAGGAACCTGGGTGTTCTTGTGTTCTCAAAGCACTCTTGTTTTCGCTTCATAGCCTTATGCATACACACTTTCAGCACGTGGCCAAACTACAGCACGTGGAAGGGGAAGGAGGAAAGGTCGTGGGGCGAAGGGACTGAAAGACAGACGGATAGAGGAGGGAGAGAAGGAACCCAGTGACGTCTCGGTCTCAGAAGAGACAACCAATGGGTAAGTCTGTTGTAAAATTGTTTTCAAAGACTGTAAGTTTCATATCAATTAAAATTGAGTATATTCTGTTTGTAATTTTTAGCTCATCAGGCCTGAAAGGTCCAATGGGCTTGTAGCATGGGATGGCGTCCGTCCGTCCTTCTTTCCGTAAACTTTTCACTTTTTCGACTTCTTCTCCAGAACAAATGACTCTAGAGTGCTGAAATTTTATGGACAGACTCCTTGGCCAATGAGGATTCTAAATTGTAGATTTGGTGACCCTGTGACCCCATAAAGGGCCACAGGGGTCATTACCTAAAATCCTATTTTCATCTTCTTCTCCAGAACGAAAAGACCGAGAAGGCTGTCATGTTGTGTAAACAGTCTTTAGCCAATGGGGATTCTAAATTGTAGATTTGGTGACCCTATGGCCCAAAATAAGGGCCAGACAGGCCATTACCTAAAATCCTGTTTTCATCTTTTTCTCCGGAACAAAAAGATCTAGAAGGCTTCAATATTGTATGCAAACCCTTCAGCCAATGGGGATTCTTACTTGTAAATTTGGTGACCCTGTGACCCCAAATATGGGCCACAGCCTAAAAAATCTTTGAAAATGAATTTGAACTATTTTATGACTCTTCAATCACTATTTATTTGAAATATATGTCGACTTGAGATAACAGTCTACATTGTGGACATGTTTGTCAAATTGATGTAATCAATGTGAAATGAGAACTATTGAATAGCCTATGAACTGAAAATTGTGACAAGTCATAAAGGACTAAATTGAAGAGGAGTTCAGAATTCTTTTGTTTTACATGAGATATGTGAACTGCATATGACTGGTGATGAAATGATAAGATAAGATTATTTTCATCTTTTTCTCCAGAACGATGAGACCTAGAAGGTTGTCATGTTGTGTAAAGAGTCTTTAGCCAATGGAGATTCTAAATTGTAGATTTGGTGACCCTATGGCCCCAAATAAGGGCCTGACAGGCCATTACCTAAAATCCTGTTTTCATCCAGAACAAACTAGAAGGAATATTGCGTTCAGAATGTTTAGATGTTTGGATGACAAGGCTTAGAACCGATAAAATTGTGCAGAGATTATTTAGCCAAGGTGATTCTAAATTAAACTATGTACCATGAGATTCATCACATTGCCTTTTCTCTCTAAACCTTATACAGCTAGATCAGTGCTGCCAGTGTTTAGTGCAAGCCAGAGTCGGTAGCGGTAAAACACAAAAAACGTAGCTGGCTTGTAACCAAGGCCAAGGGGTCAGAATATTGCATAATCTCCTGTATGTTGACCTTGCTGAGTGCTCTCTCTCAATTTCAAGACTAAGATGTGTCAGGGTTAGGGATTGTGCATTATATTGAGACAACATATTTCTGTCTTCATCGCATCGCATCTCTCCAGTTGTAGCATGTGACAGTCACACTAAAATAAATAAATGAATATTTTTACGAGAGGCGCTTCTTCATGAGAAGATACATGGTAATTGACAAGTACCGTAATATAAAATGTTCTATATATTTCATCAAGTAGGATATCATATTATTTATAATTTCAGTGACAATACAGATTTTATTTTAACCGATAACTTCTGTCATCAATGCAGATAAAATGAGAACTTTACTTGATCAATCTATTTTATAGGTTATTTTAGTTCCTAAAACTAATTGTAATGTGTGTTGTATGTATGCCCATAGTCATATGTCAATGATGTAATATCGGGAATTTGTATAGACTTTGAGTGATTGATTAACATTATTTTTTAGTACCTATCATTGACTTGTGGATGTGAAAATGTATCTAAATGTATTAAAATAGTATGAGCTAGATGGCCTTATTCAAGAACAAATATTACTTGATAGTATTAAACTCGGAAACAATATTCACTACCTTCATGTTTTCACATTTATCACTTCTAGACTTCACCGGAGTTGTGCAAAGAAGACACCGGGGGAGAGTCGCGAAGACGCAACTTCAGACAGCGATCAGTGAGTGGTTGTTGATGTCTTGTTAATGTGATTTATTGATTTATTATACAGTAAATTAAATTGAAGTAATTTCAGTGACACTAAGGGACCTGTGTGTCATCTCCTCCAAAATTTATTTAAAAAGAAATAAAAGTTTATGCTCGGAATTACACATTGCATATTATTTTTACTACAGAGAATCTATCACTAATGAGAATGAGGGAGTCGACAGAGTACAGGGGAATCAAGGTATGTTGTTGCTTGACTTATTTTCTTTTCACTAAAGTTAAGTTTATGAAAAGTATATTTATTTTATCTTTTTAATGTAGAACTTTGAAGGGCATTTAGAAGTTGCACGCATACATAAGAACAGGAAGGTTTTCTGGCTAACTTAGAACTCTATTGTAAAAATACACGAAGGTTCAGAGTATATACTCACTCCTTCATCAGGTTGTGAAACGTCGTGTATTTTTTACATTAAAGAAGTCATTACACATAAAAATATTCCTGTTCCTTTGAATGTAGACCATAATCCTTTATTGTAAGTTTTCATATAGTTAATAGATAGCTGGTCATCCTGAATTAATGAGCAAAGTGACTGTATTCAATGTTCTTTTAGTACCCAACCGTGGTGAGATCACTCGATAGATAACAACCATCTAACCTTGTTGAACTTTAACCATCACTATAACTTTTAATTCGTCAGCATTTGAAAATGTTATTTTTCCATGTCACATACTGAGATTAAAACCTTTGACCTTGTGACCTCGACCTGGATGTAGTATCCATTCTGGGAGAAACTTAACCATGGCCATAATTTTTTATTGATCAGTGATAGGCCTTCAATATTTGCCATGCTTATTTATTTTCAATAAATCATTCAGATGTCATAATTTCAAGCTGATCAAAGACCGTCTCATGTTAAATGCAGATCTAGATGAGAATATCTAATCTTTCGTAAATTACCCTTACATTTAATCTGCTTATTTGTTGGATAAGGAACCTGGGGGTTCTTGTGCTCTCAGAGCACTCTTGTTTTCGCTTCATAGCCTTATGCATACACACTTTCAGCACGTGGCCAAACTACAGCATTTGGAAGGGGAAGGAGGAATGGTCGTGGGGCGAAGGGACTGAAATACAGACGGACAGCGGAGGGAGAGAAGGAACCCAGTGACGACTCAGTCTCAGAAGAGACAACCAATTGGTAAGTCTGTTGTAAAATTGTTTTCAAAGACTGTAAGTTTCATATCAATTAAAATTGAGTATATTCTGTTTGTAATTGTTTTATACTCGGATCGTTGACAAAAGTACCTCAAAATAGCTGTTGACAATATGCAATATCATGCAAACAGTCACGCATAATTAATACATTGCCTCGGGGGTCTCTTGTTGTGATTGAAATAAAGTGAAACAACAAGCATCAGATAGGGAATAACATTAGAAAAATATCATTGTATTACATTATTTTAACGTTTTACATTTGCAAATCTCAAAATTATAAAACGTGACAATAAAATAAATAGTGAAGTAGAAATTAATATTTTTACGAGAGGCGCTTCTTCATGAGAAGATACATGGTAATTGACGAGTATTTTTAATTTTTTTTTCTTTTTCATCAAGTAGGATATCATATTATTTCAGTGAGAATACAGATTTTATTTTAACCGATAACTTCTGTCATCAGATTCATTGCCAATAAAATGAGAACTTTACAGGATCAAATCCATTTAAATGGACAATTCTATAGGTTGTTTTTGAGGAAACAAAATTTGAGGGAACATTCCTACTTATCCATATATGTTATTATGTCCCCCTCAAAGCTTTGCGGGGGACATAATGTTTTCGCCTCCGTCCGTGAATTCGCGATTCCGTCCTTCCGTGATTCCGTACCTCTGTCCTTCCGTGATTCCGAAATGCTTTCGTTTCCGGGCCATATCTCAAAAACTATTTCATATTTTTTTTACGAAACATGGTATGAGGTTGGACCTAGTAGTGGATTGGTTCCATGGAAACAGTTTGAACTTAGTGCATTTGGGGGTAGTGACCTTTTCCGGCCTCAAAATCTATACTGTATTTATTAATGAAACTTTGTGTGTGGTTAGACGTAGTGTTGGAGTGGTGCCTTTTGCTACTTTTTGAGTTTGAACTTAGTGCATATAGGGATAAGGAACCTATTCGGACCTCTATCTCAAAAAAAGTGGAAAATAATGTCAAGAGGACAAGGTTGGATTGAAAGTTGGAGCGGGGGACATCACAGTGCATCACATGCACATATTTCTAGTTAATACATGATCCAGTATTCATGAACACAATGCGCTTTACACCATGTACCTGAGGGTAATAGTTTGGTTCCTTTAGGTTTTACAATTTAACAAAGAATATGGGACGTAATGTAATGTCACAGCAGTTATATCCCTATCCGAGATGCAACAGCTCTGTCTACTGTAGGTTGCCGAGACGATTTAAAATCAAATCATCTTTTAGGAACCTCAGTCTGGAGTGACTTGCATTGTATTTTCTCCTGATGGGTGGTTGATCTGTCCTCCAATTTGCTTTTGATCTCTGTGACCTCATTTGTTCTTTTTGCAGCAGTCTAACAACTTCGAAGCTTCCATCCATGTCCACTTGTCTTCCTAGTGAATGTCTGCCGGGATCTGAGGAGGAAGTTGAAGAACAGCCTGGTGTTGCTGGTGGTACATATTGGTCCTTATTGCAGGAAAGGTGAGTGATGTATATTCTGCAGCAGAGCATCTGTGACAATGTAGATATTCTGTCTGTGGTTCTTTATTTGCTTATGGTAGATCATCCTCGGTTACCCAGGGTTTTATATATGCTCTGTTACTCTCCACTTTTTACGCCCCCGAATCAGAGATTCGTCTGTCCGTCTGTGTGTTTGTCCACAAAAACTTTAACCTTGGCCATAACTTTGGATTGCTCAGAGCTAGGGCTTTCATACTTGGCATGTGCATACCTTGTGATGAGACCTTTCAGATGAGGTCATCATATTTGACCTTGTGACCTTGACCTTGCCGCAATTGACATTTTCAGAAAACTTTAACCTTGGCCATAACTTTAGATTACTCAGAGCTAGGGCTTTCATACTTGGCATGAACATTACCTTGTGATGAGACCTTTCAGATGAGGTCATCATATTTTACCTTGTGACCTTGACCTTGCCGCAATTGACATTTTCAGAAAACTTTAACCTTGGCCATTACTTTTGATTGTTAAGAGTTACGGCTTTCATACTTGGCATGTGCCTACCTTGTGATGAGACCTTCAGATGAGGTCATCATATTTGACCTTGTGACCTTGACCTTGACCTTGCCGCAGTGGACATCTTCAGTAAACTTTAACCTTGGCCATAACTTTAGATTGCTCAGAGTTACGGCTTTCATACTTGGCATGTGCCTACCTTGTGATGAGACCTTCAGATGAGGTCATCATATTTGACCTTGTGACCTTGACCTTGACCTTGCCGCAGTGGACATCTTCAGTAAACTTTAACCTTGGCCATAACTTTAGATTGCTCAGAGCTACGGCTTTCATACTTGGCATGTGCATACTTTGTGATGAGACCTTTCAGATGAGGTCATCATATTTGACCTTGTGACCTTGACCTTGCTGCAGTGGACAATATTTAGAAAACGTTAACCTTGGGCATAACTTTGGATTGCTCAGAGCTACGACTTTCATACTTGGCATGTGCATACCTTGTGATGAGACCTTTCAGATGAGGTCATCATATTTGACCTTGTGACCTTGACCTTGCCGCAGTGGACAATATTCAGAAAACTTTAACCTTGGGCATAACTTTGGATTGCTCAGAGCTACGACTTTCATACTTGGCATGTGCATACCTTGTGATGAGACCTTTCAGATGAGGTCATCATATTTGACCTTGTGACCTTGACCTTGCCGCAGTGGACAATATTCAGAAAACTTTAACCTTGGCCATAACTTTGGTATATCCGGGGGCATCCGTGTTTAACAAACACATCTTGTTCACTCCTGGGACACTTCATCAGAGAAATCTGAACTCTTAGCTGTTTTCATGGAAACATACTTTAAAATTTCATTTCCGTACCAGATTTCAAAAAGTATAAGGCCTAACTCAATGAAATGTGGTATGTGGAACAGACCTCATGTGTAGATGTGCCCTTTGGGGTTTACCATTTGTTTGGAATTTTATCTTTAGCTCTAACTCTAGTTCAAGGAAACTTAGTGTGTAGATGAGCCTTTTTAGGAATTTCAACTCCTTTGGAATTATAATTTTAGCCATTTCCATAGAAAGACATCTTCATCTTGCTTCCAGAGCAAACCTCAAAATGCGTTTTACAATTTTAATTCCAGAAGAGTTCTTGAAAACTGTTAAGCAGAGATTAATACATCTCTGGAAGTATATATTCTTATGTAGCATGAATTTATTACTAATGAGTTATTTACTATTTACTAAAGACTAAATTCAGACTTTGAGATTTTTGCGGAGCATATCTCAAAAACTTTTTGACTTTGAAACTTCAATTTGGTATGAAAATAACCTTTATGCCGCTATTGCGTCCTATAGAGATTCCAAGGTCCAAATAATTTTTGAAATTTTGTCATTTGTGTAATTTCTGGAGCATAACTTAAAAACTATATAACTTAAATATGGATGTTGCCTACCTGTATTATTTATACTGTATGAAGGCGATCAAACTACAGGCGGGGGTATGTTAGCTGCACTCACTTTTGCTTTGTACGATATAACCTGCAGGACTACTTGCTCATTGTGATGAACATTATTTATGAGGTTTCTTACTATCATTTCAGACTGGAGCCAGGCGACTTCGTGTTAGTGAATGTGCATTCACGTCCCCACAAAGAACTTCCTATCTTGAGAACACTTCCCTTCGTTGCAGAGGTACCTTTCATCTTTATTTAGAAACTATTGATTTATTCTTTGTAAACATAATAGTAGTTATACTGCACAATAATATCTGTGATTCATCACATCTTTTAAGACATATGTTCATTAATCTTTTGTGTTAATAATTGATTTTATTCATCTTTAAATATGGATGTTTTTATGCCCCCACTACAAGGTAGCTGGGGGTATGTAGCGGTCAGAGTGTCCGTACGTGCGTCCATCACACTTTTTGTTCCACTTATTAATAATTAAGCACGATGCTTGATAACGACTTAAGGATCTATACCGAAACGTCGCTACTGTTGATAAAGAAGTTGATCATCCATAAAATATTGTCTTCTTCATCACACCAATTTCTAGAATGCCTCTCAAACAGTTCAATAATAATAGTTCAAATGTTACAAAATGTTATACACATAATCACTATGATGAATTAATTTGTCTTTTATATTATTATGTTTCATACCTTCATTTGCATCATTTATGCAAATTTTCGCAGTTTTTTTACTTCGCCATTCACAGTTTTGTTTCACTTATAACTCACTAAGCGTTGAAATGTTTCGTAACTTGATACATATAATCACAATATGATGCGTACATCTGCCTTTCATATATTTCATCGCCGCTAATGGCTGCGATACTGCCAAAGCGGCGTTAAGCAATAACTCACTCACTCACTCACTTGTATATTTCATACCCTCATTTGCATGTTTTATGCCAAAAGTCTCAGTTCGATTTTTTCTTTTAAAGTAGTTTTACAAGTGAATGTATGAAGACATACTTACGATGAAGATATACACCCTCTGCTCTCATAATGCTGCTTTTCTCTATTCATACAAAAGACGTTGATGTCCCTTTGCAATTTTAAACCTTTTTCTTTGTCAAATGTTAAAAGCAGGGGTATATGAGTGAGCTATGCTCACTAATTCTCCTGTTATTCAACCGTAAGCGATTTTCTACCTTATTAGTATAAATAAATTGTCAGTTTACAGGATGCTATGAAATATTATTGGGTATCAGTCATCAAACTCCGATTACTACTTTATTTCAGATTGAATCGGTCAACGAAGACACAATCAGTGTCCACTTCCTGAAGCGCTCGCGGCAGAAAGGACTTTGGACAAACAGTTCTACTGGGGACAGAACGGACGTGCCTCTCACTGACATTGTTACCCAGCTTGAGCATTCTGAGACAATTACATATGGGAGCACATGCTTACTGAAGTTTGAGGGAATTGAATAGAGTTAAAAGGAATAACTATTTGAATTTTATTCATCAAGATTTTGTCTGGAAGGATTTAATCTATAATTGTCTTTAATTCTAAATCCAAAAAGCATCCATCATGTTTCATAAACTTTATTTGCCTTTCATACTGTGTGTGCTGATTTCAGTTCAAATAATTTAATTCAAATACAAAATATTTGCTGAATAATCATATATGAAGACACTGGAAAAAAAACCTTCAATGTAGTCAATGTGATGAGTCATTTGCAAAGTAAAGCAGGCTGCAGTGCCATCCTAGGCTTCACACTGGACAGAGACCATTCCAACTCAACTTGTGTGACATTACGTTTGTCCAATTTGGTGGCTTGCATGGTCACTTGAAAAAACACACTGGAGAAAGGCCATTCAAATGTTGTGTTCGTGATAAAACTTTTGTTGGACAACAACATCATGAAGAGGCACATGAGGATTCATACAAGAGAAGAGCCGCACTAGTGCAATGTGTGGGAAAAACATACCTGTAGAATCGCATATGGACTCATAGTGGAGAAAGGCCTCAAAATTGTAGTTTTGGGCTTACACGTTTACCTGTAAACATAGCTTACAGAACCACCTGAGGATTCATAGGAGATACCAGGGAATCTATATTGAATCCCTGGAGATAGGCAGCATAAATGCAGTGTTTGTACAAAATGTTTGTGAAAGAAGAAAACGTGAAAGCGTCCACGATTGTTCATACAAGAGAGAGGCTGTGCAAGTGTAGTTTGTGTGAAAAGCAATTCACTCATAAACATAAGTATCCATACCGGAGAAAGGCCTCGTGTAGTGTAGTATAAGATAAGATAAGATAAGATGAGATAAGATAATTCTTTATATATATGTGATACACGAGGTGATACACGAGGTGAAACATACGTGAGAGAAACCTTGGAACTGTCATTGTTGTAAACAAATGTATTTCGGAGTTGCTTGCATAAACATATGAGGGTAACTGGGTTCATACTGGAGAGAAGCTTACCCAGGTAGTGGGTTTGACAACATGTTTCGCAACAAGGGAATCTGACATTGTGGTTCATACTGGCGAGAAGCTTACCCAGGTAGTGTGTTTGACAACATGTTTCTCAACAAGGGAATCTGACATTGTGGTTCATACTGGCGAGAAGCTTACCCAGGTAGTGTGTTTGATAACATGTTTCTCAACAAGGGAATCTAACATTGTGGTTCGTACTGGCGAGAAGCTTACCCAGATTGTGTGTTTGACAACATGTTTCTCAACATGGGAATCTGACATTGTGGTTCATACTGGCGAGAAGCTTACCCAGGTAGTGTGTTTGACAACATGTTTCTCAACAAGGGAATCTGACATTGTGGTTCATACTACAGGGTACCATATAGATGAATGAATGATAGATACGAGAGATTTGAATTGTAGTTTAAACTATTGAAACAATGTAGAGGACTTGATTGTAGTTTTGTAGAGATTCAGTTCTTAGTTTTTAACACTTTTCAAAACTCAAGAGGATTTGATTTATTTTCAATATGGAACATTATGTATGTTGCTAATAATGTCATTTTCACTTTTGCTTATGAATAATACCATTGTTGTATATTGTGCGATGTTTCTGTAAAATGTACTATTTCTCCCCCAAAGAGAACAAATTCATTTTACATTGAGGTATATAATATTGCAGATGAAAGTTGTCAATGATTTATTTAAATAAAATACATCAACAAATAATACTTATTTAGTTCGTATATATGAATCTTTCAAACTACAATTCAACATTGCAAATGCTGAGAAACCATTTCAGGTTGCGCATTCGATCTAGACTCTTAAGTAAATCTATGATCTTAATGTATCCTCCATTATTCTCCTATAGTCTCGGCTTGATATTTGATAATGTGTTGTTTTCGTTGAAGCTAATGTTAATATCAATTCCCATTTTGTACTTTGTGAATAAAATCATCACCGGTACTATATTTAAAATATATGATCACGTATGTATGGGTTTGAATTATTCAAACAGTATATAATGTTATTAATTAAGTATTTCCGTATTGGCCCAGTTACAGGTCCGAGGTCTGTTGTATTGGCCCGAGACGAAGTCGAGGGCCAATACAACGGACCGAGGACCTGTAACTCGGCCAATACGGAAATACTTAATTAATGACAATTTTATTAATTAACTTCTTTTCATTCTATTTGCACAACACTAGACATCTCATTTATATTGAAATAATAATTATAAACAAGATTGGTGAAAAAATAGCACGGGTCAAAGTTGTGAAGCGATAGCTTCGGGCTTTCATCAAATGTGCAACTGCGCATGCTCAGACTCATATTGGCCCAGTTTGTCTCGTATTGGCCCAGTTTTTCCCCAGTTTTTCCCGTATTGGCCCAGTTTCCTCGTATTGGCCCAGTTGTCGAATCATATGGTCTAGGCAGTAAATGCCGTATACATGTCATAACATTGATAGTTAATTAATAATATGTTATATTACTTCAAGTTGCAGATACAAAGTAATATTGAAATGTTATTCCTAATTTGAGATAAATGAATTTTGGATGAACTGAATGATAAACAATATTTTCAGTGTCAGAGTATTCTTTGTATTTGCCCAAAGTATTGGAGTAAGTATACTTTTGATTGCAGTTCCCCGGCCCACGGGTCACCTGCTATACTGCCGAAGCGAACTCACTCACTCCACATGGGTCAAAATGCCCTCTGTTCTGATTAAAATCCTGTATCTCATTTCCGGTTAATCAGGTGTTTTATGTTGTAACGTATTTCACCAATGCCAGGGAGGAACATGGAAATGTTTTCATCTCAAAATTGTCGAATGTTGTCCTATCTGTACATCATAAATACTGTTACACTTTAAAACAAGAAATCAAGTACATACACAACAACATAAATAAGGCTATACTTCTAAACAAGAACTCAAATATATGCAACACTACACAAGTAAAGTTACGCTTCTAAACAAGAACTCAAATATGTCCACCGCAACGGCTTAACCCTTGAAAGTCTTTGCCATTCTGAAAATCAAGAAGTTTATTATTAACAACATCCTCGGCTTCTCTACTACGGACTTCAAGTATGTCTCTCAAAATGAGTAGTGGTTGTAACGTGACAGAGGGCATACAGACTTTTAAAAAGAGGCCGAAATTACTCCTTTACAAGTGACGCCTCCAGAACATTCAGTGTAAAGTAATGATATAGAGAAGAAACAAGCGATGTGAGCAAAAACTAAATTTCACAAAAAGGTCAAAATCACAAAAGTCATGGTTCAAAAGTATCAGAAGGCTGATGGAGCTATAGCATGTAAATATTCTGAGTTATGATCTGGATAAAATCTTCAAAAGGCTTCTGTTTCCATGTAAACCAGACCAATAAACAACAGATCAGTCTAAACCACAAAAGGCACACCTAGGGATCATGATTAACATGTGTACCAGGTTTGGTTGAGCTATCATGTTTATATTGGGGGATATTCTCTAACATTCTCTCATTGAGCATCTGTCAGGTTACCATGGGAACCGCAATCATTAAAATTCATAATTTGGTCTAACCCTGAAAAGGGGAAACACCGCAAAAGGTGGTGTTTGGAATTGTAACTTATTTAAAAACAACATGAAAAAGTAAAATAGAATATGTGGTTATGTACACAAAGGCGATGGTTATTTCAAAATGAAAGTGTAACTTACTTTAAAACAACGTGAAAGAGAAACACGGAAACTGCTGTTATTAATGCAAATGTAATATTTACTCAAACAGTCCAACATTCTTCTGTAAAAACAACCTGACCTTCTTCAGAAACGATTTTTCAACAGGTCCAAGTAGGTACATTATGTCGACAACTTCTTTTATCAATTTAATGTTCATATTTCATCAATTTAAAACTTAAATGCATTTTTTAATCAAAAACTCCTTTTGAAATGGCGATTTTAACACTCAAATTGATGTTTGAACAGGCGTAAAAACAAACTTTGGCATAATATACCATGATGAATGAACATTTTAATATTTCTTAACAAGACATCAGCGCCTCAAAGACATTTAAAATCAACTTTGTTCAATGGCAGTATTATGTTTTTGACTTGGTTCAAAAACATTGTGGCGTTTCTTTTGGACTCTATTTTATTTATGAATATCATTTGGAGGGAATAAAGCTGATTCTTAATGCATAATAAGTTATATATTGTTTATAGTTGCTTTTTGAATGGGTGGCTTGATGGAAATTATGTTATTTTATTTTGTTGTAACAAGACAATAACTGAAAAATGAAAGAATTGCCACTCCCATTACCTTATTGTGTAGAGAAAGGTTGTTGTCCTCTGGACATACACTGGAGCTCAGGAAATGCTCAAAACATAAATTACAAGAATGTTTTTCTTGCACAATAGACATGGCTTCACTAAAGTAAAACAACTGAAATACTGTTTTTTTAATACTCTATCATTGAAAATCAGAAAGAACACAAGAAATTGGATATGTACATGTAAGTCAGTGAGAAAACGTGAAAGAAACTTCAGGTTAATGGTCGACCAGATGTCAGGTGTTCATAAAGCTGCGTGTCCTATCCTCCTGTGACGGACTCACAGATTTACAGTAAAGTCGAATTTAAAGGTACATCCAATGTGTTGTTGGGGTCACATATTCCAAACGTTATATATGGTGTTACTTTATCGCGAAGTACCGACTGTTATCGAAAACTACCATTTTGATTATAGTCGAATTAGTATATTGACGATATGAAGGTAAAGGTGGCGATTTCTGATCTGAAACCGGACAATGCATCGCGATTGACGCGCGCCAATGAGTCAAACGTAATTTTGGAATCGTATTTATAACAGACAAAATGACAAATTTGGTTTGATAATGTTAAATAGGTCATATAACTATTGTGCATGTAAATGGTACGTGCAATTTCGGTTTCTACACATGCATGATGATTTTACTCGATTTCAATTGGAAAGTAGTAATTATGATATATGTGGCGATTGGGGATGAATTTGCAAACTGAGTGAATTTATTTTTACTGTAAACATCACATATGGTGAGTTTGACCGTATTAAAGCAATATAACATTTTATGAAACACAATGGATGCACCTTTAACGAAGATGTCGAAACGTGGGATAGTTTGAAATATTTTAACAATTGATTTGTCTTGTGTGTTGTCTTATACACATGCACGCGCTTCTTAAAGTCTAAAACCTGTAGACATTTGCTGATTTCCATGATCTCTGTACATAGTTTCTCTTCAAGCTGGAGGGAAATCATAGAAGCGGAAAATTCAAAACGTACATATTACTTATTGACACTGTTATTTAATTCAGTTGTATCAAGGACGTATATCACATCTCATTCCTTGGTTGTATATATATACAAACATATGTTGTCTACACATAGGGACATACAAACCTACTGGTGGTTAACGAAGAAGAACGAGGGTCATCCGTCCCACCTACAAAATACAGTCGAACATGGGTGTACTGGCAATTGAAGGGACCGACTCAACATCGTCGTTATATACAGATGACTTCTTTAAGAAGTTGGTAATGTGAAGAATGAAAACATTTATGGATTTACAACTTCTTTATTGCAAATATGATATTTGTAGTCAACGCATATCTTTGCAATAAAGAAGTTGTGAATCCATAAATGTGTTCATTCTTTATATACAGATGGTCTTTATATTTAGGCCAGTAAATACTCATAGAGAACTAACACATATTGTGTTACACTATTTCATTACAATTTTACAAAATTTGTACTTGAAAATATTGTCCGGAAATTTGTTTTCACATAAACTTGATCAACGTGAAGATAATTCGGTAATTGTTTTAATTAAAATCATACTTTTTGACAAAACATGGACAACGTTTTCAGGGCTTCTTTGGAAACAAAACTAACCCTAACTCATGGATATACAAAATAATCCCAACTACAGCTAGGTTAATGCATTTTAAAAGTCACTGACAGGTATATTGAATATAATTTTCTGCTTCTGATAAGATAAAAGTACCTACGGGCAGCGTTAAATTCAAACTTCCTTCCACTTAAAAATATGCACAAATCTATCAAATCGAAATGCGCCTCTTGAAATCGTGAGTTATACTCCAGCTAAATTCAAACAAGATGATATATGTGAAACTTTAATATATGTGCCGAAATGTGTTCAGTTTCAAATATTTATTGTCTTATACTTCAATGTACGTCTTCACATAAATACTAAGATAACAACATATAAGAGGTGAAATGAAAGGTGTCAATGATGATAGATCGGTCTCTAAACATTTAATGATTCATAGATGGAAACACCATGCACATTGAACTGTGAAGGTTTCTCTTCTGCATGCTATCTGAGGAATGTGAAACGTTTCTCTTCTGCATGCTATCTGAGGAATGTGAAACGTTTCATGATGCATGCTATCTGAGGAATGTGAAACGTTTCATGATACACGCTTAAAGTGATATCCAGTGTTTCAAAATATTGTGTTGAGTTTTAATACATGTCAAATACCATGTATTGATTTTAGTTCAAATAAGTTAACTCAACTTGCTTATTCATCCCCAATCGCCGAATACATGATCATTACTTGTTTCTAAAGAAAATCGAGCAACGGTCTTACATATGTGCAGATATCACTGTTTACATCGTCTCTTTACCAAACCGACCAGCGTCACACCGGTACCTCTCTCAGCCAGACACTACTTCACGATAAAATAACACCATTTATAACGTGTGACATATGTGAATTCAAAAACAAACTGAATGTCCCTTTAAACTTGATTATGAAAACACGTCGACATTTTAGCAAAATAACAACACGACTGGTTTAACTTCTTTGCCCTTAGTCGACGATGCGGCAAGTTAATATGTATTATGAAAGGAACTACTTTATACAAAGCTTTTTCAAGAATATGACACCGGCAATCTAGTTTAAACTAGCTGTGATGTTATCCGTCCCCTAAGTCCGTCATTACATCGTACTGACGGACTTAGGGGACGTATTGCAGTATAGCTAGTTTTAGCTGAATTGATGACACCGAAAGCAATAACTAAACGACAATCACATTTTAATAGAATCTTGCAGTCAGCCTAAATTAATGAAAGAATAAAATCCCTTTAGATGAAAATGAGGAATACAAGACATGCAAGCATAAGGTAAACAATGAAAGCATTTACATTTAAAATACAGGATCCAACAGGGTTCCTCTGAATGAACCATAAATAATTAATGGGGTAATCCAAGACAAGAGCAACACGTGTAAGGAAGGAAAACCAATGAGGCATATTACATATAACATTCATAAACAAGTGACATTCTAAAAACATTTTATAATGTAAGATGCCAAAAGCTCTCATCTGGCCAGTTTAAATAGATAAAACTCATCTTTCAATGTCAGTTTCTTAATAATATTACAACCTGTTTTCAATTGAAGAGTTGAGCACGACATCACTCAATTTTTTTTTCGGTGCAAAGTCTGATAAATGAAAGAAATATATTTGAAAAGAAATGCTAAGAACACCTGAGCACATGACCCAGTAGTTTAAATGTCCGTTCTCCTGATACGACTTGTTGTGACAACTCCAGGTTGTTCAACTCAGCTGCTGCATGAGAACGCCAGAATTGTAACAACTCTAGATCTCCACCGTAGGTGTAGTTTTACAGCTTGAACAACTATGACAAGTTGTTGCTACAAGTCATGCCGCGTGAAGAGATCTTAACACGCATGACATCGAATAAGCTCAGTTTCCAGAACCCAGCACTCTGTTCTCAATGAAAGAAGCCTACGAGGAATGCAAGTATAGCAATTCCTATCGCTGCGTTGACGTTGAGCACATTTCTCCAGAATGGCTTCTCTGCCAGGAAGTCGCGTTTCTGCTCTGTGGTGATCTCGGGCGTCTCTCTAGAACCTCCACTAGCTGTAGGGATTCCACACACAAGGTCCACGCACCTGTGGCAGGGGTTTCTCTCGTCAACGTCAGGTTCCTCCTGCATCTTCATTTCGAAACCTGCAGTGATAAGTTGATGATTATTCACAGAATTAATGTGTAAAACCATGTTATTGTTAAATTTTACATTAACATGAATTGTACGAATAATTAAGCTGCAATGGTGAATGCGTTCCACCTAACATCTCTACAAATTAAAACAAAACGCAAAGAATATCATATGGAGAATTTCAACAAAAGGCATTATGTCTATGGTTCTCTATCGTATTGTGATTACAGATACTATTTCTTGGTTGAGAAAATATAAGACAACTCACTATTCTTCCCATTAGCGGCGGAGTCTGTCTTCTCCTCGACTGTGTAGTCTCCTTGTCTGTCCGGTCTGACCTTCGTCCACCACGTGACCCCTTGCAGCTGAAAACGCATAGGTATGGATAAACAACTTTCGATCATATTTGTGTATCGTTTTCAAATATGAATGTCACAGGTGGTAAAATTAAATATTACTGATGCGATGTTAAAAAAATACAATCCAATTCTTTCAGTAGTCTTCACATATGTTAATGTGATGTTGAATGGATCCTCCGTTAATTATCAATTATCCATTTTAGTACTGAAATGCTGGATGTCAAGTTAAGAGCTGAAACGACATTCACAATCAATGTCATTTTAATGTGATCTATTGTGGTTATATCGTTCATTGTTTAAACTAAAATAATGGGTTTTTTTTCCAAAACAGAAACATATTGTTTCATGTATATGATTATTCCTTCTTATTATTCTTCTGTATAATGTGGCTTAGCTAAAGAACAAATTAAACAGCTATCAAGAAAGTCAATAAAGACGTTGTTATCCAGAAACCTAACTTTTCTTAGATATTATATAAATAACCATATAAAATACCCGCAAAACACAGACAAGATCCACAAACCTGTTCCTCCGGTATTTTCTTGGTGAAAAGACTGACGATGACGATACCAAGGGAGGTAATCACGAGACCTATAGACCCGTAGTAAGCGTAGTGGACCTTGGCCAATATGGTTGGTCTCGTATCCTCCTCGCCGCAATCAGGGGCCGGGTACGCGAAGTCTAAAGCCATCCGGATCACTCCACATGTGTGTCCCAAAAGGATACCCCAGAAAGCACCCTGAATTTTAAAACAATTATATTCTTACAAACAGCGACCTTACAAGTATATAGCCATGCTATACTCTAAATTGGTTACTATGGATTTGTTTCACATTGTGTCATACTACCACGCTATGACGATATATCTCCTACATCGACAATATTATAAGGCTTGCAGATTATCACAAAGGCCCTGGGTCGTATTTTAGCTAACTTATAAACCGAAAATAATTTATGTGTTTAATTGAAGCGTCCCTAAATTATGTACTTTCAACGTATAAGCACATGGATATGTGCGCGTTATTACTATGCTATTTATATTTTCAATTTACACAAGCGTTTATGGCTTACGGGGAACAACACTATCAGAAGACTCAACATACACTTTCAGTCATTCTCTTCCAGAGAATGGCCCAGAGGAAAAGCGCCCCTATCGGCGTGCCAAGGTAACCCTGCACTGCCTGGATGTAGTTGAAGAGTTGTCCCCCTTGGGAGGATTTGACCAATGGGATCCAGAGGATACTGACAGCGCACAGGAATAAGATGGAGACTCTATAAGGAACAGAGGAAAGGAATAAGACGCGTGAGGTCATCAACATCACAATGTCGACACTGGATTGAATATATGTTAAACAAAAGCGTGACATCCTGGATTCAACATTCATGTATCAAAATTTTAACTTCAATAAGAACATCACAATTTTCTGACAACAACTCCTTTATTGTGAACATAAAAAATGTTCCGGAGTACATGCATATACTCCCATATTCCGTGTATGTTCATAATAGAGAAGTTGTTATCTTTAAGATTGTGGTTTTCTTACGTAGTTTACTTCTAAATGTTGTTTGTGCATACCTTCCAACAATAAGCAACTCCCTCTGACTTGCTTTAGTGCGCATGCGCCGCCACAGATCCATGGTGAAGAGAGTACTGGCGCTGTTGAAGATGGACGTGAGAGAGCTCATAATGGCGGACAGCATCACGGCCATCAGCAGACCACGCAGACCTGGGGGGCACAAAACAGGGGGGCTTACATTACTGAATCATTTTCTTCTTATGATTTAAAGAGTTTTACCTTGTTTCTGCACATTCTCAGTTGTCGGATTAAGAAGTGCATATATCCTTGTAGCTTATGTGTCCATTTTCAGTAACAGTGTCATACGTGTATTTTGAAGGCACTGTTAGAAAGTCTGAGAGACATTTCTAAAGTTGATAAGATGGTGAAAGGTTTATTTTTATATAAGTACACCTATATCTTACCATCGGGTCTGTGTATACCTTGACAGAATATTTGCTTGCTGACGAATACTCTCTTTCTTTATGTTAAGTGAATGGCATAGTAAATATTTCATTCAGTCTCTGGATGAAAGACTACGGTTACTCACCTATAGGAAGGATCTCAAGAACGAGTTTCGGGTAGGCAATGTTGGAACATCCCACTGGGTTCTCACAGTACTTCTCGCATTCAACTGGGTCCACGCATCCCACAGAGTCTAGAGAGGACCATAGATATACGGGTAGAATATCAGATAGATAGAGCCCAATTGAAGGTATTCATAAGTCCTTAACTCAATGGATATTATATCAAGAAATGAAATTATAAGTAAAGTAACGACAGTATTCCATGGCTGAGCGCCGTTATTTTTTCTCAAGGCACATCGTTGTGAAGCCACGAAAAGATGTGTCTTTATCAGTCAAACATGTTTTACACATTTTATAAATCTATGGTTTCTTTGATATGCTGACACCTTCCTGTTGACTCGAGCGAAGACGCGATGATTTATGACGCATATTTTAATAGACCCATGCACGTTAAAGAACAGTTCGTGAAATATCCATAATGCATTACTAGAGGGGTGTAAAAAAACACCCATTGTATTATATATTTGTATATATTATTGTATGTTATACTACCTAACATCAGTGACTTCAAAATGCATGTTCCGTTGATATAATGATATTTGACTTTGCTTGGCTTGACTGGTGTTGAAGCTAATTAAAACAGAATCATCACTTCCCAAATACTCTTTAGAGCTGATGTAATAAGAATTAATAGATTAAGGCCCTACATGCTTTGGTGAGAGAAAATGGTTTCGAACACCTACCCGGAAAGAGCGCCCGGCTGATCATGCCCGGGTAGATCATGAGGACAAGAGGCAGGAACTTGAGGTACCCGGCTAGCAGAGATCCACCCTTAGCGTGAGTCAGGTTCTTCGCGGCCAGGGACCTCTGTACTATAACCTGGGTAGGAGGGGGGTAGGAGGGTAATAAGGATTTCTTGAAGTGGCATTTACGGGCGTAGAAGTTAAATAAAGGAGAAACGAGTTCTGCGGATATACAACTTCTTTATTGCAAAAGTGTGACGTTTCGGTGGGAATGCTAGAAGTAAAAGTTTGGTAATGCTTCTATATCGAATTGAATTGCAGTAACGAAGTTGTATATTATTACTTAATATAGTGGAATTATATCCTTTTAATCACACATCTATACAGAAAGGGGAGATACATGTTTCGCCTTTATGGATCAATGGAATCAGATATGTCAATCATCACTGATCCATGGTTTAAACATACTTATTTGATACATAACTGGATTGGAAAACAAGCTGTAATATCGGCCCAGATCTTATAACACCATCAGTACCAGTACCAGAGTAGCAACGCAATCATGTGAAGAATATTTAGCCCTAGCTAAAAACAACCCTAATCCGTCACGCTCTTATACAAGGTCTTCAAGATATTTTTTTTAAAACCTCAAGGGAGATAACTCTCACTGACCTGATCACAGCACCAGTACCACAGACAGCCAATGGACGCCTGCAGGAGAAGTCCAGGCCAGGGGTTATCTCCCGTGACAGGGTCTCTCAACACATTAAAGGCGTCAGCACGGGGGGCGCCACACGTCGTGTTGTTCCCTTGTACGCTGGGCATGGCTTCCATGTACTCGTGACGTAGATTCTCAAAGCCACCGATTCTTACAAAACCTGGACGGTTGAATGTTAGAGACATATAAACTATTGATCTTTTTAAACTATCAGCAGATAATTATGATTGCAGGAAGCCATTCTTCGAAATGGTTCAATTTAAACTCGTTCCTAAGAGAACAAGATTTTCTGGAAAACAAATTCTTTACTGTGAAGATACATTACCCTTCGGGGTATTTGCTTACTTCATCGTCGTGTATCTTCACAATGAAGAATTTTACCTCCAGAAATCGTGTTGTCTCACCTTCAACGCCACCGATTCGTATAAACCGTATGGCTGATTTTGTTTAACCATATTGATATACATGTACACTTCAACAGATAACCAATAACGCTTTGTATTGTTAGCCATTAGAAGTGGTCTTCAATTTCTACCAAATAACTACTTTTGCATAACAACAGGTTCCAGTTCTCAAACTACGGATTCCCAGAACAGCTTTGATGGAACTTGATTTAAAGTGTTGAAAAACCTTTTTGAATAAATTTACAGCTGCTTGCCAACAAATGAGTGTACAAACTCGTACCATTTATATTCGCACGGTAACGTTATTTTCATAGAATAGCATATACATTTAGTCGCAACTTCCCTACGCAAGTTATAACACGCATCAGTCTCCATCACTAGCTTAAACCTTGCCGCATTTCCTTAATGTTTCCGTGCTAACAAATCAGAGCCAACGCTGCATTTCAGCTGTAGCGCTCCGCTATCTTAGCACGGAAAAGAGAGGAAACCGTTGCAAGGTTTAAACCAGGCAATGTAGGGAAGTCGATTTAGTCAAGGATAATTAATTTTCATAAATATATTCGTCCGATCATCTTCTTATTTATCAAATTATGAGAAATCATCATGGCTACAACATTATAATTTATGTTGATTGAGATGGTTTCAAATTAAGCTGAAAGTTTTGCTTTGTTTCAGACAGAACTTATTTCTTGAAAATCATTGTTCAACATTAACATTTATGAACATGCAAATCTATGGGAATAACATCAGCGTACGACACGAGTCTGTATATCGAACTTTTCTTTTCATTCCATAACAAAAAACTTTCGAATTCGTTCGAAACAAGATGGAAAAAATTGCTTGTGCATATCTTATGTTGAATGATAAACTCATATGTGGATATATATTTCATTCATCATTATAAGGATTTCGATTTAGATAAGACTTTGCGTATAAAGTAAACTTTCTCGTGTTAAATGTGGTAGGTTTCTCTTCACGACTGGAGATTATATCTCTTATTTATAATTAAGGTTTCAATGGTATTACGTCTTTCATTATATCTGAGACGAATATTGCTTTTAGAAAAAAAATTTGATTCTGTTATCTTCTTAGGTAATTAAAGTTCCTGTCTTCTATCTAGTTTGAATCTCCTAATCAAATACAAACCCATTATGGTGAGTACGATGGCCCCAATCGTCATGACAACGGTTTGGAAGGTATCTGTGTAAATAACAGCTGCTAAACCACCTGCAAAGACAAGACAATTCAAGATCAAACAGCTTCTGTATTCTGGTAGTGGGTGTCCAATAAAATTGACATTAGATGTTTGTTTTGTGTCTTCATCACCTGGACATCCTATTCGTGAGATTATCTAAATCCCTGGCACGTCTATTACAGTTTTCGATGCACCTGCTTTGTAACTGGGTCACTTTCAGCTGAAATGATATTCTAAGTGAGTTAATATAATTTCACATTTCCGTGTGATTGTTTTTTCATTTTTCAGAAACCAATCGGTTTAAAAAATGCAAAAATTAACAATTGTTTAATGATCTTTTTCCAGTTTCCAAATTAGTGTTAGAGTTGACAACAATTATTGGCAACAGTGTATGGTAAGAGAATTGCGTTATTTATGAACACTCGGTATGAACGATTACCACGTCCGCGAGTACGTGTCACTCGACAACGTTTAACGTCAGTTGCTATGATGGTTGAACAAATGAGCCAGTGTGGGAACAAATTGTATTCGCTTATTCGGACCCCAAATGTCCGCACCCGCACGTTTGCGTATTTATCAGTACCGGTAATATGACCGAGAAAAGCCTAATTTTCTCTATGATCAGTAAGTATATTTCAAAGACTTTGAAGGGCATCGAGTAAATACATAAGTACTTTTGAAGTAAATATAGCGCAGGATTGCCGAGTATATACATGATAGAAGAGTAAGATAAGAAGAATGCTGCCACCCACCCAGTATGGTGTATATTCCAGTAACTGCCAGCAGTCCAACTATGGAGATGTACATGTTCCACCCGAGAGCCAGTTTGATGAACAAACCTCCGGCGTAGATGCTCACCTACAGGGGATAGACACTTATTGAATATAGATCTTAGAGATTATATACAGTAGATCTAATAACTAATATCCAGTATTAACACTTCCAACACCAACACAGTTAGTTCGTTGGTAAATATCCTTGTTCTGGATCAAAACTACGACGAAAAATGCCACTCAACAGTATGTTAATTTTGTTATACAAAAAGACGAATTGCTGATAAGCCTATTGAGGAACCGATGACAAAAGGTGTGCACAAAGTCAGGTCTGGTGTCCATACGTCTGAACACGGGTCAGTAAATGTGACGATATGTATTATGTACACGGTTACGCCATGTAAACTCTCTAGGCTTTGGTCGAGTATCTATGTACCGAAAGGTCACAGACAGAAATAAAGAAGATGAATATTCAAACAATATCGTTTTATAGTGAATCTACAACTTAGTGTGTTACTTGTATTGCACAAATATCAGTTGCTTGTCGTGACTTGGTCAAGTAACTACTGGAAGGAGGAGTGTGAGATGTCAGGCCTCATGCAGATACAGCCTGACTAGTGTTATAACTGGGACGATATGTACACAGTTAGTTCTAATTGGTTAATAGTGGTCAGGTCCCTAGCGGTTATGGCATATATACATACAATACACTCTGTTTGACTCGTCGGCAAGGTTTCATAGTACCATGGTTGTGTTCGGTACTCGATTATGATTGGTTGATTTGTCAAATTTACTAGGCATCAATTCACGATTGAACTTTCTCTATTACCGGAAGTGTTTTACCATGTATGAATCCATATACTGATTTAACAACAAAAAAAACCCACAAGAAACCGTTTACTTCCAGATGTTCTGTTGCAAAGTGAGATCAATCAGAGATACAATGGTATTGTTCATGTGTTCTTTCTGATGTTGACTCGGAAAGAGCAGAGTGTTTGAAATAAATTATGCACAAAATCAACCATAGCAGACCAAGATTGACGACAAGATACATGCAGCGAGATTCCTTCGAACCGGGCAACAATAACATGACGGTCTAAAACTTCTCATTACTTCAAAGTGATTTTCTGTTAGAACCAGCTGTTGTAATCATAAGGATGTCGCCACATTTACTTCTCAACTCCCCGCCATAGGCGAGTTCCTTTTTGTCGGGACTTTTCACAAAGTGCAATTAGCAAGCGAAAATTTTTATTGAAAAATTTTAAATCGTCCTGGTAGAATGGAGATAAATCTAGTTGAAACAACTTGAAAGTCAGAGACATATTATACTGGATTGATGGCGAGTACATTTTGAAATGAAAATCCATGTATTGGATTTTGCTAACATCTAATAACTGACTAAGGTGGTTATGAGAAAACCAACTGGCGGAAATGGTTGTTTAGACATATACGTAACTTTTAACTTAAATGCACTGTAGCACGTTTCATGCATTTCATAAAATTCACTTTATGCCACTTAACGGAGCCATAACCATCCGTTTTAGTCCTCTATTTGATTGAGAAGGTTTGTTTTGCAATTAGTAGCATTCTTTTCCACTTTGTGAGATCTGTTTATTTCCATTAGAAATACCTTCCCACGAGACATTATACCAACACATCTGGATATAGTCGAGTACTCACGGCGAGCTTGGTGACGATGTAGAGCACCAGTGAGAGAACACTGAGGTACAGTCTCAGACGCTGTCCTCCAAACCGTTTAGTCATGTACTCGGGCAGGGTGTAGACCTTCAACGAATGACATATATATATATATATATATGAATTAAAAATTTTGTTGACCATGTAAAAATGTATGTTTTCTATTGTGTCCTCACTGTAGTACTTCCTGTCCAGTGGCGCATCGACGTCTTGTTGTCTGGGTATTATACCTACCAGTAATATGATTTACAGTGTTTACATAATGTATGTATATAATACAATAATGTTCAAATATAATGTACATAGATTTGTTATCAGGGCAGTCATATCGGGCTTTTATATGTTCCATATGCTCAAGAGCAAAATAGGATTTTAATATGGTGACGTGACGTTATGAACAATGTTATGATGTCATATGATGTCACATTGCGTTCTTAAATGTGAGCCGATGAAGGGTAACCAATCTAAGGTATAGTTCTGCATCAATTTCATGATATCGTAAATAAATAGAGCATTATGGAAACCAAAGGACAAGGAATGACTACACATGCCAATAACATTTGGATATTTTCTATAATGTGGTGATACGTATTTGGTTAACACACTTAACAAGTGTACTAGCTAGTTAAAGGAACTCACCCCAGCAGATATATACACGGGGAGGAAGAGCCAGCCCAGACACAGGACCAGGGGCATCGACTGGAGGAAAGAAAGGTACAGCATTGATGTGTCTGATATCGGTACTAGTAACACCATATGCACACCCCATCTTTAAACCATTTCAAATAAAACAGTGGCATCGATAAAGTCTAACGTTCGTAAAGAAATATTTTTGTAATCGAAATGGCAATAACGAATCTTTACACTTAAATAATATCGTATCGAATATTAAAATTCAGAGCAAAAAACATAGAGCCATGGGCTCTGTAGCTCATCAGGATTTATATTGTTTAATGATGAAGACTGAAATAGATCTTAGGTCATGGCCCGTGAGGACCTTATTTGGGGCAACAGGTCACCAAATCTACAATTTAGAATCTCCATTGGCTAAAGTCTCTGTAAACAATAATACAGCCTGCTAGGCCTTTTTGTTCTGGAGAAGAAGATGAAAATAGGTTTTTAGGTCATGGCCTGTAAGGCCCTTATTTGGAGTCCCAGGTTTACCATATCTAAAATTTAGAATCTCCATTGGCTAAAGACTATGTACACAATATTACAGCCTTCTAGGTCTTTGAGTTCTGAAGGAGAAGATGAAAATAGGTTTTTAAGTTATGGCCACCAAATCTACAATTTAGAATCCCCATTGGCCAAGGAGTCTGCACATAAAAGTTCACCTCTCTAGAGTTATTGGTTGTGGAGAAAAAAAGTCGAAAAAGCAAAAAGTTTACGGACGGATGGACGGATGGACCGATGGACGGACACCGGACGACATGCCAGGCCATAAGCCAATCGGGCCTTTCAGGCCTGATAAGCTAAAATTAAAAGAAATTGAGAGGAAACTGTAAGATTTATTAATTTAAAGCATTCTTTGTTCATTGATTTTCTTTCTTTAAGCACTAAGCCGGGGTCACTAGTCCATTATACAAGGTCAAGGAACATTATAGGTGTATAATGAATGAGGCGCCGTAAAATGATGCATGTGGCTAATTACATATATTAAAAAATGTTCAGCGTTTCTTTCCAGCTAAAACTACATATTTGGCTTAATATATTTATTTACTTACGAAAAAGGTATGATTTTCTCATCATAATTCTACAATTAAAATTTCGTAGTCCACAATCAACCATACACAATCACAGCTACCCTAGTCCAACCTACCATCCCCTCATACACCACCATAGATACCTACCATCCATTCATACACCACCATAGCTATCCTAGTCCAACCTACCATCCATTCATACACCACCATAGCTACCTACCATCCATTCATACACCACAATAGCTACCTACCATCCATTCATACACCACAATATCTATACTAGCCCTACCTACCATCCATTCATACACCACCATAGCTACCTACCATCCATTCATACACCACAATAGCTACCTACCATCCATTCATACACCACAATAGCTACCCTAGTCCAACCTACCATCCATTCATACACCACCATATCTACCCTAGTCCAACCTACAATCCATTCATACACCACCATAGCTATCCCTGTCCAACCTACCATCCACCACCACAGCTACCTACCATCCATTCATTCACCACCATAGCTACCTACCATCCATTCATACACCACCATAGTTACCTACCATCCATTCATACACCGCCACAGCTACCTACAATCCATTCATACACCACCACAGCTACCTACCATCCATTCATACACCACCACAGCTACCTACCATCCATTCATACACCACCATAGATACCTACCATCCATTCATACACCACCAAAGCTACCTACCATCCATTCATACACCACCACAGCTACCTACCATACATTCACACATCACCATAGCTACCTACCATCCATTCATACACCTACATAGCTACCTACCATCCATTCATACACCACCATAGCTACCTGCCATCCATTCATACACCACCATAGCTACCTACCATCCATTCATACACCACCATAGCTATCCCGGCTGCAGCCCCAGTCCCCGCCAGTCCGACGAAGTGTTCGCTGCCAATGTTGCTGGAGAAAAGGGACGCTCCAACCTACAACGATACATGTACGTTGGTTTGTTCTTCGAAATCAGATGGAATCTACTTGTAACTGTACCAAGAAAACTGAGGACTTTCTCAAATGTTGGCGTACCAAGAAAACTGAGGAAATTCACATTGGCGTACCAGGAACAATTAGGAATTTCTCATATATTGTCGTACTAATAATACTGAGGACTTCTCAAATGGTGCCGTACCCAAAACAATAATGAGAAGTTTCTCATGTGTTTGAGTAAAGTTTTCATAAACGTTGGCGTACAAAGAAAAGGGTTTTTTTCAAATGTTGGCACACCCAGATCACTGAGGACTTTGCCAAATGTTGGCGTGTCAAGAATATGACCTTCTCAAATGTTGGCGTATGAAGAATAGGACTTTCTCATTATTGTCATACCAAGGATAGGACTCATTATTGGCATACGAACAAGACATTCATAAAATAATCACCCTTGCATAGGTAGAAATTTTTCAAAGTTTTCACGTTTGTTGTATAGAGGTTAACTGTGAGGAATTCTGACGTCATCAATGTGCACTTATATGACCCCAAAATAGGTCAATAACATGGAAAGGTGACCCTATTTATAGAACCTAGTATAGCAACAGGATATTTTTAGAGAATTGTAGGTCAGTGACCTTGAGAGGAATGTACTTAATGACATGTTTCGAAATCTATTTTAAGAAAATCACTTTCTATTTTTGTCATACTGAGCTCATATTGTATTTAAAGAAAATGATATCACTTTCTATTTTTAATGTACTGAGCTCATATTCTATTTTTATGACCAGTTAGAGGATATAAACCCCCCAAAGTTTTACAGTTGAAGCATCATTCTCAGCTGAAGCTCGAGACGCTAGTAACCTTCTATGCTCTTGACTTTACTTGTGTTGTTGGCAGTTTACTTCGAAGACAACTATGCAGACGTGTTTTATATTCTCTCTGTCAACATGAATGTCTGTGGATATCTTGATGAGAATGTTGTTGCAGATTGTAGTGGTGGATTACCCAGTAAGACGGGTTACACCTCTTTTGAGAAGAGACTGGATTCATATAAGGACTGGCCAATTCAGATGAAGCAAAATCCTAGAGACTTGGCTCATGCTGGACTCTATTATCAGATTCGTGGGGATTTGTGTATTTGTTTTAAATGTGGTATTCGTCTCAAGGAATGGATGCCTACTGACGACCCCTGGATTGAACATGAGAAGTGGTCTCCTAACTGTGACTATCTACGGATGGTTGGTGTAGTAGAGAGAAAGACAATACAACAACAGAGGAATCAACCCTATATGAACACTAATAAATCAGCAAGTTTTTTAACAGGATTTTAACATGATCAACAGTCTGTCACTAGAAATATTGGATTGTATGTGTAAATAGTGTGTCTTGTATATTTCTATGTGCTTTGAATAAACCTTTTCGAGTTTACAATTTGTGTCTGTGATGTATAAATACATTGAAAGAACATCATGTATTACTTTGATTTGATGTTTCCAACATCAAACTTAATGTACTTTTAATCTTTAGATACAAATGTCTCCCTGCCATAATACTAGCAGCCGTGATATAAGTGAAATAACCTTGAAAGCGGCATTAAACCCTAATTCACTCACTCACTCACTAGATACAAATGAAGAAGATATATTCAATATTTGATTTATTTTATTTACCCCGTTTGATTGTAGAAGTAGAATTAGGGTTAAGGGCAGACCCTATGAATCTACTTTACAAAATCAATTCTCAGCATTGTCATTTTCAGCATCATCATCATCATCATCATCATCATCAGAAATATCAGAATCATTATCATCATTATCAGTAATATCAAACACCCATTGTTTATGTTTTGAAAGTTTAGCAAAAATGACATTTTCAACATTGTTCCTGTCATCAATAGAATTTAATAGTTCTTGAGTTGTGGGACCATCTTTCATATACAACATAAAATGAAGAAATTGAGCATACATTGTTTTGAATGCCCTCCATAATAATTTGTCGAGTTTATCATCAATTTCTTCTGCAGAATAACCATTCCTCTCATACTTCTGCTGTTTCTCTTCAAAGAAATCAGCGTTTATCTCACGAGCACGTTTAAACATGAGTCTTATGCCCTCTTCCTCAAGATCAGCTTGTTGTTTCTTCCTCTGAACCCTCTTGGTAAAGGCGCTCATGTCATCATCATTCTCTACATCTTCATCATTCTTTTCCACCTTGGGACATTCCTTGTCATGCAGATGACTTTGAAGGTTATGAGTATTACTAAACACTTGTCCACAGTAGTCACAACATGCTAGAGATTTCTTCATGGGTCCACTCACTTCTTCTTCAAATTTTCTTTTAGTTGACATATTGGGGATTCCAGGTGGTGAACATTGTCTAAAACCTGTGTTCTCTGGGCACCACGTTTTCCTATGTTTTTGCAGGTCATGATGACTTTGGAAAACAATACCACAGTCGTCACAGGAAAATGTCATATCTGTGATGTTTTCAGAGTACGTCTGTTCACTTCCGGGGTTAGTCTCTATATGAGAAATATTTTTCAGACTATTCTCTTTACATGCATTGGGACAAAGTCTTTGCCAGGGTGGTGTATCAGGCTTTAAATCAATTAAAAGATAACCATACGGTTTACTTGTAGCCTCTTCAAATGTTTGCATGAAATGTTGAGATCGAGTTGGATACATTTGACGACCCAAGGTCATAACTGGTTGCTGGTCTACTGGATTGTTAAACAATATTAAATAATGCGAATTCCGTCTCTGCGTTGGGTTTTTGCTGAAAAATAAATTTTGGTTGATAGCGATAACAGAGAGGTTGCGATGATGGGAACCTTCTGTAAACAAGTCGGTTATTTTTGGATCTTTACTAGCCGTTGACATCAAATCATCAAGAACTATGGCATTTCTCACACTTGTGTCAAAAAAGTAGTCTTGGTCCAAATCTATGGGAATACCTTGAATAAACTCTACCGGAGGATACACCGATTGTAGAATATCATCGTAAAGAGGCTGCCATCGACGATAAAGCCATACGATGCGTTGAGGCCAAGGTTTAATTTTTACACTTTCCAAAATGTGTCGAACAAGATACGATTTTCCGGATCCAGTTGGCCCGGAAACGGTCATGGTGAAGGGGTGTTGTAATTTAAAATCTTGTGGTGGCCCTGCATCTTTAGATTTGATTGACTGTGATGGGGGCCGTGGCCCTGCGTCTTCAGACTTGTTTGACTGTGGTGGGGACAGTGGCTGTGAAGGTATAGATAATTGTTGTGATGGCTGTTGCTTCTCTTTTTCATTATTGTGCTTTAATCTTTTATGTCTCAACATAGCATCCTTTCTTGAAAACAGTTTCTGACAATATGGACATGTTGCTTCCATCGTGATCTTATATCAAGTGACGTGGAATGCATGAAGACTATAGTTATAATATATGGTGGTGGTGGTGATGATGGTGGTGGTGATGGTGGTCGTGGTGTGTGGGGGTGCAGGTGGTGGTGGTGGTGGATGTGGTGGTGGTGGTGGTGGTGGTGGTGGTGATGGTGATGGTGGTGGTGGTGTGTGGTGGTGGTGGTGGTGGTGGTGGTGTGGTGGTGGTGGTGTGCGTGTGGTGGTGGTGGTGGTGGTGTGTGGTGGTGGTGGTGGTGGTGGTGGTGTGGTGGTGCTGGTGTGCGTGTGGTGGTGGTGGGGGTGTGTGGTGGTGGTGGTTGTGGTGGTGGTGGTGGTTATAGTGTTAAAACCCTGTTTTTAGTCGTTTTACCCCTTTGCCTTGTTGTGAGGATCTTTTCTTCTTTGACAAGCGTGCTTTTGCCTGTTCAACAACTTGTTGAGTTGGAGAGGTAAGAACAATCTAAGGAGTTGTTGAAGAGGACTTGCTACCATTCAAACCGGGCAAATCTATCTTGATCCCTTGATACTTCTCATAATAGATCACATAATCATCCATGTTTGTAAAAGGGTTCGGGTATCCCTTTGCTTGTAAATAGTAATACTTGGTCCATTTGTCAGGATCATCCAGATAAGGTTTCCAGTATCGACTGTTCATGATGTCTAACGAATGTAAAGAAAATGTTCTATGTTCAATACTCTTCACATCCAGAAGCAAATGAAGTGTCACTGGCACTAGTCTAATGACAAATGAAACTAGTTTGAAATCTCTGGTCTTTTTATAAATGTCTATAGTCTCTCTCTATACACTCAATTTCTAATGGGACTCATCTATCACTGTGTTATCTATAAATCACAGACACATATTGTAAACTCGAACAGGTTTATTCGTAACGCATAGTTAATTACGATACAATATTTACAATTGTCTATACAATCAAATGAATATTATCCTTGTTTTCTGTTGAATGTTGTCGAACCCCCCACAAAAAGCATTGATATAAAGTATTATAGCTGACATCAAATGAAACAAAATGCAATTTGTTTGGTCAAAATCAGTCCATAAATAAAGAACTGAAGGGTATTTTTATATTTACAGGATGAATCTCATTGAAATGAGTAATGTATGACGTCATGATAACGTCATATTATCAGGAAATTAAAATGAATGGGTTAATGTTATAGCTTTAGTCGTGAGCATTGCTATATAAAAAGAATTTTTGAAATCGGTCCATAAATACAGAAGTTATGGTGATTTTGCTGTTGACAGGAAGTTGTAAACAGGAAGTCACGTGACCTAATACATTTTAATGAATATCTCACTTAATATATATCGTAAAAAAGGCATATGACATATCACTGAAAAGGTTTTGACGAGATCTATGCGTTGTGACCATCAGAATTGACATCCATACCTTTCTGCGGATGTGATTAATGTATGACGTCATCATGACGTCATATTGTCGTGAAACTTGAAATGAATAGGTACATAGTATAGCTCAAGTCGGGAGCATTGCTATATAAAAAGAATGATTGAAATCAGTCCATAAATAAAGAAGTTATGCTGATTTCTCTTTTTGTTCTTTTCTCAATACCTTTTATCGGAACTTTTACGGTAATATTTTTTGCTTCTATAGAATGGTATGGATGTCACATTTCAAGTCCTTGTGTGCTTAATATGTTATGGAAATAGACATATGAGATATCGTTGGAAAGCCCATAACATACCCTATGCATTCCTATCAATCATTTTTTAAATCATATTCATCATAAACCGTTAAATCCAAAAACTCGTCACCGTAACTTCATTATGAGTTCATAGGGTCGTTATAGTATAAACTTATAAAATTGATTCAATGGTTAAAGTCTTTACATGCAAAATACATGATTAAAATGTTCAATCCAAGCAAATTCATAAGATTCATCTGAGTGTGTTGCTCAGATTTAAAGATTGTCGTTAGGTAATCAGTTGGGTTTTTTTTCAAAGGGACGTAACTTTATCAAACCGCATGGTATACAAAACGGTGTCAAAATCCCTTTGTGTTGAAAAAATGTAGATTGGGGGAACGGAATGAGGACAAGATACTGATTCTATTTGATTGTTTTTCATTTCATTGAATTTCTTTGTGTTTAAAAAGTGGAAATATATCAAGAGATAAGGTAAGATTCATGTCATTTACACAAATTTGTTTTAATTCAACTAAAATTCACACTGGAAATATTTTCAATTATGTTTAGGTTTAGATATTATATATATATGTTTGTGTGTTTGTGTGTGTGTGTGTGTATGTGATAATAAAAAGATAGACAATATATAAAAGTGTTAAGAGTGTTTCAATCAAGATTGCTTTAGAATGTGTTATTCATACACCTATGATAGTAATTGTAGATTGATCCATATATATTACTTATGATGTAATAAAAAATCCTTTCATATTAGTTTTATGGATATTCTTCAACTATTCTTTCATATTAAATATAAATTATGAATGATCACAAGTCATATTTCATAATATCATCCGAAAGATCTCATCACAAGTGATACACATGTCAAGTTTCAAAGACCTACCATTATCAAAAAACAAAACATTTTTATTTGTAAAACAGAGCCTATTTCAGGTTCATATGAAATTATCTGAACTAAAATCAGTTGTCACACCAGTATCTTCCTCAAGGGGCGGGTAACTCTCATCTTCACTTCCTGTCCCGCCAAAATGTTAAAAATGGCGGACTAATTCTTTTGTTGGACAAGTAGATGGTTAAATGCGGTTTTCTCATGTAATTTGATGTAAATTGAATGTAATTTGAATCAGAATGGATTTAATGAAAGTATTTGTTTTAGTGTGCTATATTTCATCTGTTAATTTCATCAAGAGATTCCAAAAAGAAGGTAAGTAAAGACCCATTTTTATTCATGATTGTGACAACACCTTTACTTGTTTTTACTTGTACAAATCATTAATGTAGTATTTGGTTTGTAAACCTTAGTTTTAGGAAAATTTTCATAGCCTTGGTATTTACATGTTATTACCTTCTTATGAATTATATAATATATTGGCTCTTATGGATATAGTTTGTAGCAATGTTAAAGAGATTTTGAATCGTTTATGAAACCAGTTGTAAGATCCTATCCTATGTTTGTAACTGTATTAAAAATTGGTCTTCCGAGACTTCGCCATGATGACCCCTTGGAAAGTGCGTTTTTTGTTGGGTTTTTTTTGGAGGGAAAATTAAAGTAGGCTATTGGGTTAAACATTTCCTTATATGTAAGTGGGTGTGTAGAGGATATTGAACTTTTTGGTAAAGTGCAAACTGTGCAGAAATGAAATCATGCTATTGGGTCAGCTGTTTCCTATACTTACAGTTGAACTCATAACCTAAAAAAGTTCCCTTGAGGTTGATGGAAAATTCCGAATCTGAGGTTAATAAACTTTTTAAAACGCACCTATTGACCATATTTGGTTCATGTAAGGAATCTATTAACCATATTTCTAGACCATTTCCCATGTCAATGAAGTGCAACCTTCAGAATCTTTGAATTTGTGTCATGAGTTCATGAGACAGGAAATTCTTTGTCTAACTTTTCTATAAATATTAAGAACTGTATGTGCCATGTCTTTTCGCAATTTTTTCCTTCAGAAGCAGAAGCAAATATGGTAGAACAGTACCTGGAATTGTGAGTATTTATTTCTTATCTAATTTTACTGTTAATCTTTTATCCCTTATGAGACTATCATCAATAACTTATTTAAGTTTTTAAAAAGATATATTTATTATAGTTTAAACTTATATATTTCTTAAATTAATACCAGTCAACTTTAATATTTTAAAAAAATTTAAATTCAGAGCGTCTATCTCAAAATAAAATCATAATTTTCAGGGTAGACATGCTAGAGTCCTCCCCCCCATCTCCCTCACAGTACAGCGACATCATTGTGATAGATGTGGATGAATGGGACATCAAGTATGTATATTTTTATGTATTCATTATTTCACCATTTCTTAATTACCCTTTCATACGGTATGTTATCTTTTCGAAAAAATAATTTTTAAAAGGCAATATTTTTACTATCAACTCTTTGAATGTTTTGTTTCCAAAAAAAAACAAAACAATTTTTAATTGTTTCTAGTGACTTTGACGAGTCTCTGTTTGATTTGGCGGCAGAATCCATGACTGACATGTAAGTTTGAAAATGAAAAATACTGATTGTTGTGTTTTTACTGAAATCCTATAAGTTATTCAATAAGTTCTAATCTTTTTTTATAAATTTACTTATACTTATTTTATGAATCTCCGGAAATATATTTTAATGTTAGTTATCTAAATAGCAGAGGGAGGCTCTTTTTAATGAAGAGTCGCTCTGGGACATAATTGATAGTGTATTAAATTTGTAAATATTCTATATTTGTATGTATATAGGATACTGTATTTTATTTGTATTTCTTTTTTAAAATGTTGTGTTCTCTTTTTATTAGCGCTCCTTTTAGCATTTCTATACATATCATGTTTTCTATTTGTTTTTTTTGGTAATAAAGCCCAAGGGTGGGCAAATGACTTATGTATAGTGGATTACAGTAATTTTGATTTCTGTATTTCCTCATACATGTGTTGCTTGTCCCACCTACATTACTTCATGATAAAGCATCAAGGGAATCCACATCTAGCAATCTCTGGACCCTTTGTTACATGGAAGTGATGTTCACTATTTTGGAAGTGATACCATGGATGTCTGGACCCCTACAAGGAAGTGATGTTCAATATTTTGGAAGTGATACCATGGAAGTAGAGGGTAAGTTATTGTTTTTTATCTTACCCCTTTTTCAACATATGATGATCACAATGGTAAAATCCAATGTTAAAATCGTTTAGTGTTTATGAGATACCCCTGACTCATCAGCAAGTATCCAGTAAGATCCATTCACACACACACATCAGTGTAACCCAATGTCACCACTGTCAGTTGTATCCACTGTTTACTCCTTGATATCTGTGGTGAAAATACTCTTTGACAGAGTATAAGCCATCTCTTATATACCCCTCTTTTCGAATTTAAAAATAGAAAGTGATATCATTATTCTAAAATAGAATATGAGCTCAGTACATTAAAATAGAAGTTTAGTCATATCTTAATTTAGAAAAGAGACTCATTTTAAAAATAGATTTGGTAACCATGGGCCTTCACTAAAAATAAAACTAAGGTACATATCAGTTCATTCTGTCTGTTGCTATGGGATAAGACTTAAAAATAACTTTAGTTTTCAACCACCTCAGTTCTTATGGGTGTATTATATTTATATTTATCCTGTTGCTATGCTAGGTTCTATAAATAGGGTTACCTTCCCATGTCATTGACCTATTTTGGGGTCATATAAGTGCACATTGATGACGTCAGAATTCCTCACACATTGATGACGTCAGAATTCCTCACAGTTAACCTCTATACAACACACGTTTTATTTTATGAACCGATTCTGAAATTTGTGTTATGGCTTCTCTGGGTATCACAGACTCCAGTTAATCCAAACATACGCTCAAAAAGCATCAAAATAAGTTGCTAATTTCACAAACGTTTGGTCCATCAACAAGTTTTGTTTGAACATTTCCTTTTGCTGTGAGAACAGTTCTATGTGCATATAGGCAACTGTAGGTATGACGTATTTTCATTCTAAAATATGTAGTTTATCATACAGAAAATCAACCAATTAAACTCACCGGAAACCACGTCATACTCCTTCCGGCGAGGAAGTAACTCTGAACACTGCCTCTGTTGGGTCGACATAGTGACTGGAAATAAGGGTGATAATACAAAATAATTCTGGACAATGCAGTTATGTTGTTGAAATTGGTTTTGAAGCTAAGTTGGATTGGCATTGAATAATTGCAACGTGGAGTGAAATAATTGCAAAGTTACTTTGAATGGTTGCCTTTAAATTATCAAAAAGTGACTTTAATTATTGTAAGATGACTTTGAATTATCATAAAGTGACTCCGAAGGATTTGGGTTTATTTGGATTTTTTAGAATATTCGAGATGTTAACAGTTAAAACAAATATTGTCTCATAAACTCTCACAGGATTCGTATTCGTGATGTTATGATTATATACTTTCCCCTGCTTTATTCACCAAATACAAATGTTATAAATATTGAATTATAATGTCTGTCATATACTTGTAAATTTCGTTCTAAAATAATAAGAAAACCTTTTTCACAAGTACCAAGCTGCCTTAGCCTTTCAAGCTTACGTGACGGTCCGTTATATTATTTATTTGCTCGCCATTTTATATTTTCCTGTTTCATTCATTTACAATTCAACAAAATCGGCAGAAAAGGTCTTTTAAATCTGACATTTTGAACATTTATTTTCTGTTTCTTTATCAGTGTATCAACACTACCAGTCAGCGTGACCACATATATGTTACAATGAATATTCACACAACCTCGCCGAACAGGGTACTTTATTTATGGAATAACTGTATACATGTAGACAACTCTTCGCGTTTATCGGTTACTTGGTCATGTAAATATTTGCAAAGTATTAACATTCATACATACTGACCAATTCTACATAACTTAAAGACATCCAAGGTTACATGTGTTCAGTGCAATGCCAAATAGGCAATTGGTAAACTGAAGCTTGAAGCCGGTTTGACCTATCAAAATTTTCCAAAATCAATTAACTGACAGTTAATGGCCTCCATCGGTCTGTATCAGATGGCCGTCTGACCGTTTTAACATTATATCAGTTTGCGTAGCCTATTCACACTGTGCGATTTGTAGGTACAACTTGGAGCATCAACCTAACTGTGGTATCGACATGATATTTTATGAATATCAGCTGACAATACGAGATTGGGAATTCTGACATTGCAACTAGAGGCGAATACTACATTATACACATACTAAGTCGTACCTACAAGTCGTACCGTGTGAACGGAATTTTACATGAATTTGTCCTACAATCACTCGTGTAATTACCCAACAGTCTTTGTTTACACTGGTCATTAATGTTATCAGCCATCAGTTTCAGGTTTCACTTCACAGATACAAGTCACTATAGATAGCCACATTCTTCTGCTAATTGACCTAGAGAGTAATTGGTCAAGCATTTCGTGAAATGAAAAAACTCTATATTGTACCTAACTTTTTAATAATAAGAGACATGCACTGATAGAGTATTCATATAGTTAAACATAACATGTAATACAACTAATACACATTTTTCTGTTAGGCTGTAGCCAAGTTTCCCCCACTAGCAGCGCCAATGAATGGCTTCAGTTCTCACAGTTTTATTTGTCTACTCCGATAGAACCCTCCTTTTAAGCTTTGGTATGACAGAATAAGTCATGAAAATATTACATCTTATTGTCATTTCGTTGAACGGGGCACCATGGTACAATCAACTTACTTCCTAAATATAAAATAAATAAATCAATTGAACATGTACAGTTTCTGTGTCAAATCAAAGACATTATACGTTATACGTTAGATGTTCACATAGACCCAACCAATCCATACAACCAATAACAACACCCGTATTGTGGAATTCAATCTCTAATTTTCATTTCATTTCTCCTGACAGTATCCCAGTTTAATCGTACTCAACTTGTGACATTGAGGGTCATCTCTTACCAGACGAGTCAATCATTCCGGTCCATTCATGAGCATCATGCAATGGACACTTCAAGATGTATCTGTTTTCCTAACCTAATCAATTCAGTCCACTAACTCGCGGTCTCTTTCTCCGCTCCTTGGTTGTCAACCATATCGTTGACAATATATCAGGCGATGGTCAAATGGGTGTCGATCTAGACTTTGTAGAGCTGTTCAATCAATATTGTTTTCTGTTGATATTACACTTTTTGACTTCAGAATTATAGGTCTGCCTAAGGGACAGATTACGCTATACTTTCTTATTGTAGAAGTGGAAATTATTACCAAATTAATATTTATAAAAGTAAAATCATTATTTTAGGAAAACTAGTTGACTAGGACATCGACGAAAAAATGCTTCTGAATGGCCGGTAGCTGGAAATTGTCCCATAGTATACACATTTTCGTGTTCACTTGAATTCTTATGGATCATGGAGAGTAGAGGGTCGGTATCATTTAGGATTTAAATGACAAGGGTAACCACAGGGGCGTGTATCGCTTAGAAACAACGTTTGAATTACATATACCTATATAGACCCTACCCTATTACTATATAATAGTAATATATAACAGTAATAGGGTCTATATAGGTTTATATGTCTTTTAAACGCTGTTTCTAAGCGATACACGCCACTGTGAGGGTAACATTTTATATGTCCAGTACAGAAAGAAACCACCACACCTAACCGGCCTCCATTTACACCCTGGTAGTCGATCTATCAAGACCATTAAGGGGAAATGTTGAGCTTGAAGTTGTATATATCTCCACCAATATAATAATATGGATAAGGCCCTGCGTGTACCACGACAGAAAAAAACTCATTACCATCGCCATGGGGATATAAGCATTAGTGAGAGGCGTCCGACAAACAATGTTTACTAGTAGATCTATTCCTTAAGATGGAGTGCTCTGTATGCGAATACTGTAAGACTGTTATGCGAAATAAAAACATAAAAGCGAAAACGTCCGAAGGTTTCAACGAGTTATGAAACTACAGTTTCTGTAACTTTTGACAGGTTCACAGTGCATTAAACTTACGTACCTGGTCCTCCTTTCACAAAGCAACATTTACTAAGGTTAACCTGAACTCCCATTCTTTAACATTGCACTAAGATTACCTTAGAAACCTAAAGATGCATCCATTGTGTTTCATAAAAATTCATTTCGCTTTAATATGTGCCAACATACGATATGTGCTGATTTCAGTTGATACAATTTCACTCAACTTGCATATTCATCCCCAATCGTCAATATATATCTTATTTACTACTTTCTAATTAAAATCGAACAACTTCATTATAAATGTGTAGAAACCGAAATTACACGCCATGTACAGTAGTTATAAGACCTATTCAACATCCTCATAATGTCGATCAGAAAACGATACTTTTACCTATATCGCCGGTACACTGAGTCGACTATCATCAGTACGGCAATTTTCGGCAACAGTCAGTACAATTTATAACTTTTTGCACATGTGACTCCAAACAACACAATGGATGTACCTTTAAAGCGAATTTATTTACGGCTAAGTTCAAACTACAAGGGAGTAGAAATGAGAAAAGAGTGATGTTGCTCTTTACACCAGGGTAACAATATGTGTGAGCATATGCCCCTTTGTGGTGTGGAGTTCAGGTATGAATAACCTCATTGTTATTATCTACATGAAAACATCTTTGTGTAGCCCAACAGCAAACTGTGTCCCGTCGTGTCGGATATTCATGATGCAAGGGGAAGGTCAAGCTGACTGAGACCTGACCTCAAACTGTCTTTATGTGTTGTATGTTATCTATTGGAGGTGCTGTTTGTTTCCTAGTAAGGCAGGGTTGTAAATGTACGTCTATGTAAAAACATGTGTAGACTTTGAAGACGTTCCTTGTGATAGACAGATTAATACTTACTTGATATATCACTGTTCTGTTACATCATTTATCAGTGAAACTAGAAGCAGTATTTTCACTGGGTAAAATAACATGTTATCGTGATAATGCTAATGGATATGGATACTAATTGGACGTTGTTGACAGCTATTGAACTATTGTGGGAACATAAGAAATAAATTTTGAACATTTTGAAATATATTCATGAATAGATAAAATTTCTTTTCATAATATTACTATAATATAGGCTTGTTATAATTTCAAATACATTTATTAGATTTGGTGTGGTGGATGGGCTTAATATTCCATGTGGTCTTGAGTTTAGAGTACTAATTTAACTCCAATGTACTGAAAACGTCCCAGAGTTTATACTATGACCTATATGTCCGTGTCTCCGGTTGTGGCTCAGTATTCCTGGGTGTAGCTTGACTCTAGTTATGTCAGGGAGAAGGATCTAAGATAAGAGTAAACATAATAGGGAGATAGATATGACCACGCGGTTCGGGGGAGGAGTGACAACAATGCGAACACGACTGTGTTTATCTCTCTTAAAGAGGCAGTGTGATCAGGCTATTTTTAGCGGAGACGAAATTCCAGGAATAACTCCTGGGAAATAATGTTGTTATTTCCATTCATAAAAGACATCCTGGGTACAATTTACTTATGGGTGGCTTTAATCATGTATCAGTGGCATATAACTGCTCAGTTTGAGGTGTCATGTTGAGTTTCGTCTCCACGTAAGTATCCCGGTCGCACTGGAACTTTAAGAAAGCGTGGCATACATCCATATATCAGTTGAATAGATTATAATTAAAAATTATAGGATAGCATAGAGGAGTTTTTCCACTATTCACGTTATATGCAAACGTGTATAGTTGACTGGAAAGAGGTGCGTATTTAAGGTCGTTGTTACATATGCTAAGCATCCATTTTATATTTTGTTATGATATGTGTTTTTGATAATTATTTTTGTTTTTATTTCCTCTACTTATCTGGTTTGTCTGGTCATATTTGTCATAAAACCAATTCTCTGAATTCTTTCCATAATATAGTTTGAGGGATTTGGAAGAGATGAGACTACATGTTAAGCTCTGAAAGTAGGAGCGATTTAAGAACACTAGTACTATATCTCTTCAATATGAGGTAGAGGAAAGAGGACAGTCAATCAAATCAAACCATACGATTCAATGACGCTGTAAGCCCAGTAAAATAGGAAGAAGAAAATGGTAGTTAACGTAACGCAACCAAGTAATGTCATAAACAGAGAGTTCAAAAGTTCAAAACAGTCTCTAGCATATACATTGCCTAAGAAGTGTATAGTAACTCCTTCATAGCCACAGCTCAACTGTAAGTGTCTATAGGACAAGATAAGCACTGGCCTTTATATGCATACCTCACTAATTTTATTTGTTAAGACAGTGTCAAGAAGACCTACAGTACGTGTCCTTAGGCCGAGTGAACCGCAGCGCATCCTACAAGTAACGTTTTAAAGCTACAGAGGAGGTAAGCTGTGCGTCCGATTTTCAGATCAAAGGAAAATTAAAACAATTAATTCCAAATAGATATGACAGCGTCTGAATCACTCTCTACTTACCCACAGCCCGACAGCGAGAACCACGACGAAGTAAGCGACGAGTATAGTGATATCGCCCCAGTGCTCCAGACCCGGTGTGCTCATCGTGACGGACAATGAGACAGTGAGGGGCTGTTACACGCACCTGTTGTGTCGCCACGCTATACTCGTATACAGGGGGTGGGGCTGATTAGAGCTCAGGGTGGAACAGACCCTGGCAAGCGTTAACCCGAATACTGACAGACAGAGAGAGACAGAGACAGACAGAGACAGTGACAGAGACAGAGACAGAGACAGAGACTGAATGAATGAATGAATGAATGGTTTATTCTCATGAAGATCTCAAAAAGAGATATAACACAATTAAATATACAGATATGCTTATTGGAGCATACGTAGAAACGTTTTCACATAGTTACATAATTTAAACAGCAGTGCTTTGTGCATAAATGGCACCATAGACACGAATTTATCTAAGGATGGCTTATTACAGAGAGTCAGAAACATTTTAGGTTACTGTCACCAGTAAAGCGTGTAAATTAATGTAAACGTGGAAGGCTAAAAGAGAATTAAATGTGATTAACAGATTACATATAAAAAATATACACAAGGTAGATAAATGTTAAACAAGCTAAAACGATAGAATGGACAGAAAGGTAGAATACATAAAGAGAAAATATATAAAGAACTGCTGTATAAAAAAAAAAACACTCCTTACAGAACACTTTTTTAAAAATGTTTGCATCATCACACATAAACACAGGTTCACATCCTTCATGCGCCATTTGTTCAGAACTTCCAGAAATAAAGAAGAATCATTAGGATTTGTAATTCGTGCGACGTTCGGGATTATTCTTGCACGTTACAGGTGTTTTAGTTTTCGAACAACGTTTAATGTGTGAAACATACTCAGAAAACTGTGAGCATGCAGTAAGAGTGTTAAAATGCATATCGAATGAATGAGTACAACAATCGAGCAGCAATACGAACACAGTTAAGTCGTCATTTCACATAACCCTTTTAGTCTCATTAAAATCAGACCGTAATTAGTTGCAATACGTTACACATTATACATATTTAGACTGTATTTAGAATACAATGCCAAAAATCGTTCAATATTTCCGACATGTTCCACCTCCATATTACAGCTAAGCTCGAATTTGGAACATGCAAAAACACTTTCGCATTCACAAAAACATGGACCCGAGTAATGTGGGGAAAAACTTAAATGAACGTTAGCGTGAAGTGGGTATTAACACCCCGTAACACTCTACATGGAGCAGGGGAAGTTTGCAGGTAGTCGAGTCTAGTGTGTTATATTGTCTTATATATAAAATTGAAGAGGGATTAAGAAATCCAGTGTACATTGTGTTCTATATAGCAGAGTTGTTTGCTTTGATCTCGATGTACAGAATACAATGAAAGAGACACTAGCTGTATCCATACAAGGGCGGGGTGACCTGTTGTTGTGAGGGATATTGAATTCTTTTATTTTACATGAGATATGTGAACTGCATATGACTGGTGATGAAATGATAAGATAAGATTATTTTCATCTTCTTCTCCAGAACGAAAAGATCTAGAAGCTTGTCATGTTGTGTAAAGAGTCTTTAGCTAATGGAGATTCTAAATTGTAGATTTTGTGACCCTGTGACCCCAAATAAGGGCCTCACAGGCCATTACCTAAACTCTTGTTTTCATCTTTTTCTCCAGAACAAAAAGACCTAGAAGGCTGTAATATTGTATGCAAACTCTTTAGGCAATGGGGATTCTAACTTGTAAATTTGGTGACCCTGTGAACCAAAATATGGGCCACAGCCTAAAAAACCTTTGAAAATGAATTTTGAACTGATATTTTATGACACTTCAACCACTTTATTTGAAATGTATGTCGACTTTAGATAACAATCTACATTGTGGACATGTTTGTCAAATTGATGTAATCAATGTGAAATGAGAACTATTGAATAGCCTATGAACTGAAAATTGTGACAAGGCATAAAGGACTAAATTGAAGAGGAGTTAAGAATTCTTTTATTTTACATGAGATATGTGAACTGCATATGACTGGTGATGAAATGATAAGATAATATTATTTTCATCTTCTTCTCCAGAACGAAAAGACCTAGAAGCTTGTCATGTTGTGTAAAGAGTCTTTAGCTAATGGAGATTCTAAATTGTAGATTTTGTGACCCTGTGACCCCAAATAAGGGCCTCACAGGCCATTACCTAAAATCTTGTTTTCATCTTTTTCTCCAGAACAAAAAGACCTAGAAGGCTGTAATATTGTATGCAAACTCTTTAGGCAATGGGGATTCCAACTTGTAAATTTGGTGACCCTGTGAACCAAAATATGGGCCACAGCCTAAAAAACTTTTGAAAATGAATTTTGAACTGATATTTTATGACACTTCAACCACTTTATTTGAAATGTATGTCGACTTTAGATAACAATCTACATTGTGGACATGTTTGTCAAATTGATGTAATCAATGTGAAATGAGAACTATTGAATAGCCTATGAACTGAAAATTGTGACAAGGCATAAAGGACTAAATTGAAGAGGAGTTAAGAATTCTTTTATTTTACATGAGATATGTGAACTGCATATGACTGGTGATGAAATGATAAGATAAGATTATTTTCATCTTCTTTTCCAGAACGAAAAGACCTAGAAGGTTGTCATGTTGTGTAATGAGTCTTTAGCCAATGAAGATTCTAAATTGTAGATTTGGTGACCCTGTGTCCCAAATAAGGGCCTCACAGGCCATTACCTAAAATCCTGTTTTCATCTTTTTCTCCGGAACAAAAAGATCTAGAAGGCTGTAATATTGTATTCAAACTCTTTAGCCAATGGGGATTCAAACTTGTAAATTTGGTGACCCTGTGAACCAAAATATGGGCCACAGCCTAAAACAAAACCTTTGAAAATGAATTTTGAACTGATATTTTATGACACTTCAATCACAATGATTTGAAATATATGTCTACTTTAGATAACAATCTACATTGTGGACATGTTTGTCAAATTGATGTAATCAATGTGAAATGAGAACTATTGAATAGCCTATGAACTGAAAATTGTGACAAGTCATAAAGGACTAAATTGAAGAGGAGTTAAGAATTATTTTATTTTACATGAGATATGTGAACTGCATATGACTGGTGATGAAATGATAAGATAAGATTATTTTCATCTTCTTCTCCAGAACGAAAAGACCTAGAAGGTTGTCTTGTTGTTTAAAGAGTCTTTAGCCAATGGAGATTCTAAATTGTAGATTTGGTGACCCAGTGGCCCCAAATAAGAGCCTCGCAGGCCATTACCTAAAATCCTGTTTTCATCCAGAACAAACTAGAAGGAATATTGCGTTCAGAATGTTTAGATGTTTGGATGACAAGGCTTAGAACCGAGATTGTTTAGCCAAGGTGATTCAAAATTGTACTATGTACCATGAGATTCATCACATTGCCTGTTCTCTTTAAGCCTAATACAGTTAGATCAGTTCTGCCAGTGTTTAGTGCAAGCAAGAGTCTATTACATAATTTGGCGGTAAAACACAAAAAACACATCTGGCTTGTAACCAGAGCCAAGGGGTCAGAATATTGCATAATCTCCTGTGTGTTGACCTTGCTGAGTGCTCTCTCTCTCAATTTCAAGACTAAGATTTGTCAGGGTTAGGGATTGTGCATTATATTGAGACAACATATTTCTGTCTTCATCATCAAACAAAATAAACTATGATGAGCTACAGAGCCCATGGCTCTATTTTTTATTCTAAAATAAGTCTCGTCGTACTCAGTCTTATTAAAATCAGACCGTAATTAGTTGCACTACGTCTTACAATACAGGTATATGTGTAACGTATTGGAACTTAATTACGATCTGATTTTAATGAGATTGGGTCGTACTCTCTCGTTAGTAGAATGTTTCATCCACCTTGCATTGTCAAACTATTCAATATAAGTGTCATTCCGGCAACGACAGTCATTGGTATTGCATCAGAAAATTTTGCACACATGGCCCCTATATTGTTGTGCTTTGCCTGTTCGTCGTTTGACCACGATTTTTGTCTGGAATGAGGTTCGCCATTATCGGGATACGAACTCGTATCGTTTGAAGGTTTCCTCGCAACAAGGTGTCCTCAGATCATGTGGCGAGGAATCTATAGAACCAGTTCGTATCCCGATATTAAGTATTTTGCAGGTTTTATTCCTTCAACAGGGTCGATTTTATTCAGACTGGCACCAGTCTGTAAGGTTAGAAATGTCCGATCAATGTCCATCTTATTATTATCCGCAACTTCACCATTGAACATGATCGAATACAACCGTTCTTTATGTAATAGCAAAGGTGACAGAATGCATCCTTGAGGAGCGCCAGTGTTGAAAGTAACAGTTGAAGACTGGTAATTATTGATACGAACAGAACATCATCATGTCTTGTTAGTCATTAAATCAGTCACGGACATGAGGGAAACAGGTCTTCTAGAAACACTGAAATATTTTCATACCATCGTGTGAGGTTTGGTACAGCTTACAAAATATTGACGTCACAATGCGTCTTCAACTGTCTGGCTAAAACGTGATGTTACATTCTCTACACTGATTCATGTGTCATGGTTGATGTTTCTGAACATTGAAAAATCAAGTTCATTTTCTCTGAAAACCAGAAAAGTGCTAAATAAAATTCATAATGTTAATACTCCCAGTCAATAACACGATTCCATTGGAGGAATCTGGAAACGAAATGTTTTGAGTAGTTCACCAACGACTCGTTCAGCATGCTAGACGTCTTCATGCGTCGGGTGCGAAGTCATCGCACATAAACCGATGTTTAAATCATCTGAACTAACCTACAATGACATGACGTAACTCATGAATACATAAACCATTCGTCAGACCCATATACGCCGATAAGAAATGTGCATGCGATGCACGCTTAGGAATTGGATAAATAAGGACTAACAATGATGTGGTTTTCACTTTGAAACATTCGATCTCTCATTGTAGAATCTGGTATAGTGATGATATCGAGTCTCATTGTAGAATCTGGTATAGTGAGGATATCGAGTCTCACTGTAGAACCTGGTATAGTGAGGATATCGAATCTCACTGTAGAACCTGGTATAGTGAGGATATCGAGTCTCACTGTAGAACCTGGTATAGTGAGGATATCGAGTCTCATTGTAGAACCTGGTATAGTGAGGATATCGAGTCTCACTGTAGAACCTGGTATAGTGAAGATATCGAGTCTCGTGTACTGATACTGGAAATCTTCTAGGTTTGTTGATCAACGGTTGCTTCCGGGATATACTTGAATTGAACAAGCTGACAGACCATCTCTCTAACACCATACTTTATTGGATACAGATCGACTGCATATTCCTTCCAGTGCGGTATTATCGACCATGCATGGCTTTTTGAGATCTTTTTATTTGAACACTCCTTACAAAGAGTAAACGTTATATAACCTTAAATTAACACAATTAGTATTGGTGGTTAGAGACTATATTCTTCAACCTAACCAATTAATGGTTAGAGACTATAATCTTCAACCTAACCAATTGGTTGTTAGAGAATATAATCTTCAACCTAACCAATTGGTGGTTAGAGAATATAATCTTCAACCTAACTAATTGGTGGTTAGAGAATATATTCTTCAACCTAACCAATTGGTGGTTAGAGAATAAAACCTTCAATCAACACAATTAGTTTTTGTGGTTAGAGAGTATAATCTTCAACCTCACCAATTGGTGGTTAGAGAAATAAAACCTTCCACCTAACCAATTGGTGGTATGAGAATAAAACCTTCAATCAACACAATTAGTTTTGTGGTTAGAGACTATAATCTTCAACCTAACCAATTGGTTGGTTAGAGAATAAAACCTTCAACCTAACCAATTGATGGTTAAATAATATGATCTTCAACCTAACCAGTCGGTTGGTAAATAATATAATCTCCAATCAACACAATTAATATTGGTGGTTAGAGACTATAATCTTCAATCTAACCAATTGTTGGTAAGAGAATAAAACCTTCAACCTAAACAATTAGTTTCTGTGGTTAGAGACTATAATCTTCAACCTAACTAATTGGTGGTTAGAGAATATAACTTTCAACCTAACCAGTTGGTGGTTAAACAAATAAAACCTTCAACCTAACCAATTGGTGGTTAGAAAATATATAACCTTCAACCTAACCAATTGGTCGTCAGAGAATACAATCTTCCACCTAACCAGTTGGTTGTTAGAGAATAAAACCTTCAATCAACACAATTAGTTTTGGTATTTAGAGAATATAATATTCAACCTAACCAGTTGGTGGTTAAATAATATAATGTTCAACCTAACCTTTTGGTGGTTAAATGATATAATCTTTAACCTTACCAGTCGGTGGTTAAATAATATAATCTTCAATCAACACAATTAATATTGGTGGTTAGAGAATATAATATTCAATCTAACCAGTTAATGGTTAGATAATATACCCTTCAACCTTTGCAATTGATAGTTAGAGAATATAACCTTCAATCAACATAATTAGCATTGTTGGTTATATAATATACCCTTCAACCTAACCAATTGGTGGTTAGAGAATATAACCTTCGATCAACCCAATTAGTATTGGTGGTTAGAGAAGATTACCTTCAACCAAAACAAACGAATTGACTGTCAAAATACATACATACACAATTAATTAACATAAGATTCATCCTTTTTGTATTCATCCAGCGCTTTGAGCATATGACCAGTGAATAATGCGCTATAAACATAGTCATTTATTTATTTATGTATTTATTTATTTATCTCCACTGCTCCCACAATCCACTGGGCGAGATACGATACGAAACCTGGTTAGACAATCAGGGGAGTGTTGGAGAAACGCTGATACACATACGTAACCCTGAATACACCCCTCATCCCACAGTGCAAGAACATACTTACTTGAAGTGCAATGATAAAGAAGAGGGGTATACAAGCAATTGGAACTTTCATCTGCCTTAAATCATTACATATAAACAAACTACTGAAACTAGTTCCTGCGACAGTATTGTATTTTATTTATGATAGTCATTTTAATATTAAAAGCATGAATCCATCTTCATTGAACAAAGAAATACTTACCTGAAGTGCAATGATAAAGAAGAGAAGGCCACAAGCAATTGGAACCTTCTGTCTGCTGAGAACCATGACACAGCCGACCAACTGGCCGACCAGGTTGATGAAGACGAACACTGAGGCTAGGAAGTAGCCACATCCCCACGAAGCATTCATATAATCTCTCTGTTCTCCCCACTGGGACCACATTCGTAAACCATCTTCTAAGAATGTACTAATGAGACAGAACCGGGCTAAGTGAGGTAAGACGTGTTTCGATTTTCGTAATATCTGAAAATATAAAATTGAAAATGTGAATATTTGTATTACAAGCTAGTATTGACAATTTATAAGAGAAGAAACAACTATTATTTAAATACCTATCTGTTGACCAGACCTACGATGCCTTACCTCCTATAGGTAATGCTATTTCAACCTTAACACAGACGAACTTGAAGAGTGGAGAAGGGGTGCGTAAAATCCCTTATCCAAGGGCCGGTAAGTCTAGGTGGTTTCGTGACGTCACTACCTGTTCAGATCACTCTCCTATCAGTTGCAGAGCAAGGCAGACGTGTTTGTTTTGTTCTGAGACTGGGTATTTTTAGCGACTTTGTTGCTAACTTGCTAGCAATCTCTTACTTATTTAAGGGATATTTTCAACTTCTTTATCTACAATTCGTCGTGAGCAGATTGTTTAACAATCTGTTTTGGTAGGTGTTGGGGTACAAAGGGCCTTGTTGACATGTGCTAGCTGTGTGGCTGCCTGACGAGGTGGCTGCTTGCCGTGCACGTGCAGCTCGTGTCTTTTGTGTTTCTCTCACCTGTCTTCATTGACTGCTCGGTTCGCACGCCTTGTAAGCCGTACCCTCCGCCAGTCCCTTTGTTCGGTTAAGCCTACGCTTTTGTGAGCTTGTAATTCGCGTTCGCCAGTCATACGCCTTCGGTTCGTATCAACTACCTACGCGTTTCGCCAGTCATTCACCTATCACTACACGGCGGACCCCTTCGCCAGTCATTCGCCTTAGGCTCGATTCTACTTGACTCGCATCTACTCGCCAGTGTCTCGCTTATGCCAGTCACTCGCTTCGCCAGTCTATCGCCTAAGGTTAAAATCAACTTGACTCGCTTCGTCTCGACAGTGATTCGCCTCGCCAGGTACTGGCGTCGCCTACCATTCGCCTTTGGCTCGATTCTACTTGACTCGCATCGACCCGCCAGTGTCACGCTTACGCCAGTCACTCGCTTCGCCAGTCCATCGCCTTAGTTTGAATCAACTTGACTCGCTACGCGGCGAACCCCTTCGCCAGTCATTCGCCTTTGGCTCGATTCTGCTTGACTCGCATCTACCCGCAAGTGTCTCGCTTACGCCAGTCACTCGCTTCGCCAGTCCATCGCCTTAGGTTGAATCAACTTGACTCGCTTCGTCCGCGGGTGATTCGCTTTGCCAGTCACTTGCTTCGCCAGTCTTTCGCCTTAGGCTCGATTCTACTTGACTCGCATCGTCACCGGCGAAGCGAATGATTGGCGTAGCGAGTCACTGGCGAGACGATGCGAGTCAAGTAGATTCGACCTAAGGTGATAGACTGGCGAAGGGAGTGACTGGGGTAAGCGTGACACTGGCGGGTCGATGCGAGTCAAGTAGAATCGAGCCAAAGGCGAATGGTAGGCGACGCCAGTACCTGGCGAGGCGAATCACTGTCGAGACGAAGCGAGTCAAGTTGATTTTAACCTAAGGCGATAGACTGGCGAAGCGAGTGACTGGCGTAAGCGAGACACTGGCGAGTAGATGCGAGTCAAGTAGAATCGAGCCTAAGGCGAATGACTGGCGAAGGGGTCCGCCATGTAGTAATAGGTGAATGACTGGCGAAACGCGTAGGTAGTTGATACGAACCGAAGGCGTATGACTGGCGAACGCGAATTACAAGCAGGAAGCCACAGGCGTATGTCGAAGCGAGTCAACAACCAACAGTCGAAGAATGCTCACAAAAGCGTAGGCTTAACCGAACAAAGGGACTGGCGGAGGGTACAGCTTACAAGGCGTGCGAACCGAGCAGTCAATGAAGACAGGTGAGAGAAACACAAAAGACACGAGCTGCACGTGCACGGCAAGCAGCCACCTCGTCAGGCAGCCACACAGCTAGCACATGTCAACAAGGACCTTTGTACCCCAACACCTACTAAAACAGATTGTTAAACAATCTGCTCACGACGAATTGTAGATAAAGAAGTTGAAAATATCCCTTAAATAAGTAAGAGATTGCTAGCAAGTTAGCAACAAAGTCGCTAAAAATACCCAGTCTCAGAACAAAACAAACACGTCTGCCTTGCTCTGCAACTGATAGGAGAGTGATCTGAACAGGTAGTGACGTCACGAAACCACCTAGACTTACCGGCCCTTGGATAAGGGATTTTACGCACCCCTTCTCCACTCTTCAAGTTCGTCTGTGTTAAGGTTGAAATAGCATTACCTATAGGAGGTAAGGCATCGTAGGTCTGGTCAACAGATAGGTATTTAAATAATAGTTGTTTCTTCTCTTATAAATTGTCAATACTAGCTTGTAATACAAATATTCACATTTTCAATTTTATATTTTCAGATATTACGAAAATCGAAACACGTCTTACCTCACTTAGCCCGGTTCTGTCTCATTAGTACATTCTTAGAAGATGGTTTACGAATGTGGTCCCAGTGGGGAGAACAGAGAGATTATATGAATGCTTCGTGGGGATGTGGCTACTTCCTAGCCTCAGTGTTCGTCTTCATCAACCTGGTCGGCCAGTTGGTCGGCTGTGTCATGGTTCTCAGCAGACAGAAGGTTCAAATTGCTTGTGGCCTTCTCTTCTTTATCATTGCACTTCAGGTAAGTATTTCTTTGTTCAATGAAGATGGATTCATGCTTTTAATATTAAAATGACTATCATAAATAAAATACAATACTGTCGCAGGAACTAGTTTCAGTAGTTTGTTTATATGTAATGATTTAAGGCAGATGAAAGTTCCAATTGCTTGTATACCCCTCTTCTTTATCATTGCACTTCAAGTAAGTATGTTCTTTGCACTGTGGGATGAGGGATGTATTCGAGTTACGTATGTGTATCGGCATTTCTCCAACACTCCCCTGATTGTCTAACCAGGTTTCGTATCGTATCTCGCCCAGTGGATTGTTGGAGCAGTGGAGAAAAATAAATAAATAAATAAATAAATGACTATGTTTATAGCGCATTATTCACAGGTCATATGCTCAAAGCGCTGGATGAATACAAAAAGGATGAATCTTGTGTTAATTAATTGTATATGTATGTATTTTGCCATTTAATTCGTTTGTTTTGGTTGAAGGTAATCTTCTCTTACCACCAATACTAATTGGGTTTATTGAAGGTTATATTCTCTAACCACCAATTGGTTAGGTTGAACGGTATATTATCTAACCACCAATGCTAATTATGTTGATTGAAGGTTTTATTCTCTAACCACCAATTGGTTAGGTTGAAGGGTATATTATCTAACCATTAATTGGTAAGATTGAAGATTATATTCTCTAACCACCAATATTAATTGTGTTGATTGAAGATTATATTATTTAACCACCGACTGGTTAGGTTGAAGATTATATAATTTAACCACCAACTGGTTAGGTTGAAGATCATATTATTTAACCACCAATTGGTTAGGTTGAAGATCATATTATTTAACCATCAATTGGTTAGGTTGAAGATTATAGTCTCTTACCACAAAAACTAATTGTGTTGATTGAAGGTTTTATTCTCTAACCACCAATTGGTTAGGTAGAAGATTGTATTCTCTGACGACCAACTGGTTAGGTTGAAAGTTATATATTTTCTAACCACCAATTGGTTAGGTTGAAGGTTTTATATTTTCTTACCACCAATTGGTTAGGTTGAAGGTTTTATTTTTCTAACCAACCAATTGGTTAGGTTGAAGGTTATAGTCTCTAACCACAATAACTAATTGTGTTGATTGAAGGTTTTATTCTCTAACCACCAATTGGTTAGGTTGAAGATTATATTCTCTAACCACCAACTGGTTAGGTTGAAAGTTATATTCTCTAACCACCAATATTAATTGTGTTGATTGGATATTATATTATTTAACCACCAATTGGTTAGGTTGAAGATTATAGTCTCTAACCACAAAAACTAATTGTGTTGATTGAAGGTTTATTCTCTAACCACCAATTGGTTAGGAAGAAGATTGTATTCTCTGACGACCAACTGGTTAGGTTGAAGGTTATATTATTTAACCACCAATTGGTAAGGTTGAAGATCATATTATTTAACCACCAATTGGTTAGGTTGAAGATTATAGTCTCTAACCACAAAAACTAATTGTGTTGATTGAAGGTTTATTCTCTAACCACCAATTGGTTAGGTAGAAGATTGTATTCTCTGACGACCAACTGGTTAGGATGAAGATCATATTATTTAACCACCAATTGGTAAGGTTGAAGATCATATTATTTAACCACCAATTGGTTAGGTTGAAGATTATAGTCTCTAACCACAAAAACTAATTGTGTTGATTGAAGGTTTTATTCTCTAACCACCAATTGGTTAGGTAGAAGATTGTATTCTCTGACGACCAACTGGTTAGGATGAAGATCATATTATTTAACCACCAATTGGTAAGGTTGAAGATCATATTATTTAACCACCAATTGGTTAGGTTGAAGATAATAGTCTCTAGCCATAAAAACTAATTGTGTTGATTGAAGGTTTGATTCTCTAACCAATAATTGGTTAGGTAGAAGATTGTATTCTCTGACGACCAACTGGTTAGGTTGAAGGTTATATTATTTAACCACCAATTGGTAAGGTTGAAGATCATATTATTTAACCACCAATTGGTTAGGTTGAAGATTATAGTCTCTAGCCACAAAAACTAATTGTGTTGATTGAAGGTTTGATTCTCTAACCACCAATTGGTTAGGTAGAAGATTGTATTCTCTGACGACCATCTGGTTAGGTTGAAGGTTATATTATTTAACCACCAATTGGTAAGGTTGAAGATCATATTATTTAACCACCAATTGGTTAGGTTGAAGATTATAGTCTCTAACCACAAAAACTAATTGTGTTGATTGAAGGTTTATTCTCTAACCACCAATTGGTTAGGTTGAAGGTTATATATTTTCTAACCACAAATTGGTTAGGTTGAAGGTTATATATTTTCTAACCACCAATTGGTTAGGTTGAAGGTTATTTTCTTTAACCAACCAATTGGTGAGGTTGAAGATTATACTCTCTACGGTAACCACAAAAACTAATTGTGTCGATTGAAGATTATATTCTCTAACCACAATTGGTTAGGTTGAAGAATATAGTCTCTAACCACCAATACTAATTGGGTTAGTTTAAGGTTATATAACGTTTACTCTTTGTAAGGAGTGTTCAAATAAAAAGATCTCAAAAAGCCATGCATGGTCGATAATACCGCACTGGAAGGAAATTGCAGTCGATCTGTATCCAATAAAGTATGGTGTTAGAGAGATGGTCTGTCTGCTTGTTCAATTCATGTATATCCCAGAAGCAACCGTTGATCAACAAACCTAGAAGATTTCCAGTATCAGTGCACGAGACTCGATATCCTCACTATACCAGGTTCTACAGTGAGACTCGATATCCTCACTATACCAGGTTCTACAATGAGACTCGATATCCTCACTATACCAGGTTCTACAATGAGACTCGATATCCTCACTATACCAGGTTCTACAGTGAGACTCGATATCCTCACTATACCAGGTTCTACAATGAGACTCGATATCCTCACTATACCAGGTTCTACAATGAGACTCGATATCCTCACTATACCAGGTTCTACAATGAGACTCGATATACTCACTATACCAGGTTCTACAATGAGACTCGATATTCTCACTATACCAGGTTCTACAGTGAGACTCGATATTTTCACTATACCAGGTTCTACAATGAGACTCGATATCCTCACTATACCAGGTTCTACAGTGAGACTCGATATCCTCACTATACCAGGTTCTACAGTGAGACTCGATATCTTCACTATACCAGGTTCTACAGTGAGACTCGATATCTTCACTATACCAGGTTCTACAGTGAGACTCGATATCCTCACTTTACCAGGTTCTACAGTGAGACTCGATATCTTCAATATACCAGGTTCTACAATGAGACTCGATATCCTCACTATACCAGGTTCTACAGTGAGACTCGATATCTTCACTATACCAAGTTCTACAGTGAGACTCGATATCCTCACTATACCAGGTTCTACAGTGAGACTCGATATCTTCACTATACCAGGTTCTACAGTGAGACTCGATATCCTCACTATACCAGGTTCTACAATGCGACTCGATATCCTCACTATACCAGGTTCTACAGTGAGACTCGATATCTTCACTATACCAGGTTCTACAGTGAGACTCGATATCCTCACTATACCAGGTTCTACAGTGAGACTCGATATCTTCACTATACCAAGTTCTACAGTGAAATTCGATATCTTCACTATACCAGGTTCTACAGTGAGATTCGATATCCTCACTATACCAGGTTCTACAGTGAGACTCGATATCTTCACTATACCAGGTTCTACAGTGAGACTCGATATCCTCACTATACCAGGTTCTACAATGAGACTCGATATCTTCACTATACCAGGTTCTACAGTGAGATTCGATATCTTCACTATACCAGGTTTTTACAGTGAGACTCGATATCCTCACTATACCAGGTTCTACAGTGAGACTCGATATCTTCACTATACCAGGTTCTACAGTGAGAGATCGAGAACGAATGTTTCAAAGTGAAAACCACATCATTGTTAGTCCTTAGTTATTCAATTCCTAAGCGTACATCGCATGCACATTTCTTATCGGCGTATATGGGTCTCACGAATGGTTTATGTATTCCTGAGTTACGTCATGTCTTTGTAGGTTAGTTCAGATCATTTAAACATCGGTTTATGTGCGATGACTTCGCACCCGACGCATGAAGACGTCTAGCATGCTGAACGAGTCGTTGGTGAACTACTCAAAACATTTCGTTTCCAGATTCCTCCAATGGAATCGTGTAATTGACTGGGAGTTTTAACATTATGAATTTTATTTAGCACTTTTCTGGTTTTCAGATAAAATGAACTTGATTTTTCAATGTTCAGAAATACCACACATGACACATGAATCAGTGTAGAGAATGTAACATCACGTTTTAGCCAGACAGTTGAAGACGCATTGTGACGTCAATATTTTGTAAGCTGTACCAAACCTCACACGATGGTATGAAAATATTTCAGTGTTTCTATAAGACCTGTTTCCCTCATGTCCGTGACTGATTTAATGACTAACAAGACATGATGATGTTCTGTTCGTATCAATAATTACCAGTCTTCAACTGTTACTATCAACACTGGCGCTCCTCAAGGATGCATTCTGTCACCTTTGCTATTACATAAAGAACGGTGGTATTCGATCATGTTCAATGGTGAAGTTGCGGATAATAATAAGATGGACATTGATCGGACATTTCTTACCTTACAGACTGGTGCCAGTCTGATTAAAATCGACCCTGTTGAAGGAATAAAACCTGCAAAATACTTAATATCGGGATACGAACTGGTTCTATAGATTCCTCGCCACATGATCTGAGGACACCTTGTTGCGAGGAAACCTTCAAACGATACGAGTTCGTATCCCGATAATGGCGAACCTTATTCCAGACAAAAGTCGTGGTCAAAAGACGAACAGGCAAAGCACAACAATATGGGGCCCTTGTGTGCAAAATTTTCTGATGCAATACCAATGACTGTCGTTGCCGGAATGACACTTATATTGAATAGTTTGACAATGCAAGGTGGATGAAGCATTCTACTAACGAGAGAGTACGACCCAATATCATTAAAAACAGATCGTAATTAAGTTCCAATACGTTACACATATACCTGTATTGTAAGACGTAGTGCAACTAATTACGGTCTGATTTTAATAAGACTGAGTACGACGAGACTTATTTTAGAATAAAAAATAGAGCCATGGCCTCTGTAGCTCATCAGGAGATAATAAGTGGGGTATGTTATGGAGTGGACTTTATAGCAATGGTCAGATAATGGAATGTAGTAATAAGAATCTAGGTAGTGAAACGATTAAAGCAGTTTAAAAATATTTTGTTACCATAACTTTGCCAATCTGCTATATATATGTGTTGAAAGAGCAACGCAAAGCTTGGAAATAAATTGCTGGTATCAAACATATAATAATGTGGTGGAGAGATCATACTATTTTCTAAGATCGTACACACATTATATAATAATGAATACCCCGGGTACAATTCTTTGCATACAATTCACCACTGTCAGCTATTGCAATAATGGCCTGGGGCTGTAGAAGAAAATGAAAAAAACCTTTTTAGGTCATGACCCCTGCTAATTATTATCAAAATTGGTTACACATAAATCAACATTCGTTATGAATATCATACACCTTTGCATTATATTGTTTTAATTCTTAATTGCATTATGGCAATACCAACATTTATTACATAATGAATAGGAGCCTCAGTTTTTGAAAATCCCATTTCTCATAGGCTCCATTTCAATACTTAATAAATTGGTGAATTTTTTTTTAGTAAATTCTTTTTCACCATTTCTTATAGGCTCCCTTTCAATATTTGATAAAATGGTGATATTCTATGAATAAATTCTTTTTTAGAGTCAGTGGAAGACTAAAGCAGTCTCACGCACAGTCTATGATAACACAGTGCTGCACAGTAGTTTGACGTAACCTGAAACCTCTGTGTAACTATCAGTTTTCATTCTTCTGCCAGGAAGAGGTCAACACAATGCAATTACATAACATGCAGACACTGGACTCACAGCCAGTAAAATTTATATGTTAGATGCAGTTTTTCCTACAATTAATTATTTTTCTGTACTGGAGAAGATGATGAAAATAGGTGTGATGTCACAATCTCATATAGCTACTTCTTTTATAGTCCTATGTTATCACCAGTCATCACTAGTCATATTCAGTTCACATATCTCATGTAAAATGAAAAAATTTAATTCCTCTTCAAGTTATTCCTTCAAAGGGTATTCATTATTCAATAGTTCTCATTTCAAATAGATTCACATTAAACATGTCCATGATGTAGACATCTATCTCATTTCTTGTTCCTATTGAATAAAATTAACTGCAAAGTTAATAGAAAACTAAATCAGTTATAAAGTATAAAATATGATATAAATAAGGTATACCAAATTGACTCGTACTGGAAATTCTCATTAATTAATTAATTAATTCTCCAAATAATTACACAATATCATGAGATATTAAAAAACTCCATTATTTACTCTTAAATTACAAAGAACATTATATTAGATTTAATAAAAGATTCTGTATTAAGTCTTTAGAATACTTTCAGACTTGTGTACCTTTATCAGCAAATTCACTTGCAAAATACAAATAATTACTCATATGTGAAATGTGAGACAAAGATAAAATATGACTTATAATTTTTGTTAGACCTCCAATTCTAAGTTTTTAATTCTCAATATCTCTTTTTCATCAGACATATTATATTCTCAAAGCACATGTTAGAACTCTCACATCAGAAAGATGAAATGCCTTTAACTCAGCTGTTTTCTTTAAAATTACCTCCCTTACCTACTTTACTGATTGAAGTGCACATATAATCTCAGAAAGATGCTGTAAACTGAAATAGGCTTTTAGGTTATGATCCCTGTGACCCATATTTGGGGTCACAGACTCACCAAATTTACAATTTAGAATCCCTTTCAGCCAAGGAGTCTGTACATAAAATTTCAGCTCGCTAGAGCCATTGGGACTGGAGATGAAGATGAAAATAGCATTTTAGGTCATTGCCTCTGTGACCCAATATTTGGGGTCTCACTGTCACCAAATTTACAATTTAGAATCCCCTTCAGTCAAGGAGTATGTACATAAAATGTCAGCTCTCTACGTTCATTGGGACTGGAGAAGAAGATGAAAATAGTTTTTTTTAGGTAATGACCCCTGTGAGCCACACTTGGGGTCACAGGGTCACCACATCTACAATTTAGAATCCCTTTCAGCCAAGGAGTCTGTACATAAAATTTCAGCTCTCTGGAGTCATTGGTTCTGGAGAAGAAGATGAAAATAGCTTTTAAGGTTATGACCCCTGTGACCCACATTTGGGGTCAAAGGGTCACCAAATTTACAATTTAGTATCCCCTTCAGCCAAGGAGTCTGTACATTAAATTTCAGCTCTCTGGAGTCATTGGTTCTGGAGAAGAAGTCGAAAAAGCGAAAAGTTTACAATTGTATATTTGTTAAGCTGAAGCATTGGTGATTTCACGATAGTCAAATACATTACCGAACTCCAAATTCTTTTTTTAATATTGGCCGTTCACATTTGTATACCTTTAAGAAGCAACAAGTACATTTTAAAGCTGTGACCTTTACTGTTTCAAGCTCACTGAAGGGACCACAAGAGCACAGAAGTTTGAAATAACCAGAAACCTCTGTACAAGTCCGTATGAGTTAAAGAGTCTCCTTTTCCAAATCTTTACCAGGCACTGGTAACTTTGCACTCAGCACACAATCTAATTCAATGATATATACACCCTTGACTCGAATTACAGAAGTGGATTAGACAACCAGTGAATTATATGGTTTAAATGTATCCCCAAACACTTATTTATGGTGCTACAATCCAGTCTGGTTAAAATAGAGTTTTCCCAGGAATAAAAGTTGCAAAATAGTACATTTATCCGATTTGTCCTCAGACATTGTTGCTAGGAATCTATGGAATCAATTTGTATCCAATATGAATTATTTTTCAGATTTAATTCCTCAGAACAGTGTCAATTTAATAGGACTGCTACAATCATGCATGAAATTTGGCTTGCCTTGCCTGATATGATTAAGGTACTAGCCAACAATGGGTCCTACAGGACTGACATTCAGCATAGCAGTGAACCTCACTTATGGCAAACAGGTCAAGCTTGTTAACTATCATTACTATCAACATCCAGGAGAATTTCTACTCCCAAGATATGTATCTGTTCTCATATGAGAATAGAGTGAGTGAGTGAGTTATTGTTTAACGCCGCTTCGGCAGTATTGCAGCCATTAGCGGAGAAAATATGAGAATAGAGGATGTTATGCTGGAATGAATCATATGTTATATAAAGTTATAAAAACACCATCAATTTATATCTTTTTATTTCACATCTACCTATTTTTCTTTGGCACCTCTGTGTCAGAGTACTAGTAGCTCCAAGAGAGAATAATTCATAACCATCAAGATTTGTATAACATAAGTTAACAACAAAGCAATGAATAATAATTTATTTCTTTTTAAAGACACATCTTTTAAACTTGTTTTCATCAAATGACAGATGTTTATAGATGAATAAAATTATTACATAGGGTGACATATACTACTTCATGACAACAACTAAACAGAAGACAATTCTTTATCTCCTTTTGTTGTTGATTCAGCATCATAAGAGATATACAGTTGTCTGTACAAGTCATGGAGAGATATATGTATAAATGTAATCAGCAACTATTTTCAATTAACAGCAATAATATGTTAAACAATCTGATCAAGAAACAAATACTCCTTTGAACACTGTATACTTTCTCAGATAACACTACTGGTCACAGATCCAACCACCTCATTATCAGATTTGTATTCATTATTATCTTGAGAAACAAGTTGTCTCCCTTTGAAGTCTCTTCTCTGAATGTAAAACTGAAGCTCTGGGCATGTTACATTGTGCAGTGTGTTGTGGACTTTGCCTTACAAATAAGCACCATAACAAACCAGGACCTATATTTCAGACTTGTATCTCGATCAGATTAACTGTTAAACAAACCACAGCATTCTGAATGTATAAGCTTTAAGAACACAACTATTAGCTCAGAGTGGCACTGTACAGAAAGTATACGAACAGCATAGATTTCTTATGACTAGAAACAATTGACATTTAACAACAAATAAGGTACCACAACATTGCCTTAACATAAAAGTATTAACAGAGAAGAGAGGTGTGACGATATATATATATATATATATATATCATACTGGGATATGATCCTTTGTAAGAGTTAGTACTTGCATTCTCTCCAATCATCTATTATGTCTGTTGTTACATGAACAAGGGAGATAACTCTTATTCTAGCCAGGCAACTTTTAGATTTGTTCCCCAGAGAAAGTCAGCAATTAATTGTTGTTTCACAAATGGTTTACCTTGAAACCATTACATGATTCTTGCAAAACATGGATGTCAAATTTAATGCTGCATTGGATTTGTACCTAAATACATACAAAACAGCATCATGGCAAGTTCATGGTAGGATTCCAACCATTCAAAATAATGCGAGATTTAAATTAAATCCCATACACTATACTGACTAGTATGTCACTTAATGATCTTATGATATGTACTGTACAAGTTTATTCCGATATCGTCACACCTCTTGTATTAAAGGGACAACGCGTTGAGGATAAAAATGAGATCAGATTTATCTACCTATGCTTATTAGTGTGTCCACTTCGCTTCACTGTCTACATGCAGTAGTTTTTATCACCAATTACTTCAACTGTCTGGAATTGAAGTTCTGTGACTCGTTAGCAGACACGTTAATCAGCATTGGTAGATAAATCTCGTTTTTATCCTCGACACGGTGTCCCTTTAACGGCGAGATACTCCAATCTAATCCAAACCACCAGGTACTTCTTGTTATATGTTCAGGAAAAACAGAGTCAGATTTAAACAAAATGTGGTACACTTCTTCATGCGTAATGGTTAACATTGTATGCTGTACATTACATAACTGCTTTCATCACTTTTAAAGAGGTCTCTTTAACATTCGGTTATTATCTTACATCAATATGATTTTTCAACACCTTCACAGACTTCTTTGTTCACTTTCTTTAACATTCGACTTTCCTTCACTACTGTTTTATTATAATAGTGTCAGATTTCTGTACAGAATATCAGCTACGAAGAGATCGTTTTATCTTTTAAAACTGTAGTATTTTTCTCTATTACAATTGAAGTAGCATTCTCTTTTACAATCAAGCCTATTGTACATACTTTTTAAAATGATTGGTTTCAGTTAATTAGTTTCTTAAGTAGGAAAATCCTTTTTATTTGGAGACGTTTATCTCAACCTGATGACAATGTAAAACATGATATAGAGAAGCTGAATTCAAAGATGACTTATTGATTGTAGTAAATTTAAAGTGATATTTTAAAATATTAGATGTATAATATTCAATAAACTAGAAACAAGATAAGCAGATAAGAATGTATATTGATGAAGTATTGTATTAGTTAAGTATACTTAAAAAACAATCAGTTTCATGACAGACAAAGTGATACTCATGTTCACACCCTTTCACGCTGAACGAAGGAAGGAAGCAAATCGAGCACTAACTGTCGCGTGTGCCAACAAGAATTGAAACATTTTCACTTCGCAAATTCAAACTGGAAATTCCCACACACCATTTGCAAACAGAGCGACACGTTCAATATTCAATACTTTGGCAATTTGAACAAAGGAGTTGACAAATTCTTGGAAGGAGGCATAAACAACCCAGAGAATTGTATCTAAAGGACAAATCACCACAAACACAATCAAGACCTCCTTAAAGGTCAAAAACAGGGTCGATATAATCATCCCAAAGTTAACATATAATTGAAACTAACAGAGTTTAACAAAATCACCTTGTAGCTTATATTTTTTTTACTGTTAATTTCTGATAGGTTTGTGGGGTTTCCTTTTAATCCAATTCAAAACATAGTCAACCCTGTGATCGTTAAAACTAAGGCTCTCCAACACTGCCCATTCTTGATGTTGATAGACTTTGAGTGTTTATAACCCTGAGTATTGTTTTCTCATTTGTTGTATAAAACTGGGATCAACACCTTTAGAAACAGAGTAATTAAGCAAACAATTGGAAATTTTGACATAATTGGCATCGAACTTTACTTTCAGTTTCTCAAACTCCACACTTACATCCAGTTCACATACATTAATACTCAACAATAAAACTACTTTTTTCCCTGAAGGAATTTTTGAAAATGATTATCTCCAACTTGAACCAAATTGATTGTAAAGCAGCTTTCTGAGCAGCAAAATAAAAATACAGATAATGTTGATTTTTCTTTTTAAGTTATCCAAATGGAAACAAACACTTGCCCTTGACTTCAAAACTAAGCATTCATACAACAGCTTTAACCCATCCATCCACACACCACACCAATAGCCTTCCTTTTCAAATCAATTCATTTGCACAAGTCTTAATGATAGAATGAGCTTATGACATCTGACAATTGATGCATGCAGCTTTCCAACAGTCAGTATTCAAACATGTTATCTAATCAACTTGAAAAAGCAGCTCTATCTAACTCGAACCTACTACCATTTCTTTTTATGCTCATCCATGCTGACACCGCCAGGACCATAGGCAACAACCAACAGCAGTCCGCCGATAACCGATAACGTTTGGAAGAAGTCGTACTTAAGAAAGTCACGCATTGGTTTATAGTCCGGAATGTTCCACCATGCATTGAAATACATATTAAGACCCGTGAGCCAAACAGTGAGGACAAGGGCAGATAACTTGGTCTTGTAACCGATAGCGATGAGGACAATGAGAGCTGTTCCGATGAGGTTCTGGATGAGCAGGAACACGTCAAACTCGAAGCGGAGGAGCGTGAGGAACATAAGAACGAGGAGGATTCGGCCACTGAGCTGCATGTACTGTTTGGGGTTGTTCTCCCCGAGGGACGGGAGACCGGCAAACAGACTGCGCCCCTCCGTACGATCCTCTGCGAGCAGCAGGAGAACACCTCCAGCCAGAGCAAGGTTCCTGGGTACGAGATAGTAACATTTAGATGTTACATTTTGAGATTCAAATATGTCATATTCATCTATTTATTGATTGTTGACAATGGAGAAGTGCTTGAAGTTGCTTTTAGCATTAATATGCTGTAATAAACGAAACAAATGACATAAGCTGATCAGGGATCCAAATTAACCTTATCAAAGCACTAGCCATTTGGTCTAATTAATTTTCTAAAGTACTAGTATTCTTTTCAATAAAATTTCATTCATTTATAAAACCTATTATCTATAAAAACTTCAACTTGCTTTTGCATTAAAGTGCTATTTTAAGCAGAACAACTGACAAGGCCAAGTTGAGTCATATAAAATTGCTGCCAAGCTCACCTGAGAAGGAATCTAAGATCCCACAGTATACTGTAGGCAATTGTCTGAAAAACAAATTAAGTCATTTTAAAAATAATTTAAAATATTTCCCAGAAAATGATAAGAAACGAGACATTGTATTTGTCCAAGAACCTTTTTGTGGTTGAAAGAAATTAATACAAATGTGCTGATGCAGTGGACTTTGCAGAAAGCCTTTTTAAACCAACCAGTGTTAAAAGGTGACCATCTGAAAGGGGTTATTTTGAACAGTTTCATCTACTTGCAATGGTAAAATCCTTGAGGTAAACCAAGCCCATAAACTTGAACAATTCCCAAAGACTACTTCATATACTGGACAAAATAAGTTAGGGATATTTGATGTTTTATTATTTATATTGAGTGATTACTATGCCAAATTTCAAAATATTCCTAACCATTTTTGTCCTGTATACACTGCCTCTTATGGATGTAATATTTGCTATAATTAAGCCCTGCAAGTGTCAATTTATTTTCTTTTTGAAAGAGTTTTGTTTCCTGCAATTCAGCTACTAACAAATATTTTGACATGAATCAACTCAGCAGGAAAAGGGTTATTAGAGGGCAAAGATATATTCACACTTGTCACAGTGATCTTATTAACTGGTATACATACACCAGTACTGTCAGTCCCAGGGACCAGCTGTTTCAAATGAACTTACCGTTTTTTGGTAAATGCATTGGAAATTTAATCTATTCATGACAGATACAGACACATAATTCATTTTCAAAATTCAAGTAAAAATGTGTAAACTTTCATGATACATTTGTCAAAGTATGATTTCGAAAATACGTGTGTATACAATCGTCAGGGTCTCAAACCCTAAGTTTTCTTCTGTATTAAAACATATAAATAATAATGCTTCCTGAATGTTGGTGTTTAAAATCAGTTTCGGTGGCTAACTTATAGGTGAGCCCAAAACCAGCATAACTGAATTTCCTCTGCTATTTATAGTTATGCTTATTAATACAGTTTTCAGACTCCCAAAGGTTTTAAGTACATCAGTGTATATAAACAAAATCATTTCCTGCAACTTTATTGGCTTTTTTTTTAATGACAAACACTTTAATATTAAAAGCATGTATCCCTGGTCTTACATTGATGAAAGAAATACTTACCTGAAGTGCAATGATAAAGAAGAGAAGGCCACAAGCAATTGGAACCTTCTGTCTGCTTAGAACCATGACACAGCCGACCAACTGGCCGACCAGGTTGATGAAGACGAACACTGAGGCTAGGAAGTAGCCACATCCCCACGAAGCATTCATATAATCTCTCTGTTCTCCCCACTGGGACCACATTCGTAAACCATCTTCTAAGAATGTACTAATGAGACAGAACCGGGCTAAGTGAGGTAAGACGTGTTTCGATTTTCGTAATATCTGAAAATATAAAATTTAAAATGTGAATATTTGTATTACCAGCAAGTAAACTTTTTTTCATTTTAAAAGTATTTAAAAAATAAGTATTGAATCTGAAAATTGACAATAATTTAGTTGTAAAGACACACTTTTATAATGAATCACGTAAAGCGGTGAATGACCAAGATTCGCTTTCTCAAATTCTGAGAAAAAAAGGATAAAGAAGATATATAAAAAGAACTTTTCTCACAGCTGCTGCAGTATATACCAAATGATTTGTTTAACGTCATACTTTAAGATGGTCCTGACAAAATTAATTAATGTTATAGCAATGTCGATTTGTATGCTTGCAAAAAGATATTCATGTAATAAACTAATAATTGAAGGCAATCAGTCATGTTAATTTAAGATAATTACCAACTTGGCGGAATAGTTATTATTACAATTATTGTAATTACTTTTTATGTGACAGCTGAGCTTGACAAATGCACAAGCTTTTACCTTATGGTTTGATATGTCTTTGCAGGGTTCAACCTGACCAATGAATTACTAGCGTTTGTTCGTGAAATTTGAGAAATTCAACAAAATTACACTTATATGGCTAGTAGCCTCAATATATTAAAAACTTTTTTGTTAATATAGAAACTCAACACTGACAAACAAATTGTTTACTTTAGGAAAGTGAATTTTAAATATAATTTATCCAAGCATGTTTTACTATTATTCAGCTATGATTAAAGTTTGTTGTGACAGCACCCTTCCAGATGCTATATATCACTCAACTTAGGTGACGTGTAACTTTATACAGTGAACAGGTAACATAAATAATGTTTCTAAAATCTTACAAGACCAAACGATGTTTCACATATTTAAGTTTCTTGGTAACAAATCGCAATAATGGATGTAGAAAGTATAATCTACATTATAAATGCAACATGCTGTTGGTAAACACGTGAAAATCTACAAATCGTCTGACACTGACAGGTCTGATTTTTTCTCTAGTTTCACACGTGATAAAATTTTGAAAATCCTCATTACCAAAACAGATATAATTATAAGTACGCACCTGATCGGCGACATCTTCAGCTTTATCCATCAATTCGTTTTGTTTCGGCATCTTGGTAAAGATATTTGCCGCAATTATCGGCAGCCCGGGCCACGTACAAGTTGTCAGCTACTCAGCCGGAAGTAGAGGACGCTGGTGATGTTGGCGATTACACCGGTCGTTTCGCCTCCCTACAAAAAGAGACTCTAAATCAATAAATCTGTCTTTGTCAAACCTAATTCCTACAAATGTTTTATAAAATTCGAAATAATACTTCAGATAAGTTGCAATGTAAACTTGGTATGAGGCATATATGCCTACCACTTTTCAAAATCGTATATGAACAATAATTTCAGGGGGTTGACATTGTTCGGTAGCACTGCTGCCACGTCCTCATTCGGGAAATATCATTCGGCAGTTTCCGTCGATGTCCGCCGATTACCGGATGTTGTCATATGAGAAAATGGCAGCCCCCTTGGATCTAAATGTTGCAAGGAAACATCTATCAGATGCCTTGGGAGATACCATGCGAATGTATTTAATATACTGCAAATATTATATATACTGATCATTGTTCAAAGGTTTTCGATTAAAGAATTTCTTAATGTTTAGATATCAGATTGTCAGATGATATTGAGGCTGCATGACGCCATGAGTGCTGTTTTCCTCTCAAATCAAATGTGCATTGTAGTGTATTGGTGTGAGTCATTATAAGTTGTACCATGAGTAGTATCATCCGGGTGACCGGAAGCGGCATGGCTTGTATGAAGGCAGTCGAATAAAAGTATGGGACTGAAGAAACGTGTCTGTCGTTGTGAGCAATGAATACTTGGCCAACTCTACATTTGGCGACGAGGATAAAGAACGAAGTCAAAATTAATATGCGTGAGGTGTAAGCCATTACCTTGTTGATTTATTGAATCATTCAATTCGCTGATATGAAAAGAAATGAGTTCTTCACATCTGATAGTTACTTGGTATCGAAAATAGGAGACATTCAATGGTGTGATATTGGATATTTTTGGTGATTCATTCAAATATGAGAAACTATTGAACATTTAGAGAAATTTTGATCACTCAAACGATGGCTGAATATTTCCACAGTTTACCAATTTTCGACTGTTCAGGCAACCAAACTGCATTAGGTCCACGATGGGAGAGATGGTTTAGAGCATTTGAACTGGCAATCACTAGTGAAGGTGTAACTGACTCTACTGTTAAACGCGCTCGTTTGCTCACCAAGGCTGGTTTCGAAGTGCAAGACATATTTTTCACGTTAGATGACATTGGAACTGACAAGGAGTATGGGAAAGCTGTTGATGCTTTAAACAAGTACTTTAAGCCTAAGGTCAATGTGGTGTATGAGAGACTTGTATTGAGAGATATGAAACAAGAAAGTAGTGAAACTATGCTGCAGTATGTCACTAGATTGAAAAGACAGATAAGTATGTGTGCATATGCAGACAAGGAGTCTGAACAATTGAGAGATCAAATAGTCTATGGGTGCAAATGTAATAACCTCAGAGAGAAGTTGATACAGAAGGGGACAGGCTTAACTGTAGATGACACGTTGGAAGTAGCTTTGGCTGGAGAAGTAACCAAGGGTAGAAATGAACACATAACTGGGATTGAGTCAATTAAACAAGAGCCAGTTAACTTCATGTCACATAGACGAGGTCGAGGTTCAGGTGGTCGGCCCAGCAGTAGTTTCAACCAAAACCGTGTGTGCTATAGGTGTGGACGAGAAGGGCATTTAGCCAATGATGAGTCATGTCCAGCTCGCAATAAGACATGTGGAAAATGTGGTCTCATTGGACATTTTACTGAGCGTTGTAGGACAAATTTCAGCTCTGCATTCAGGGGTCGCAGAGGAAGTGGGCGTCCTTTTCGGAACTTTTCAGGAAGAGGTAGAAGTAATCAGAACTATGACGCACAGGGTCAGGTTAATTTAGTGGACCAGCATCCAATTGAAGATTTTGAGACTGAGGCAGAGGAACAAGAAAGGGGATTAGATGAAGAGTATGCATTCCACATTTCTGGGGACAAAGTGTTGACAACTATCACTATGTGCATTGGGGGAGAAAATGTAGACATGATAATTGACTCAGGATGTAGTGTCAACCTTATAAACCAGGAACAATGGCAAGTCTTGAAAGAAAACAAAATAAAGTGTGTTTCTCAGAAAACATCAAGAAAGATATTTCCATATGACTCATCTAAATCATTAGAAGTTCTTGGCAGCTTTACGGCTCAAGTTAAGGCTGCGGGCGATAGTGATAGACAATCTGTTGATGCTGAGTTTATAGTTGTCAGAGGACATGGGCAATCACTTCTTGGAAAGGAAACATCTGAGAAATTGGATTTATTGAGAGTTGGATTTGATGCTCGTGTAAATGTTATCACAAGTTCTGACATTTATTCAGATTATCCGGAGTGCTTTGAAGGTGTTGGAAAGTTGAAAAACTATGAAGTTCACATTCATGTGGATGAGTCAATCCCCCCAGTTGCTCAGAAAATGCATCGTATTCCATTCAGTTTGAGAGATAGGGTCTCTGCCAAGTTAAAAGAACTAGTAGACCATGACATTATTGAAAAAGTGGTAGGTCCGACACCATGGGTGAGTCCTGTCGTAGTAGTGCCAAAGGGTGACTCAGACATCAGGGTCTGTATAGACATGAGAATGGCCAACAGAGCAGTGGTGCGTGAACGGCATCCGATCCCTACGATAGAGGAAGTATTACATGACATGAATAATTCTACTGTGTATTCAAAGTTGGACTTAAAGTGGGGATATCATCAGTTACAGCTTGATGAAGAATCACGGGGCATTACAACATTTGTGACGCATGAAGGTCTTTACCGCTATAAACGACTGGTATTCGGAATTACATCAGCACCAGAGAAATATCAGGCTGTGGTTGGACAAGTGCTAAATGGTTGTGTGGGAGCGACCAACATCTCAGATGACATCATTGTGCACGGAAAGAACCGTGAAGAGCATGATCAGCGCCTCAAGCAGGTGATGGACACTATTAGAGATTCAGGTTTCACGTTAAATCGACAAAAGTGTCAATTTCACATGTCCAAGTTAACCTTTATGGGTCATGTGTTATCTGCAAAAGGAGTAGATCCTGCAGTTGAGAAAGTAAAGGCTGTTCAGGATTTCAGAAAACCAGAGAGCCCAACGGAAACTCGCAGTTTTCTCGGGTTAGTGAACTATTGTGCCAAATTCATACCAAACATGGCGACTGTGTCTGAACCATTGAGGAGACTGACTCGAAAAAGTGAACCATTCATTTGGACTTGTGAACACGACAAAGCCTTTGAACAGCTTAAAGCAAGTCTGGCAAACACAGAGACTCTGGCATATTTTGATAAAAATGCGCCAACGAAAATCATTGCGGATGCAAGCCCAGTTGGACTTGGAGCGGTCCTCGTGCAGATTCAACACGGTGAACCCCGGATTATCTCATATGCTAGTCGCAGTTTGTCAGATGTTGAGCAACGGTATTCGCAAACTGAAAGAGAAGCACTTTCTTTAGTCTGGGCTTGTGAACGATTCCACTTGTATCTATATGGCATTCAGTTTGAGCTCGTGACAGATCACAAACCATTAGAGGTGATTTACTCTGCTTCTTCAAAGCCTTCAGCCAGAATTCAAAGATGGGTTCTCAGACTTCAACCATATGTTTTCAGAGTTCAGTACCAACCTGGGAGTCAGAACATTGCTGATGCATTGTCCAGGCTACACAAGGATCAAGTTGCAAAGGTTGGTGATTCTAGCCCTACACTGTTGGCAGAAGAATATGTGAATTTTGTGACAGCGAGATCAGTGCCAAGATCTATCAGATTACAAGAAATCCAGACACTATCAGAAAATGACCAAGAGATATCTGAACTCCGAAAATGCATCAAGGAAAATCTTTGGAATGATGGACTGTGTGTTAAGTATCAACATGTCAAACATGAACTGTGTGTTCAAGGAAGTATCGTTCTGAGAGGAACCAGGATTGTTCCCCCACAGCCTCTGCGGAACCAAATTGTTAGTGTAGCTCATGAAGGTCACTTGGGAATTGTTGGAACCAAACAGCGGCTTAGAACGAAAGTATGGTGGCCCAATATTGATAAGGAAGCTGAAAAGTTTGTCCAGTTTTGTCATAGTTGCCAAATAGTGTCTAGTGGAGTTACACAGGAACCTGTAGTGTCGACTGCATTGCCTCAAGGTCCTTGGCAGTGTTTGGCAATGGACTTGATGGGTCCACTCCCAAGTGGCGAACATGTTTTCGTCGTGGTTGACTATTACAGTCGTTACTATGAGGTTGACATTTTGAAATCTATCACTTCACAGGATATTATTAGAAGTTTAGAGGAAATGTTTGCTAGATTTGGATTTCCATGCTCAATCGTTAGTGACAATGGAAGACAATTTGTATCGGCAGATCTTTCAGCTTACCTAAATGAGTGTGGTGTCACCCTGAGACACACGACGCCATTATGGCCTAGTGCTAATGGTCAGGTTGAAAGACAAAATAGGTCTCTAATGAAAAGAATTCGTATTGCTCAAGCTGAAGGGAAAGATTGGAAGAGAGCCATACAGATTTACTTGATTTCCTACAGATCAACACCACATTCCACGACTGGTCAGACACCTGCACAATTGATGTTCAACAGAGCAATTAGAACAAAGTTACCAGAATTACAGAATGTGGTCCTACTGGATGAAGAAGTTAGGGACACAGATGCACAGCGGAAACTGAAGACAAAGCAGTATGCTGACAGAACACGGAGAGCTTGTGAAACTGCACTGGGAACTGGTGATAAGGTGCTGGTGCAACAAAGGCGAGTGGATAAAATGAGTACAAGATTTGAACATCAACCATATACAGTTGTCAGAAAGACTGGAAATAGTGTATTAGTTCAGGCAGAAAATGGTAAGCAATATAGAAGGAACTCAAGTCATGTGAAAAAGTTCACTGAATCTGTGTGCGGTGATGAAACTGTGACAAGTGCTGAGATGTCGCATGTATCATCTAGTGAGAATACCCTAGATGATCAGGAAGTGAGTAGTGCTCAGATACATGTAGTGCCATGTGGTGGAAATGTGTCATCCACCAATGTGTCTCAATCAGGTGAGAATACCCCTGATTCACAGGATGTGTGTAATAGCAGGCCAGTGAGAAACTGTGGTCAACCGACAAAATATAGAGATTATGTGATGAGTGTATTGGTGAACTAGTGAGTGGAACAGTTGTCTTATATCGGAAGGATGTCCAGAATTATCATACAGACAGTTTTTAAAATGTTTTTTAAAAAGAGAAAAAAAAGGAAGAGAAAAGAGTGATGTCTTAATAATTTGGACACTCAATATTTATGAATATTTTATGAAAATGTTTCAGTCTCATTTTAACATAACATGTCAACATATTCTTTTATTATTAAGGAAAAGAGGGAATGTAGTGTATTGGTGTGAGTCATTATAAGTTGTACCATGAGTAGTATCATCCGGGTGACCGGAAGCGGCATGGCTTGTATGAAGGCAGTCGAATAAAAGTATGGGACTGAAGAAACGTGTCTGTCGTTGTGAGCAATGAATACTTGGCCAACTCTACATGCATCATAACAAAGATTGAAATGAAAGTCAAGGTTTTCTATTGTCAAAATTATTAGAAATCTAGGAATGTTGGTATGACCGGTATTTGATGACCAAATTAAATATTATGTATATAATAAATATTATAATCAATATTATATTCCTCTTTTGCTATTACTGAACATTACTGGCTGGCGACCAATTATCGCAGCATACCAATTATCGCCAACACATAGCTACAGCGCTTGCGCAGACAACTTTATCCTATTGTTCCCTATTATTTCACACATTAAGATATCATCAAACTGATAACCAACAAAAGTTCAATTCAACTCAAGTATTTAGCTATGTAGCTATGTGTTGGCGACAATTGGTATGAGCGATAATTGGTCGCCAGCCAGTATAGAGTAAAGTCCTCAAATTTCGTCCACTCTAACGGCTGACCTCGCTCGCCGGAATTCTAAACCTCACTGGCATCTCTCGGCACTTCTCGGTCAACAATCAGCCCGAGGGGAAGAGTCTTTGTTACAAGAAAAATGATTGGCTGATATTCTAAGGGGAGTAACTCTTATGAATGAAATAACGTAAACGCAAGGGTATGCGTCGGGTTATTTCGTCCACCAATCTCGTAATTTCGTCCACACAGATTTAAGTATTGGAGATTGTGCATTATAATTTCGTTCACTTGTTTATGTCGTTTTCAAGTCTCCCGGGCGGGAAGGTCGTGACATAATAGCTTCGTTACGTTGTATCAACCATTTAACATTGCTGTATGTATCATGTGACTAATATAAAGTGACTGCTATTCTTAGTAAGAAAAAAAACAAAACAAGACAACGATTTGAGGGTGGGACACGCTGTAAATTCGCCTTTATTTGAAAAGGGGACGGAATATCAGGAATGGACGAAATTGTAGGACTTTACTCTAGATGTATAAAATAATAAGACCCATTAAATAAGACTCACCTTCATAATTCAGCCTACATGAATGCAAAGTAATGAGATATTCAGAACAAATATAATAATGCAATATGGTGTCTTCATTACATGTAAATTTCATCAATTCGAAATTTAACGCTTATTTGAATTTCAATATATCTGATTATTATCTTTCTCATTTTCCACAAGTATGAAATAAACAAGTATCTATCATCTATCAAAATGTTAAACTTTATGATTAAAAGTCTGACAAAAGTCAAATATATATAATATGAAAGGTGATCATACTCACTTTCTTTCCTTGTTTTCAAATAAGTGAAACAGCATTCATGATCATATTACTTTAACACTGTAAAGGTATAGTCCTACACTGTTAATGAAGGGACTGACTATCCCATGTGGACGGTTTCGTTATATCTAATCTCTGCCCCAGGTGAAAATAAACAAATACCCTCTGTAATAACTGTCAAAAGTAGAAGTGTCATGCTTCTGTCAGGAGTGGAGGATGAAACATTTCTTGGGGCTATTATACTCTCTATTCATTGACTTGACATTTGTGATTTGTGACCCTCAATTTATTTCATTTATTATTTACATTGGAATTTGATTAAACTTGAATAGTTCAAATTTATATCCTCAACTAAATTATCTGAAATACTACATCATTTTGTTTGCAAATTTTATTATATTATCATACACATATATGGACTTACCTTTGGATTGTTAATAAAAGCAGTAAAATTCTGAAGGTCGATGGACAAATTTTGGTGGTACCTGTTTGATGTGATTCTTTTAGAATTTGCATTCAACCCAATTCTACTTTGAAAGGGTCACAAAATGTTCCATAAATTCATTGTTTAAAGACTAGTGATGAACGATTATTTAGTCATAAGCTCTAATGATTCTGGCCAGTCGCTAAATGATGCCAATATCTATATGTATATGTTTAGTCTAGATAATAGAAGGTGAGATCATTCTATGATATAATTTTGATGCAAATTGTCTGTCTTGAAATAATTTAAATGTTTTTATTTACAGGTACTTATATAATTTGAAGTCATGGTTTAAACAAAAGGTATTATTATTTAATATTTCACATTTAACAGTATATTGTTTGCCGTTACTAGTATTAAGCATGTAAACATAAAATATAAAATGCATGTCAGAGATCATGAATTGAATTAAAGTAACAATCACATATTCAAGTATATTTACCGGTAATAATATTTGTAATATGAAAAGTTAACATTGTTTTTAAACTGTTTGAGAGGCATTCTAGAAGTTGGTGTGGTGAAGAAGACAAATATTTATGGATGATCAACTTCTTTATTAACAATAGCGACGTTTCGGTATACTTGATAACGGTATAAGGATCTATACCGAAACGTCGCTATTGTAATAAAGAAGTTTATCATCCATAAATATTTGTCTTCTTCAACATTGTTTCTGTGTTTAAATAATTCAGTTTACATCTCTTTCTTTTGTTATCATATTGAAATCAAAATGTTTCCTTTTGTAAGAGTACACTTTTAAAACTTTATGTTTAAACCTGAATGTTGTTATTGAATTGTTTATTTTGTTGTAGATAAGCAAAGAAGATTTTGACTTGGAGGCTCGTAAACTCTTGAAAGGGGATTCGGGTAAGATTAGTAGGATATATGGATGAGAAACTTTTTCTTAAGAAGATAATCAAATAAATATATCTCACACTGTAGGTAGCTTCTATTCACACATACAGTTGTATCAGTGTATGTTGTTAAAAAGGAAATATGTAGTTTATTACCCCTTTATCTAGCGTCCAGGGGTTTCATTAATAGCTGGGTACAGGGGAATGTCTCCCTACCTGTGCGAATGTAATTACCCGGCTATGAAAAGTCAAATTTATTATATTTCAATTTTAACACACTGCTGAACAACCTGCTTTCCCTGCCTGTAAAAATATTATACCCTGTTATCTTATAAATTAATGAAACCCCTGAGCGTCACATCATTTTCCAGAATAGCACATCTGTTAAACCTATTACTCTCTTGGTTAACCCATCTTATGTCCTACTCCACGATGTTTGCCTGTAACTACCTGAGTGTTCTGGTCTATTCTTTTCCACAATTTAGCATGTATGAGCAGTTTTCTGCATCTTGTATTTGAAACTTAATCATACAAAAATCTCCTAGCAGGCTAGCAGCAAAAACTATTCTCGCTTAACTTAATATTTATGGAAGACTTTTTGGGAGTGACAAGTATCTACAAGTTTCATTGTTCAGGATTTGTATTTTCAATTTCCTGTGGATTCTTGATGCATTTTCTCTATATAGCTGGGGCGGGATAGCGCAGTGGTTAGCCTTTCGGCTTCAGATCAAGAGGTCCAGGGTTCGAATCCCGCCAGGGGCACGCCAACTTTGTCTGCAGTAGAGAACTGTTCTACACGCAGTCAGGTTTGGGTGCAATGCTACACTGAATTTCAGTGCAGTACCACCCATGGTTCGCTAGTTCCAGCCGTTGCTCGCAGGTTTCACCGCAATGCATAGCCACATGGCGTTGCGGGCTTTCTCCCTGCCATAATACTAGCAGCCGTGATATAAGTGAAATACTCTTGAAAGCTGCGTTAAACCTTAATTCACTCACTCACTCTCTATATAGCCTATTGATTGTAGGCAACTTGAAGGGTCATTGTCAAAATCAACAAATCAGAATACAGATCCCATGCTTAATTTGTGAAGGAATGGTAGTAAATAATTTTGCCAGCCTATTTGCCAGCCTATAGCTAGTTAACAAATTATTGGCCAGAAAGATGTACTTGCTTTTTGTGCAAAGGACTACTTGACCTTTAGACAATAATCATAATTGTTTTGATATATTTGTCAACCTGGATTGATTTTGGACAAGTTCCTAAATGCCCTGGTTTGAATTGCTAGTGATTTGATACTGTAAACTTTGACCCCTGTTATAAATATTAAATATATTCATTGCTATTATTAATTAAAATGAGCTTCGTTATCAAAATGGTGTTCATTACAACCACACAGCTGTTGTATTAGAACCACATGGCCTGACTTCTAGATTTCTATCCTTAATGAGTTGCTGTGGTAACAGTGTCTGGCCAGCAGGTGAATAGTTTATTGATAATTGCTTGTCATTGAGACCTCATCCCCTCCTATTTATGTACATTTCTGGCCAAAACATAAGAAAGTTAATGCTCGACCTATCACATACTTTAAAGCCCATATTCACAGGGCGTGTTTGTGTGGTACTCTTTTGGATTGACAAATGTTATACAGCATTGTGCTGCTAACTGAATGAGATCATCTAAATCCAATCCCCCACTGAGAAGCCTCTTTCTGAAAAGCTCTTTCCACCCCTGATCAAGATAAAGAATATATATTATATAATATATATAATACATTCTTTTTACCACATTAAATACTGAAATTGACCAATAAAAATCCCATATTTCAAAATGTTTAATTGTTGAAAGGAAATCCCAAGGTGACTTTAAATAATGAAATCACATTTTGTTTCCTGATAGAATCAGCAACAACCTGTTCTTTAAAGAATTTTTTATCATTGTATATGTTTAATTTTCAAAAAGTTTAAAATTGGGTTAAATATAACGTGTTTTCATTTCACGCAATGCCTAGAATCCAACATGGCGGATGCTGGCTATAGATCTATGATAGAACTTTCCCTTTAAAACTATGTTTTTACTGTTTCAGTCCACCTTCACAATGAGTTCTTGTTGGCAATCATCGCCAGATGTCAAAGCAGTAGTTCCACAGTCGGTACGTTCTGTATGTCACAGACTCTCCTACCTCAGCAAAATCTCTACCACCTTATATCACCCGAACCAAATTCTCTTTACCAGTAATATGAAAAATGTCTAAAAATGTATACCAGCAGGGGTTTTATTGTCTGACATAAAAAATTTCACGCCACAACATTGTCATACCTTCACATCAAATTAATCAGAAACATACTCTTAAACTGTGTTCAAGTTAACCAATGCCCGTGACTCCTAGCTAATAAGTGTTCAATGGGATGCCTATCAGGATGATTTAGAACAGTGTTATTCGTGTTGTTAAAGTGCAGCTATATCAGGGCCTCCTTTCTCAAAGTAACCGTTACTAAGGATAACGGTTAACCTTAACTCCCATTCTTCGACATTGTACTAAGGTAACCATAGTTAGGATCTTTTTAGTGCTTTAGTGTGAAAAGAAGGCCCAGGGATGTAATTGTAACAAATTAGTTGTATCTGTATCACAGCAACAAAGGACAAGAGTCAGTCGAGTGCGGTGACGTCCCCCACTAAGTTGAAGAAAGGCAAGATCAAGAGGAAGATTCCAGGAGGCCGCGCTAACCAGCAGGTGGGATATATTGTTTTGTTTTATAACGAGTAAGGAAACAATTTATCAGAGAAAGGGACCCTCTATCAAGCTACAGTGAGATACCTGATACTTTCACTGCTGTGTTCATAGTGGGGGTATTAGACAGCCAGGAACTATTGTAAATCCGTAATTAGATGCCTGCTTTAAATAGAAGCCTGCCTTGTATAGACGCCCCTGGATGAAGTTTTCTGCCTTGAATACGCCGTAAACCAAATTTTTACTGTTTTTCCATATCGGAGAAAATATATATAGATATAGATATAGATAAAAATAGAATACATTTTGACATATGTGAAGTTGACCATCAACTTTATTCATATTACTCAATGTTATACACCTGTTATTTGACAAATTTGATAAAGTATTTTCTATTTAGCAGGATATCGATATCTAGTTGAGTTAATTACTAGAAATAAAAACAGACAATCTGTTTTACAATGTAGCATATCTACCACAAAAGAAACAAGCTTACTTAAAGTTAAGATGATTTATTGTTTATTCATCCTCAAAATGTTTTACATTTGTTTCAGAATTGACAAGATAATAATCAAATAAAACAAATTTAAACTCTCAAATCTGTAGTATCTTTTTTTTTGCAGCAAAGATTTGTTCCTGTAAACGCTGTGAGCCACGCCCCCAAAGTGTCAACCAAAGCACTCGATGAAGGTGCCACACCTTTAGGTATTGAATATTTATATCACCGTATCAGTGTTTCATTTCACAAAGAAATCGTACGACAAAGTTTAACTGTAAATCAATCTGTATAGTAGCCATAGGGTTAAACATAACCGGCATCATAGAAGTCATTCATGTTCATGTCACTTTTGTCAAGCAACCATATTCTTAACACAAGTTATCATATCTTGTTTATCGTGACAATATAAAACAATTGGTTTTACCCTTACCCTTACCACTGCTATTATCCTTACCCCCTACCCCTAATCCTGCCTTACCCCTTACCCCCTACCTCCTACCTCTACCCTTGCCCTAAACCTTTCCCTTATCGCTTACTCTTATCGCTTACCCTTAACCCTTACCCCCTACCTCTACCTCTCCCCTTGCCCTTATCGCTTACTCTTACCCCCTACTCCTACCCTTATCCCTACCCTTGCCCTTAGCGCTTACACTTACCCCCTTACCCCCTACCTCTACCTCTACCCTTGCCCTAAACCTTTCCCTTATCACTTACTCTTATCGCTTACCCTTAACCCTTAACCCTTACCCCCTACCTCTACCTCTACCCTTGCCCTTATCGCTTACTCTTACCCATACCCCCTACCCTTATCCCTACTGTTGCCCTTATTGCTTACCATACCCCTACTCCTACCCTTATCCCTATCCTTGCCCTTAGCCCTTACACTTACCCCCTACCCTTACCCCTACCCTTACCATTATCTTTATACCCAACCATATCCCTTACCACTTATACCCTTATTTTTATCCCTAACCCTATTTGGGATTCCAAATAAGATATTGTTGCTTCAGGTTTCATGACGCGGGACTGCCTCCTGCCAGACATATCTCTGATGCATGGTCGGATGTTGGTGTGTGCGTGGGAGTACGAGCTACAAGATGTCGCAGCCAACACGGTCAAGGCTCTCATACAGTCTGTTGAGGTGGGCATCAAATCTATATTGATAAGAAAAAAAGTTAACAAGTTAAAAATAGGGTTTGTAACTGCCCTTTACTGTAAATAATGGAGTGGGATAACAATAGGATGATGTCAAAAGTGTAATTTAAATGTTTGCTGCAAATGTACTAAACATGTTACATTAATAATTGGGATAGATTTCAACTAAATTGCTGAAAAAAGTTAATAAAGTGAATAGTGTGAGGTATGGAATATATGGCCAAGTTTATTTCACTTGTCAAAATTTTAAAATGTGAAGATCAAAAAGAGTTAAACCTTATTTCTGTTCTTCGGTTTTATTTATGAGTTTATTCTGTTGAAATATTTATGTGATGCATTTTTAATTGTAGATCATTATAAAAATCAAAAATTCTTTTATGATTTGACCTAGTTTTCAGGAAGGTGTTTTTTTGCATAATCTGATATCATTCCACAGGAAACCGGAGCAAGGGAAGCCACTAGCCGATCTAAGGGGTCAACTCAACATTAGGTCGGAATATACGCTTATAATTGCTGACATTCACAAATGAAAGGCATAGGTTTAGGTGTAGGTTTTTCCACCTACGTTTTACCTACATTTTAATTGCGATAACAGGTTCCTATGTATCATTCCCACTTCTGACAGGTCCAGCTGAAGAACATCATATCTCTGGTGTTGGCACGACGCAGTGGCTTCAAGTTACGAGAGAAGCGCTTCCGATACGGCATCGGCTCTGAGATTCCTAGTCCTTATCTACGTCAGACTCAGCTCATGGACAACACAATATCAGAAAGGTAGGGTCTTGAGACTTTTTAAGTTTCATTTATTTTGTATATATATATGCGTACATGTTTGTGAAACACCATACTATACCATTCCCTTGGTTTATATTATTTATGATATTGATTAAATTCTGTGCAAGTAAATATAAGCAATTTGAATTTGAAGGCATTATCTCGGATGGATGACTAATTCATTTCCTTCTGAAGGTTAAGACATGGATGCCAATGTGAATTTCTTAGACTGAACTTTCAAATCAATCAGAAGTACCGGTAAGCGGATATTCCTCCAATAAGAGTTTAGATTCCAAACTGTTTGTATTGAAATCCTTGGTTACAGCAGATTAAACCAAGTATTATGGAGTACACCCTCCGTAACTAATGAATGGTTTCACTTTGTGATACACAGATAGTATTGTCTGAGGGTTTTCACGTGATTCTTTATCTCTGCAAGTATATGATGAATAGACCAACACTATCACCTGGGAATGTCTGATTCTCTGTGTGTGCCAAATCAGATTACTAAGTTTAGATTGTAAGGGATTAAATTGAAAAAATAAACTCATTTCTGAAAATGTTTTATTTCCAGCAATGCTACAGAAATCTCAAGTAATCACCACGGCCCAAGCATCAAACCGTCGCTGGATGTTGGAGAGGAAATGGCGGTGCATCGTCTCTCCTCCTCCCACCTACCGAGCGAGGAGAAAGGGGCCGTAACTCTGTATGACTTGCTGGATGCTCTGCAGGTGAGAGGGTTTGTTGAAATTTTTAGAGAGCTAAAAATCATAGATCATGTGTTCATTTTCTTTTTGTAAATTTTTGCGGATTCAGTAATACAATCATTTTGTCGCAGTGTTTTTATTGGACCTTTAATGTTTGAAAGTATCAGTTATTAAAGATAGATAATCTTGACTATAAATCAGTTCTTACTTTAAAAAATTACAAATTGTTTTGTTATAAATCAACTTCTTACAAAAATATAGAGTGACTTTTTGCAAACGTCCATCGTGTTATAAGTCAATTCTCAGAAATTAATTGATTTAAATTCCTTTATTAAATTAGAACTTTATCTTCAGTATATTGTATGTAATGATGCATTTAAACAGGTAAATTCCCTCCAGACACATGTGAGGATTCAAACTGGAGAGTATATCATTGATCTCACATTTTCTGACAGATTTAAAATTCTCATATTGATCCAAATTCTTTCATTTATCAAAATTCTATCATTTATCAAAATTCTTTCATTGATTTGAAATTCTTTGATTTGAAATTATTGTATTGATTCAAACTTCTTTTTCTTGTGCTATATATGACCCCATTGTATTATAACAGTTGATTCTATGAAGTCTCATTGATTTCAAATCTGTCAATGTTGCAGTTGTATCGGAGCAGTATCCCCTCCCACTCAGTGTACGCCCCAGCGATCGAGCGCGTCGTTCATCGACTGTGGCACCCGAGTCTGGAGGAGGTGGAGCAGGAGAGCATTCACCAACAGGAAGTCTTCCTCAAACAACAGCTGGCCAATCAGCAGACTCCTGTCAGATAGACGGACCAATCAGGAGAAGACTTTCATAGCTTGTCATTCAAGGAGTAATGTTGAAATTGATTGGCCAGTTAGAAGATGAGATTCTGATTTCACAAGAACTGGTTTTTCAAGAAATGACTTCCATAAGAACTGGCCTATCAAGAGACATCTTTTAACTAAACTGGCCAATCAGAAAATGGCTTTCATATGGTCTGGCCTGTACAATGATGACTTTTGTAACAACTGGCCAATCTGATAATAGCTGTGGTTACAAGGCACAGCTCACAGATAAGAAGATTTGATAACAATTAATAGGTAGCAACTTTTATGAAAACTGGCCTACCATAATATATAAATGAGAAGTGACGAATTGGAGGAGAATTTTCATAGGATGGTTTTTCTAACACAGACAGTCCAAGCTTACATAAGACAATTTGGTCTCAAAGGTTATGCTCAATGAACTTGACATTAAATTTCGGACAACTTTGAAAGTCATTCTTGGGGAAATATTAATGTTGCTAGTAGAAAATTATTTTCTGCATATTCCTTATTTCTTGTCAATGGCTGAATATTTAGGCGGTCTAATTAGCCCCTGACACACCAAAGCGATTGCATTGACCTAGAAAATCCAGTAATGTTTTTTTTTTTACAGTACAATTTTTGCATGAGAACGAGGTGTATTATTTTTTATATCAACATCGTGAATCATTTTTATAAATGGTTAATCTAGAATTATGTCAATAAAGGTTGTTGTGATTTTTCATTTTTGAAAATGAATTTAAATGATGGGAGATAAAATTTATTGTTCGATACATTACCAGTACTAGTAAGAATATGTAGGTTAATAAGTCATTTTGTATTTTGAATAAATACATTGTATTTGTGCTTGTTCCTTTAGTTTTTTCTTCCCAACAACGACTTTCTTTAAACTTTCCTATTTCAAGAACAAGACCACAGACAGTGGAAAATAGTGTCAACATTTCAATTTGAAAGTGATTGTATCTCCATGAGGAGATGTGACTTTTACTTCTGATCAAGATGTCGGTCAGGGACAGTTCTCCCAAATTCTTCCCTGCAGGGTGTAACTTGAGCCAGTCCCTATTACTTATTATTATCGAATTCAAGCCTTTTATGTGCCAGTGAGTTAGCGTGCTACAACTGGCCTTGGTAGCTCAATCAGAAATCTCTGGCAACTGAAGAAATTAGCCAGTGATAGAGACTGGTGCACATTATGCATTGTGGGGAAAGTTGCAGTTTTCTGTTTTGGTGCATTGCAACATGCAAGTTCATCCATGATTTGTTAGCTCCAGTTCATGCTGACAGTTCCATTGGTATCCTCATTAGCGATCTCTTTGGATTACCAGTCTGAGCAACTTACCACCACAAGTCGTAGCTCAGCCCAGTCTACATTACTGGCTAATTTAAGCCTTGTGTCCTTTATGTGCTAGTGACGCTGCACATGAACCTCATAATGTGCTCTGCTATGGTAGCACAGAAAAGTTTGGAAATGCTGTAAGCCTTAAATCTCCAGTGATGGAGACTGGCGTGAGTTATGCCTTAAGGTGAAGTAGCTGTCGGAGCAAAAGTTTTACATAGGAGTTACAGCTAGGCCAATTAGCTTTCATACACTGAATTTGGTTTAATTTAAACAAGATGATGAAACGTTAGAATATTTCAAGAAAAGAAGAAACGACACAAGACATTTTGGGTAGATAAGATACATATTTTTATTGAAATTTATGCCTGTGACAAAAACTATGATGAGAGTTACACTCATCCTGAGATTCACAACGCAGCTATGCTAAAAATGAAAGAACAAACCATGTATTTTAACAAATGTTTTGTCAGACATAATCCATTTGAATCAGATCACATTATTACAATGTTATTTGTAACCAAGATGTCATTGTGTTTGCTGTGATACTGTCCAGTTAACTGCTCGCTACGATTCTTCTAACTACACATTTGGGTTAAATATAAATCTGGCTTGTGAACTCATCTGTTGAATTTTAACTGGTGAATTATTCATTGGAAAACCATTCTGATTGGCCCATTTACAGGAACCACAACTGGTTACCAAAGGGAATCATTTAGGATATGCCACGGTCTCGAGATAGCTCCCCTGGGTTCATGCCAGCAGGTGAAAGGATAAATTTTGAAACTATCATCATTGACCAGGCAAAACCAATTCAATACATGCCAAAATAAGATGTTGAGAGTGATTTTCATTGGTCTAGTTCATTAGTTATCCAATGATGTGAGCAGCATTCTTGGTTATACATAAGACAATGTTTGTGATCTGATTATAATTGAATTATGTCAGACTTGGTGTAAGAGGTAATATTACCTTTTTGAATTATAGATAATTACACTATCTTATTTTTCTTAAGTAAGGAGTCATATTAGTAACTTCACTGAAAATGTATTGAAGTTGTTTTATTGTGTCGTTCATCGTAAAGAGAAAGAAATAATTTGTAATACAACATGTGCTAACTTTAACTTGTAACAATCAAGATTGTTTATAACATATATATCAGAGACAGTGATATTCTTGTATAATTCAGGCAGAATGTAATATAATTCCCTTTTTGGTTGGCTATATTCTATAGAGTAATACACACTTGCCGTGAACAGTTCAAATAAATCCATAATGCAATGAACAATAAACTCCTTATTACTCAAAGGCATAGTGTGGATATATGACTTTGAGAGTAAAACAATATAACCGCTATCAGAATGAAAGGTGGTCTGGATTGAGTTGCAGGAACATTGAAAAGGTATGGCTTCATTGTGTTCTGTGTCTGTCTCCGACTCCAGCACTGAGGAGGTTAACTAGACTTTGACAAACCATACCAACTGCATTGTATTGTCTTAGTAACACTGAAATCATAAAACTTTGAACTTAGAAATCTTATTCCAACACAACATAACTTAAATTTCTACATGTATTTAATTTGGTTTCATATTACCCTGTGTGAAATAAATTTATGTAATGTTATGATAATTGAAAATGGATAAAATTATAAAAATCATTTTACCATTGAAGTGCCTAAAGTGATACAAGTAAACCTTTCTTTCTGTTATATCATGATCAATATCCTTATCTTGGATGGACTTTCAACATTCTTTTTCAGTTTTCATTGTTAAAGTTTACTTTGATCAATCCCTGATTTCTGTTTTTATTTCCACTGTGCATCCACCATTTAGAAGGCAATATTGAAAGCCTATAGTTTGGGTTTGAACACATGAATTCACAAGACTACAATTCAAGAATGCAAACTGATGTGTATCTTAAAATCAAACCATGGAAAATTAAAATGTAAGGCAAGATATGTTTCTTCATAAATATCATAAATGGGCCCTATATGATCCAAAAGGGTAGGGGTTATATCCTGAGAATGACTTTTTTCACAGAAAGTGATGTACAAAATCATAGGTTTAATGCCCTGTTTTACTGTGAATTAAAGTTAAGGTTCAAAGATCTGTATAAATGCATTTGGATATTCTTTTCAATAAATCACAATCTTAGAGTTCTATTACTATTTGTGTGGTTTTATTTTCATAAAAAGCCTCAATGTCCCTTAATCAATTCAACTTGCAGTTATATTGTTCATCATTTTAATTAGCTAATAAAACACTATCACTAATCTACCTCACATCATGTTAGCGGTCATGACTTTATCAAAATTTAATCATTTCAACTTTTAGACGTTCTCCATAAAAACCGATAGAATACTTTCCAACGCTATATTTGCATCTGAAATCAAAATTAACAAAAAGCCTCACTTGAATGAATTATTTATTATTCACTTTGTTTTAATGTTTTGAACAAAATATGTAGCCTAATTTGAACACGCTTAAGCCAATTACATGGTGTAAACTATCTTAAATAAGCTATTCAATAAACAGGATAATTGAGGGAAAAAAATATGATACATGTTGACAATAAAATCTAGATCGTTAAATTCCAACTAATTTCTACTGACAAACTACCAGGCAAGTTTTCAGCTAATTTCATAATACAAATGAAGTCAAAGCTGGAGTTAAAGAGTTACCTCCCTTCTATATTTATATCCACTGAGCAATAAGAAACATATTTTTGTTTGATTAAAATACAAACCTCATCGATAAGGTATGTTTGATCTGACAATATGGTGATTCAAAGGTGTCACATTGATATTTTGCTGTCCTCGCTAATTTTGACTACCCGTTCAACACGTCAGTCAGACCACAGAACTAATTTACTGATAGTCCATGGTCAGTCCCAGTGAACACATCACATCAGAATCACTGAATGAACTAACGTTTAGTTTTCACTCGCACTAAAGGGTCACCGTTCAAAATAATAATTCTCAAAATTTGACTTAACATTAAATGTTTACATTCATTTTATCAAAAATCAAACAACACAGATGAGCTTGCAGATCTTTTTGACCTCTGACCCCATACAAAAGCATCAAGCAATTGACTGTAGCCCGACACTGCTCCGAATCACATTTACATTCCAACAACTGGGACAGGGTGAAAAATAATTGCTGTGCTGTGTGGTATAGAGCTTAGGGTTCATGGATATCGTCGATTGAGGTAAGGTCTCTTCACATGCTTGTATTTGTATTGTAGGCTTTCAATGGAGGGGCCTGCACTAATGACTGATTATGGTAATAATTTCATGGTTTGTACTTTACTCAGATTGGAAAACATTCACATGAAAGGAGGTAGGCACAATACCATCACATCTGTACAAAAGTATCAAATAGTTCAATTTGTCCATAATCTTAAAGGCTGATTTTGTTTTCATATATCTTCACTTGAAAAACAACAAAATATACATTCTGAAAATGGTGTAAAAAAAGACTAAAAGATGTTGAAAATAGAAATAAACTCAAGAAAAAATTTCTCTCTCATTACTGTTACAAACTTTTCTTCATATGTGCAATGTAATAATACAGTGATTAAAATAAATCGTGAAAATAACCATTGAAACTCAATACTAAAACAAACTGTGAAATAGATTGTACAACTTATTTGCATAGTCATTTTAAGTAAAATAACTTCTCTCAAGAGTAATTTATATCTAGCAGATAATATTCACAAAGTGTTTAAGTCAAAGTCAGTTTTTTTTCATTTCAAAATTACAGAAGGAAATTATGTACATTAATATCGACAAACATGTCATGATTTTCTGGAAAAGACATTTATTAAAAACAAACACAATAAAAACCAACAGAGAAATTCATCAGGGTTACCTATTGTGATATGTTCTAAACAATTCTAACTAGAGTAATTCATTAAACACTATCTATGACAATTTAACTTTGAACATAACACAAATTTAAAACAACATTTCATGCACATGAAATGGAAAGAATTACTGTAACTTGAGGCCGCACTGTTTTTCCGCAGTTTCACACCTGCTGATATCCTACATTCCGTATAAACTCTTACAATCTTTCTGTGTAAACCCCTGACATCTTTACTTTCTACTTGGGGCATCAATTACACAACTTGAATTACTTCACACCGTTCCTCAATATCCTACGATCCATAGCGCCATCTAAAAGTGCATCAGTGTGATAACCCTTTGAAAACATACACTCCATAAATTCTTGAAGTCCAAAATGAAGTGACAGTGGCGAGAGGGTTAATGCATTTTTTAATCATCAAATTTGGCAAGAACTATCAACCTAACCTAACATCTCTGGACTATTTCACTGTCAAAGCTCATTTGTTAACTTGATTATTTCCTTAAAAGTTCAATTAGCATTTCCACGTGTGACTAGGTTTAATTTCAATGAATTGGAAAAACTAAATTATTTCATATTAAGGACCATGGGTCTATCAATTTTCATGTCATGAGCTAAATGCACTGATATCTGTTCTACTAAGAAAAGCCTACATTGATGCATGAACGTACAAGCCACCAACTACAAACAATCAGCTATTTGAGGGACGACAGTGTTCAATCTAGTATGTGTGATTCAAAATGGTAATTATCAAATTGTAATTTTATCTTGAACTTTAAAACAATACTATTTTTCACCACATTTTTCAAACTCCCCCCCCCCCCCCCCCCCAATTTTAGTTCTAGGTAGGTTAAGTTAACCCTTTCCCCACTTAGAAATCAGAATGCCAATGTTTTCTGGCCTCTAGAGGTGAAAGGGTAGAAAGTATTTTGATTCTCAGAACTAAAATAATGTTAGTCCCTATTCACAGATGAGACTAACGTTGATCTTAGTACTTAGAATGTTCACTCAAATGTCGCCATGGAGTTTGAAGGTCTATGCAAAGTCATACATCAGTTTAATGTATCATTTCTTTGACCTAGCTACAAGACGATTTTGAAATTAATGTACCTGGAGTTTTAGTATGTAAAATACCCTGGAAAATAAATCTGCATGAAAGTGCAATCTGCCCAATTCAAAGTTTCAAGTGACAAAATTAAATAAAAGCTTAAAAGAGTTGCAACCTTCAAAAAGAATTGCCAGTGCACTCTTTGACTGGCTTTTTTATAAACACTGATATGAGAACATTGAACAAACTTGTAAATTGCCCAGTCTCATTAAAATCGACCTTGTTCTAAATTATAAAATTTGCTAAATATAGCATCTACCTGGATACGAACAGGTTCTGTAGATTCCTCTCCACAAGGTCTGAAAACACCCTGTAGAGGCCAATGTTTAGCGCAGGCAAACGCAGTCACCTAGCTGAACTAACACATCATGGTTTTAACGGTCGCCATTTTTAAAGCATTCGGAATCATTCATTAATACATTCTTCCTGTTATGGAAACCAACGAAAGTAAACTGTTGGAAGTTACTTGCCTCTAGGTTCTCAGACAGAAATCTTTTGTTGGGCGTTCTGTGATTGGCTGTTATCAGACGGTTTGGCAAGGAAACCCCCAAACGATATAAGTTCGTACCCTGGTAGATTCACTACTTTGCAACTTTTATTCCTCAGAAAACGGTCAAATTTAATCAGACATGTAAGTCGCCACACTTCTAGTAACCTGTGTTGATTTCATTTTCCGATTCTAAGAGCCAGATCATAATTGGATAGAATTTGTACACATCTAGTTCTTCAGCTCAATCTCAAACACTAGTCGATCTACAACATCAATGTTAAGGTGGGAAAAAAAACATTTAATACATATAAAACTATGTAATGCTAAAAAAGATGAAGGACAATATCTTCATGTTGACAACATCAAGTAATCACACATAATCAGACTGCCTAAGAACATAAAATGTAGAAAAAAGCATTTGTGGTGAAGAATTAAATATGAGGGTCAACACATTATAAAAACCTTCTTAAAGGGAAGGTTCTATTAGGGTTACTGTTAACTATTATAGGCACCATGATCATCAGCTTTCAGGAACTAACATGCACCAATATCACCTGATGCAAGTACTCTTTCATTGCTTTTAAGCTTTAGCTTCATATTTTCCAGTCTGCATTATTACACAAAGACTCGGAAACTATTTCTTCATCCCATAAAGATGTTTATGAACAAAAGAAATGATGCTGTTTTCTGTTTGGAAATCAAATATTTCTTGGGGGGAAATGAGAACTTTTTTGTGAGCAATACTGAAACAATTCATTCAAAACAAATTATCCCAAAAGAGCCGGGGTTTAGCAATCTGCAAGTTTGAGGTCAAACACTTACCAAATTTACTCCAAAAAAATCACTGATTAGTCAATGACTTACCTCCTATTAAAAAAACAATTAATCAAAATTGATTAGACCCTCAGATAGATCTCTGGGTCTTGGTGCAAAAGATTGCTTACCGACTCTGAAAAGATGTTTTAACCCCTGAACAGATGGTTTATAGTTATTATGATAATCTTATCTTATCCAACTGGCGGTCTTTTTCCTATGATCTTTTCACAATGACAAATTCTGTATTTTGAGACAGTGACTGTATCCTTGACGTAATATAACTACCATCAGTTGTTTTCTCAAGGGAGGAGCTGAACGCCAAAGCGGACACAGATGACACAATGTTGCTTCATAAAGAAAAGGATAGGGGCAACACATTTGATGCCCACTGGATAAAACAGATACATGATTTACACAACTGGGTGTATACAAAATATCAGCTTGCTACCACACCAATCGGAGGCTCTGCCCACTTCTGGGTGATAGCTTGCTAATATTTTGTATAGACCACTTATGTCATCATGTATCTATAATAGATAATATATTACACATCAAAGCTATAATCTTGTAGACATTTAACAATCATTTAAAGGATTTTGTGAGTACAGCAGAGTGAATAAGGTACCAACTGAAATAATTGTTTTTATAAGACGCTTAAATTATCATATTTTGATGTAAGGTTTATACACAAGTTTTAACTTGTATAGCTAAGACATACCAAATCTATAGTTGACATTTTTGGTTGGCTAGTAGATATTGGCATGATAATGTAAATAAAACATTTATGTTCATCTGAAATGATACAATTACAATGACCCACTACATATTATCAATGAAATGAACTAAGAGATTTATTCTTAATCAATTCTAAACATGAAAATGAAAGTACTGAGAAATTTTAACATGAAGGCAAGCCACTAAGAAACAAGAATATTGGAAGCCAACTAAAATACAAACTTTCAGTGAAAAAACTAAAACAAATATTTCTCTGAGGAACTGTACACCCATTCAGACCTTTGCACACGAAAGGATCTGTGAAAGAGGTCATTTAAAATATTCCTGGTTGATAAAAATGGTATTGTAGAAGCACCCTCTATAGACAACATGGCTGCAGCCTCATTTTGAGATTGGTAGATAAGGAGGCGTGTCAAGCATGCATAATGGGAGACGCAATGCACTGGCTGACCACGGCAGCTGAAAGGTTAACTTGCACCATTTTCCGAGTTTTTGGTGGTAGGTTGTGGGGTCTGAACAGGAGGCATGAGCGTCACCCGCAGTTGTTGGTTTAGCTGGGCCACCTCCTTGTCTAGTTGTTCATAGTGCTTCACCGCTTGTGTGAATCTTACGATACCTGTTGGCATACAAGAAGAAATATTCACTAAACTGTAATTTGAAAATGTCTAGAATCGATATTGACTAAACTAAAACTTCATTTCTGTACTTGAAAGAAGGAGTGATTTAGCATAGAAAATTAGCATTATGTGGTGAATAAAAATTATCCTATGTTTTAATTGTGAAATCAATTTTGTCATTTAATCAATGTAACAGTTCATTGTTGAACATAACAATGTACATTACAAGTACATTATTTTTGATCTAGTAAATGAGCTGCAGGTTACCATTTCATTATAACATTATATTAAACTTCGGGAACTTGTATCAAAACATTTCTACTAGTTGAAAATTTAACCTAGCCCTTTGAGCTAACAGAATCTATAGCTATAATCCTGCTGTCTTTGTACTAGCCATTGGTAGTATGTGTGACTGAGTGTTACTTTCTGACTTCATACACACCATCCCCATCTCCTCTGAAGCCATATTTCTCTATCACTGCTACTTCTATCTGTGTGGCCACTGGGAAAAACATCTGCATAGTTTTCAGCATGTCGTTTCCTGCATCATCCCTAGCTTTTCCAAGACGGTCAGCATTGTCTGGCTGTTTGAAAGCATCCATCAGATCGCTGAGGCATGCTGCACAGAGAAGAGAAATTGAGATATGAAAAAGAAGAGTTCAAGTTGGTTCAAAAATATAATCGATTATTGAGGCAATGCATCAATCATTTAAGAACTCAACACTTAACTTCAGTATGACATAACAGCATTCTAAACAAGAGATGTAACCTTTAACATTGGTCAAGGAAAAATGCTTCAAAATAACAAAAGGCATCTTCCGCACACATCGGGAGAGATATGCATTAACAAGAAATTAATAATCACCCTTGCGACAACTTGACAGATAAATTGAGACAGGAAGTAGCCTGATTATTGAGCTATGGTGTAGGCCAATCAAATGTGCGGATACATAACGCACTTCTGTCGCAAAGTTTTACCAACAATTAAGTGGAGGCAGATATATTCCAAGCCATTTCTGGTTATAAATCAATTATTTTTGGGTGACTTATATTTACGCATCGTTTTTATTACTTTTGTCGTAACGTAACTAAGGGATTAATTTGAAATTATTTCTGACTTTGAACACTCCTTATTTAAATAGGAAAAGACTGGGTTCCTAACGAGTGATTTGGTCGATGGAAGGGACCTAACTCTGTTTGTCCTATAGAGGGGTCAAGTCACAAGTTTTCCCGTCGAGTTGTCGCAAGGTTGAATATGAATTTCTTGTAAATGCATATCTCGCCGGATGCGTGCGGAAGATGAACAAAAGGATGTCAATGTTTAATTGTATGAACATACCACAGATGCATTATCAAAAACAGAGTATGTATGTCTGTATAGATACATTTGAAAGGGAGCTTTAAAAGAAAAGTTGAAAAACTGAAAAAAAATTGCATAAAATATTATATTGAGGGGATGATTTTTATTTCCATGAATATAACCCCATAAAAATGTTCATCTAATTGAGATATTGAGGTACATGTGGAAGGAACAGAGAAATGTATTCTTCAGTTCAACCAAATATTGCTAGTGATTAGATTATTTTCAGATAGGCCTAACACATTTTGAAAGAATTCTATACATAACATTATGAACTGAAAATAAATGTCCAACATTCAGTTTCATTAAAATTTCTGAAAACATGTAAAATCGTCAGAAAGAATTCCACCTATTAACAGTATTTGAAATGGGTGTCTACATGCAAGCCAATTGCTGCTTAATTACTTATTGGGGCCAGTTGCAAAATTGGCTTATAAGCCCATCCGCCATAGATAAATGATAATCTTATTATCGGACTGTCTATGCATTGATGGGACTAGCATATTCAGAGTAAAGTTGCCTAAGTAATAAAATTTATTTAATTAAATAAGTCCTGCAGTAAAGACTCAATTTATTTTTTACACTGCCTATAATCTCCCGAAACAGTTATTGTGGTTACTAAATTGCACATTTATTAATGAGATAAAAATGCTTTAAACAATTGTCAAGCTGTATTCTAGATTTGTTTCACACTTTGAGAAGGAAAACTGAAATAAAAGTAAGGTAAAAATGGCACAATGATTGGTGTCAAAATTTTATCACATGCATGCAGTAGGCCTAATAATGAATAAAACTTGTGACATAATCACATCTACTAGTCATACATATGATTAAAATGAAATTTAATATTTATAAAATCTCAACAATGAAAACAAAATGTTATTCTGTGAACAAAGTGAATTACTCTTTACAAAGCCATTTGAAAGATAAAAATAAAAACAACAGCATTTGTGAGGTGTTGGAACAGGGAGCCTATATTGGACAACAGTACATTTTACTGCCATTAATAATTTGTAAGCACCAACGCCACTTTAACAAATACATTGACAGTGGCACATAACAAAATATGACAATAATTGACAAAAGTAAAACCTTTGCAGTCCTCGATGGTGAATTGTTGCATGGACGCCGCCATTAGTGATAGAAAAGCCAAGTCAAGATGATTCACAATCTTCGATGGGGAAAGGTGGAACCACTATCCCAGTAGTCGGTATTCAAGATAATCACACTACAATGTTTTTACAAATCTATGCACCCAACGAGAAGAAATACATACTGAGTGATCAATCAAAACAAACATATATTTACAAAGTTTATCGACTCTATCCTAAATTTGACATTTTGGTAATTACAAAAGTGTAACTGCGAAATGTGATTTCAATATTACCTACTTATACTTCATGTGAAACTAGAAAAGCTTTATCTGCTTATACATTAATATATTTTATTAAACAATAGAGTTTTATTCAGTCATAACTCTTTTTCCTCAAAAATCAAAATGATAAAACTCAGAAAGAATAAAGCTGGATCAAATGCCGGTTCGTTTTTGTAGAACACGCTTGCTTTTCTGACAACCTTACGCGCACTTCCGGAAATTAGCCACCATGCCTTCTTTAGAAGGAGAGTAAGTGCTCGGATTTCTCCTAATATTTTGATAGTTATCATAAATCTACCTCATATTCACACCTATAACTTTTATTAATATAATCTTTTTTATGTTTTTAGCAAACCCTACAGTTGGGCTGAGCAAGTAGAAGCTGGTGATGATGGTAGGTTTTCCATATGGCAAATTGGGTATAACTTTAGAATTGGTTCGCCACCTATTAGGGTTTAGGTTTAGGGTAAGTATTAGGGTTTAGGGTTAGGGTTAGTATTAGGGTTTAGGGTTTAGTGTTAGTGTTAGTATTAGGGTTTAGGGTTAGTATTAGGGTTAGGGGTAGTGTTAGGTTTAGGGTTAGGGTTAATCTTTAGAATGTATTCAAGGTGGCGAACCAATTCTAAAGTTGCTCCGCAAATTGTATGAAACTGAAATCATTATCAATATCATGGTTTAATAATAACCTAATAAGATAACAGCCAGGATTTCAGTTTAAAAAACTTTAAATGGTTTTAATTGGGTGTAATTTAATGTGTGATAATTGAAATTTAAAAACATTAGATGTACTTGTTAGTGATATTTAGATTGGGAAAACCCTGAAATCTACGCCTAGTCGTATAAGATACGTCAATCGTCGTATAACAATCTGATCTACGTGTAAAACCAAAGAAGCAACTATAGAATTGGTTAGCCACCTAGAACACATTCTACAGATTAACTGTAACACTACCCCTCACCCTGCATACTAACCCTAACTAAAATATGACATGCCGGTTTTATGAAAATAAAATAATAATAATAATATTGGATATTTGTTATGCGCCATTCCATACACTAATGCATGCCCATGGCACTACATGAGTAGGATATACAATAGGAATAAATATACCAAGTTGTTGTGTTTTGATTTACGTACACAAATATAATTAATGAAAGATATAATCCAAGTTATAAAATAATATTATAGATATATGTAATGTATCCAATTATTAAAATATATACGATAATTAAACTGTCAAAATAAGAATATGAACACATAACACAAGACGATAACATGACAAATCAAACTTTATTGTATGTCCGAGAAATGAAATCGGTGCATGAATAGAGACGTCGTTGGACCATGGAACATCTGGCAAAATGGGGGGTGGGCTATAACTCGGGAATAAGCCCAACCAGGACAACCCTCTGAAAAGTGGTGATGGTCTTAGCCTCAAATATGGTCTTATACCCGCGAGAATACGGTACAAATAAAATATAAACATAGAGGAATTAGAGAATGCTTGAAAACAGATACACAGCTGTACATGGAAACTAAGGGAAAACAGAGTTCACTCAGTTGAATAGATTGAGGTAAGATTTAAAAGAGTCTAGGGAGGTAGCCAGTTTGATTTCTGTGGGGAGTGGATACCACATGTGAGCAGCTGCAAATTCGAATGATCTTCTCCCTTCTCCAAAACGGGTGGCGAACCAATTCTATAGTTATACCAAACCATATGCCAATTAACTTTACATATTATGAAGATTTTGGCTGGATGATAACTGGTAACGTATGTCATTTCTGAACATTCAGTAAGAAGCTAAACAAACAAACAATTTAGCATGTTGCTGATTATATGCAAGTTTTGACTTGAAACTCTTGAATTAATTACAATGAAGGCAATAAACATCAACACTGTATGTTTCTAAAGTATTCAAAAGCGAATATTTTCTATATATGAAACTTACGGTACACAAACTGTAGCATTGACTTTTAATCGTGTTACTGTGATGTCTCAAACACGGAAGTTTTACAAGTCGACAATTATTATTGATAATATATTTCTCACCCTGTAGGAGGATTGCCACCCTCTCATGAAGACTTTGATGAAAAAAATGGAATCAAGAAGATAACAGAATATAAATTTAATGATGATGGAAAAATTGTCAAGGTAATTTATTGAATTGAGAAGTAATATTACTTTAGGCTATGAAGAAGCAGATATTGAGAAACTGCTATGTATTTGATTCCATCTTGCTAAATGCACTCAAAATGTTCAAGATGCAATTATTAGTTATCTATTACCTTATATGATGGACAAAAATGTATCTTTCAAGAAGGGCACTTGTTAGAGTGTCTTTAATTAACGATAAGATATCAAAATCATACTCAATGAATGTCAATGCTAAATCTGTGTGATTTATTAATTGTTATTGAGTTTTAGTAACCATTTTACCATGTGCATGTTTGGGTTTCATTATTTTTAAGTATGTGACCTTCATATTATTATTGTTTGCTTTTTCATGCAGGTTGTCAAGACCTACAATGTTGAAACAAGAAAAGTTTCCAAGTCAATTGCAAGGAGGAAGGTTTGTAAATTGGAATCACCCTACCCTTAGGTTTTTCACTTCTTTTAGGTTCTAGTTAACATTTTATCTGTTGAATTATGAAAGTGCCAAGTCTAGTGGCCAATTCAATGCAATCATAATGTGTTAATAATCTGAGATTTGCTAATCAGAACATTACCAGATCTGCAGATGAAAGAGTTGGCATAAAAGCTTAGAATTTTCAGTAGTTGAACTGATCTCAACTGTTTTGTGTTGACCCTCAGTGGATTGTCTCCCTTATTTCTTTTACCATAGATCTTTAAACTTCATGACTCGGTCCATCCGGATAGAATGCAGCATTTTCCCACCCATAATTATTTCATTTGCATTGATGGCAAACAGGTCAACCAAATCAGTGTTGTTCCTAGTGATATTTGCCCACCTTCAGCTTGGTGTCCCTTTAAATTTGGGGAATGAGGATATTTTTACAATTGCATAGGCTCCCATCTGCTTAGAATTGACCAAAATGACCCCCTCACTTGTTGTAGGAACAACACTGCAAATGGTTCATTCTGATGGAGGACCATGTTCTGTTATTTTACCTGTAATGTTCTTCCCATTTGTTCTTCAGACATGGCGGAAGTTTGGATCGGCGGAGAGGGATCCCCCGGGTCCGAACCCATCCAACACGATTATATCTGAGGAGATTATGATGCAGTTTGTGCAGAACAAGGAGGTTGGTTTACAACTGCTTCAGTTATAGCTTCAGATTATCTTTGACAAATGTTGAGAACAATGAGATTATTTACATGACCCGGGTCAAACTCTTTTTGTTATCCTGTTCTAAGGTTAAATGTCATTCCGTTTATTGCTGAACTCTTTTATACACAGTTGTACGCTAACCGACCTATTTTAGTCATAAACTCAACTATTTAATCAATATCATTGTTTATATTATTTTCTATATTTATATATATAACTGTATAGACTTGCTACCCCAAATTATATAAGATATCTTTTTTTTTCTTTTTTTTTTATTAAAAAAAAAGAAGAAGATATCTTTTTAACGTCAATTGTCAAGTTGCAATATTTGTCATACAGGTAGTTGCAAAATCTTTGTTCTTCAGAACCAGGCGCAAGAAGAGGAAGACCCTCTCAACAAGTTGAAGACCCAGAAGATCGTACAGTGTCGTATCTGTAAGGGAGACCATTGGACAACGCGCTGTCCATATAAGGACACGCTCGCTCCTCTCCAGGAGACCCTGACAGAGGAGAAGCCACCAGGCGATGCCCCTGCTGCCCCCGCAGCTGCTGGAGCAGGGCCTACCGCCGTCGCCAAGACAACCGGGAAATATGTGCCGCCCAGTCTGAGAGAAGGAGCCAATAAGGGGAGAGGAGAATCCATGGCAACCCAGAGGAAAGGTGATGGTATTGATGTTATTACCTGCTTTCAAGGAATGTTCTTGTACAACTTAATTGGTGATTTGAAATGATTAGTCTAGCAAGAAATGCTCAGGTGTAGCACAATGCTACAATCAGAGGATACCTCTGACACTTATTGCAACAGTCATGTACAATCAACTTTACATAATGTTCTTTTCACTTAATGCTTTTCAATGTCTTTATTAAGAGATTATTTCCTGGCCATTTCACAAATGTAACCTTTTATGTAATCTCAATATCAGACGGAGACGCAACCATCCGAGTTACGAACCTGTCCGAGGACACAAGGGAATCTGACCTCCAGGAACTGTTTCGACCGTTCGGGCCAATATCCAGAATTTACCTGGCTAAAGACAAAAACACTGGACAGTCGAAGGTGGGGAGAAGTATTTGAAAAATAGAAATCAATTTTTATTTCATTGAATTCAAACTAGAGACTTTTTTTAAAGTGGGATAACTTGTGGTTAATCCTTTTCTTGAATAAATATGTTTCAATCATTCAAATTATTGATCATTCTACATTGAACATTATTATTTGATTAATATCAACATCAGTTTTATGTGTGAAACAATCCTTTCTTTCAATAGCTAAACACCAAATCACGTCCCCTAAATCCTCATTGGTAATGTTGGTTGTTGTTAGATGACAACAAATAACCTTTTGTAATAGAGCTCACAAAATCAATCATTTTAAGCAACTTCGTCCTTTGTGCTGCTGGTAAGTTATAAAGGGTTAGTTCCCTTTGTCAAATGTTCAGAAAGCTAATGAAGAGTTCTTTCCCTTTGGTCAGTTTTAAAGGAAACATCTCGGTTCTAATTCATAAGTGCACTGTCCTGTTGACTTGTTTGTGTTCGAAATAACTAATAATAACTACACTTGTTTAATTTTAACATTAAAATTCCGCTAAGTATATAAAAGGTATCCTGAGTGTGAAGAAAGCGAAGTTTATTGGACTTAAAAACTTCTTTATTTCAATGAATGCTACATGTCTGTGAAGATAACTCCATATATAACTGTTATCAAGCAAGTGACATCTGGCCATGTTTCATACAATTGATTCATCCTTTGTGGTGGAACATATATGTTTTGTTATCGATAGTACAAATTGTTTTCCCCCAGGGCTTTGCCTTCATCAACTTTCACAGAAGGGAAGATGCAGCGAGAGCTATTGCTGGCGTCTCGGGTTTTGGGTACGATCATCTTATCCTCAACGTAGAATGGGCCAAGTAAGTTATTCTGAGAAATTTATTTGTTGTTTTTACTGTGTTTATGTTATCAGGTGGTTGACTTGTAAATTTGAGTTGGTATCTAGTTTAATTACATCAAAGGTTAAAGACCAAGTTTATGCATCAAAATAATTGAAAACTATTTTGAGAGACCGTGCAGATAATAAGATTTTGAGAAGAAATGTATTTGAATCTTGAGAAATGCACTCTATTCACCAAAGAGAATTCACCATTAAGCTAATCATTATGAATTGACAAAGTTAAAAAGTTATTTTTCATCTACTAATGTTTATTTACTGTTTGAGTGTCATTCTAATATAGTACAATCATTTATGGATACTAATTAATGTTTAAATTATAACAATATAGATGTAAGTTATTTTAGTCAAAGTTGTGCTTGTCAATAGTAATACCTATACGAATTAACAATCTGTATGTTATTGTAGTAACATAGGTCAAAAGTTACCAAGGGTGTTATTTTTACGAGAAGTAATTACTGTTGTCGTAAATTACCCTTTTAGTGCCAATCTGTTCAGTATAGTTGCATTATTATGATAGAAAACCGCACAATGTTCTGCGCCTTGCGCACGTCAAATCTCAATTGTTCAAACGTAATTTTGAAAAACGTATATGTAGCAGACAAAGAGACAGATATTGGTTTGTACTGTTCAATGGAACATATAACTGGCATACTTGTAAATGGGGCGCATGAATTCGGGTTCTCATTGTGTATTAAGCCGCTGCTCGAGTTTTGAAAGCCAGTTGTTGTCAAATATTAGGCGTTAGGAGATACATATGTAAGTCGAGTGAGATGATTTGGACGTAAATCAGGACATTTGATATTTTTGCATGTGTCAAATCTAAATCAAATTTCATGACAAAGACGTAATGCCCCTTTAACTCATGTATTTTATATTTTGTATTTTATTGTTAAATAAATTATTTGTATAACAATATAGACCAGAAATTATATTATGTATTTAAATTTTTGTCATTCTTCTGCCATTGTGCCTTGAGTTTAAATTGTTTAATACTTATGATGTATAATTTTATCTTTCAGACCATCTGGCACAACTTAGGAAAGAAACAACAGTATCAAAACCAATCAAATACTTTACTGGTTAAAAGAAGATTTCGATGTCACTGTCTGAACCAAGAAACAATAAACAATCTTTAAAAAGTCAATGATGTCTTTTATTCTTTGGGCAAAGGCCGATTTATTTTACACATACAAACACAGACAAGCCTGGACAATCAACTTTTGTTCTGGTAATTGA